>OW240920.1:104402813-104465878 GCA_933207985.1 Pelobates cultripes | reverse complement strand
TAAATTTCCTTCATCCCCCCTCCCTCCCTCCATCCAATCTGCTGCTTCCTCTTGCGCCCCCTCGCGCGCCGCGTACTGATGCCGGAGCCGGAAGATGACGTCATCTTCCGGCTCCGGCATCAGTAAGGTGCGCGAGGGAGCTGAAGAGGAAGCACAAAGAGAGTGCTCCCTCGTGCGCCGGCCGGGTGTCAGCAGGGCCAGCCTCTGGGGGGCCCTGAGGTGACCGGCTGCTGGGCCCCCCTGCGACCCGGTTTGTACCCACTGAATGTGGGGTCCGGACGACCTGAGCAGTCCGGGCACCCCAGGACCGCCGGGCCCATGACAACCGTTGCGGTTGTCATGCCCTGATGGCGGCCCTGATGACATGGGTATCATCAAGCTCCTGTTTGCCGGTTGTTTCGAACTGTCTGGAAAGAGTGTCAGCTTTAGTGTTACGATCACCCGGTCTGTAGGTGATGATATAATTGAAGCGAGATAAAAACAGAGACCACCTGGCCTGCCTAGAAGACAAGCTCTTGGCTTCACTAAGGTAGGAAAGTTTTTTATGATCGGTAAGTATGAGGATAGGATCCTTAGTGCCCTCCAAAAGATGTCTTAATTCCTTAAGTGTTAAAATAATGGCAAGGAGCTCCCGATTGCCTATGTCATAATTATTTTCGGCTTTGGACATCTGCTTGGAAAAGAAACCACAAGGATGTAAAGGCTTCTCTGGAGATTCTCTTTGAAACAATATAGCACCCACCCCAATATGTGAAGCATCAACTTCAAGAATAAAAGGCAATGAAGGGTCAGAATGCTGTACAATAGGAGCAGAAGCGAATGCAGTCTTAAGAAATTCAAAAGCCTCAAGCACTTCCGGGGTCCAGACATGAGTATTACCATCCTTTTTAGTCATTCGGGTTATAGGCGCTACAATGGAAAAAAAACCTTTATATAAGCGCCTATAATAGTTCGAAAAGCCAAGAAAACATGGAATGGCTTTCAAACCCTGAGGTAGAGGCCATTCCACGATAGCAGAAAGTTTCTTGGGATCCATACGAAAACCCTTAGCAGAGATTATATAACCCAAGAATTGGACTTCGGATTGATCAAATGAACATTTTTCGAGTTTACAATATAGACCATTAACAAGAAGGGTTTTCAAAACTAATTTAACATGCATGTGATGAGTATGCAAATCGGGTGAATATATTAACATGTCGTCCAAGTACACGATTACAAATGTGTGTATGTACTCTCGTAAGACATCATTAATAAACTCTTGAAACACTGCTGAGGCGTTACAAAGACCAAAGGGCATCACTGTGTATTCGTAATGACCACTCCTAGTATTGAATGCAGTCTTCCATTCATGGTCCTTTTTGATATGTATGAGATTGAATGCACCCCTGAGGTCCAGTTTAGTAAACACAGTAGCTTGTTTAAGCCTGTCAAATAATTCCGTGATTAAAGATATAGAGTACGCATTTTTTATTTAGGCTCCTATAGTCGATACAAGGTCTTAAATCGCCTTCCTTCTTTGATACAAAGAAGAAACCAGCCCCTGCCGGAGAAGAGGATCTCCTTATAAATCCCTTTTGTAAAGATTCTTTGATATATTCCTCCATAACAAAATTTTCTTGAGGAGACAAAGGATAAACTCTCCCTTTCTGAGGCATAGCGCCAGGTAGCAGATTAATAGCACAATCGTAGGGTCTGTGAGGTGGCAACTTTTCAGCCTCCCTTTTATCGAAAACAGACTTAAGAGACATGTACTGAGGTGGTATAACAGTAGACACAGGAGGAATAGTAGGAACGTTAATAGAATTCAAAGGGATGATTTTAACAATACAAGACTTTTGGCAAGCATCACTCCAAGATACTATTTGTCCTGACTCCCAGTCAACAGTGGGATTATGAGAACGCACCCATGGGTACCCTAACACGAGGTGAGAGGAAGGAGAAGTAATGATTTGAAACCGAATGGTTTCTGAGTGTAACAACCCTGTAGACATATGCAATGGTTCAGTTTCATGTGTGATAACTGGGGAGCATAATGGTCTACCATCTATGGCCTCAACGGCCAAGGGTGTCTTCTTCTCTCTAGTGGGTATGTTATTTTCTCTAACAAAGCCGGAATCTATAAAGTTCTCGACCGCACCGAAATCAACCAGGGCTAGTATATTCCCTGCTATGCTGTTTTTCTCAAGATGCAGGGAAACAGGGAGAAGCAATCTATTAAGAGGCAAATGTGGGCACTCTGATGTCACACCCAAGGCCTGCCCCCTATATGGTCTTAGGTGCGATAGTTTTCCGGACGCATGGGACATTCTTGTCGCATAGGGCCTTTCCTACCACAATAAAGGCAAAGTCCCTCTTTTCTCCTATACAGTTTCTCAGCTTCAGTGAGTTTTGCAACCCCTAACTGCATGGGTTCCTCCTCTGATCCTTTGGAACCCTCAGGAGTTTCAGCTCTAGGTGTATTAAATGTAAATACAAGAAATACATCATGACACTATCACCTTTCTTATCAGCTTGCATTTGTTATTTTACCGGATTGAGAGACTCTGGTTTGGGTGTTGTTGCTACCTACATGTTCTAATACATATGTGCTAGAGATCAAGCTCCCATACATTCTAACAAGTCATAACCCCCTCCCAAAATTCCCTCAGCAGGGCCAGATGCCCCCACACCTGCAGACTAAGCTGGAGTTTAAATGCTAAGAACGCTGTGGACTCTTGCTGAACCTTGCAGTACATGAACATTTACAAAGGGAACAATTTGAGCTTTGAGATCAGCAAAGCTCTGGAGCATGGTCCTTAAGGTACCATTAAATCGCTTGCAGAGTCCATTGGTCTGTGGGAAACAGACCAGAGTTGCATATTACCACAATGTTACCAGAGCTGATGCCCCAGCCCTGACATAAATAGAGTGACATGGTCAGATAGAATGTCACTATTGAACCCAGCACAAGTGAATACAGTCACCAAGGCATCCACCACTGTGACTGCAGTAATCTGGGATAGAGCTATAGCCTCAGAGTATCTAGTAGCATAGACCATGACCGTGATAATTAATTTCTTCCCCAACCTACTCCAGGAGGCCAAATGCTTCACGATGTCTATCGGGACCCATTGAAAGGGAACCCCTACTATTGGCATAGATTGCCCATTGATGATCATTTGAAAGCATCACAGGAATTACAGAACTGAGTAGCTTCATGTGGTCAGAAGAAAGCCTTAGTCAGCCTAGCCCTGGTCTTAGTGTCTCTTTTATGTGGCCTGCCAGGGGGATCTCATGGTCCAGTGTCATTAACTGGGTCCAGAAACTTCAGGTGACAATGGGTTGGCAAGTCACCTTCCAATCCTGACCCATCTCCCTCACACTGGTCTCCATGTACAGCTGTCCTCATTCCAGTAAATCTTCACTGTGGCCCTTCTTCCCCAGTCTTGGCCCTTTTCTTCATCCCAATCACAGTAGCAGGTACAGTACAGTAGCGTCAGTCCAAGCATTTTCAGTCAGGTTAGGGGTGTATCACCTTACCTGGTCCTCGGCCAGAGTGGGAGCGAAGCCTTCATGGGTGGAGGGTGAACAGGTAGGGTTAGCTTGGCTAGAGTTGCTGTTCCGAGTTGTGGCTGCTGGCACCTGTTGTATATTCACAGGGCTTAATTACCTTACACAAGTAAGATAATTAAGATGAATTGTATAGGTGTGCTTTACATGCAAATATAAAAAAAGAAACATAAACAGTGGAGTTTTGTTTTCTTTGGTTTTTACTGTATGTATTGGTGGCTGATGTGTACTTTGGTCATTGCTGCCGCCAAGAGTAGTGGGAGTTTGAGCGCAGGACTTGTTTTTAAGTATTGGTATTCACTTTCGTATCACACAGCTATGTTACAATGCTGCCGCCTACCCCATGTGTTCCCTACTAAGGGTTAGGGGGTGTATGGAAAAATACCCCTCATGGAAGCTCATGGAAGTAAGGTGAATGGTTAGTGTAGGACCCACCTAAGAGGTTTGCCTTGACATGGCCAATGAGCATTCCCTGTAATGGCAATTGGAGAAACTAAATAACCTCCATTTGTTTAAATTTACGTAGGGGTTTGGGAAAGAGCGCAGGTAACTTTTTTGTTTTTTACTGTATGTATTGGGGGCTAAAGTGTACTATGGTCGTTGCTGCCACCCAAAAGTAGTGGGAGTTTGAGCGCAGGACTTGTTTTTTGTATCAGAAAGTGATATAACACATACAATGCTGCCGCCCATCCCATGTTTTTTCACTATTAAGGGTTAATAAGCATGTAGGGATGTATAGAAAAAATATCCCTCTCTGTCTCATTAGAGATATCTTTGCCAGAAGCTCAAGAGAGCAAGGTGAATGGTTAGTGTAGGACCCACCTAAGAGGTTTGCCTTGGCGTGGCAGGTGGGCATTCCCTCTAATGGCCACTGGAGTAACTAAATAACCTCTATTTGTGTAAATATACATAGAATTTGAGCGCAGAACTTGTTTTTTTGTATTTATAAACTGTGGAGTTGTTCAGAGGAAAACCTCACTGAGTATTGTTTGCTACATTGTCAGTGAGAAAATCTGGGACATTATATCAGAAGAACTTCAGATGTTTTACCACTTAAGGATGCATGATGGACCCAGTTCGTCATGCTGGGAAAGCACTAATGATGCATGACGCATTTGATCCGTCATGCGTTAAAATTAACCCCAGATCGCTGCGATCAGGGTTAAGACTCCGGTTTGCCTCGCACTGTCCCTGCAGCTGTGATCGCTCTGACAGGCTGTCAGAGCGAGCATACGTCTTGCAGGGACTTCTGATCCGCCTCCCTGTGCTTCCGTGATCAGTAAGAAGTGCAGGGAGATGATCAGTGATGATCGTCTACACCCTCTAAAAAATTAATTCAAGTTAAATCCCACCCCCTTCCCCTGCTTTAATAAAATTAACCCTCAGGGGTTAAATTTATTTTATTAATTTATTTAAATATTTTAAAATGATATATTTAGTTAGCTGGGGTGGGTGGAAGCTAGTGGGGAATTGGGGAATTTGTTGTTAGGCTAACTTGAAGTTAAGGTTAAAAACATTTTTTAAAAGTGTAAAAAAAGTTTCAAGTTTCAAGAAAGTTTAAAAAAGTAAAAAACATTTAATTAGTAAACAAAAAAGTTTAAAAACAAGTTTTAAAAAGTACAAAAAGTTTTAAAAAGTACAAAAATGCATTAAAAATGCTCATTACCACTACACCTGGAACAAACTGGCGAAAAATTAATCCCATGCTAAGGTTCAAAATATGCCTTTCGAATTACCCCGGGTCTGTTCTTTAATAAATAGTATTTGTTTGTTGGGAAGTTTGAAAAACCAACCATCTAAACTACTTCAAAATGAAACATGGGCAGAGTGTTAAACTTCAAAGTTAGAAAAAAACTGAATCGCTGCGTCTCAAATGTGCACCTTCAACATCCACATATACCTGACAAACATGCATATGGGGTATTGTTTTACTCAAACAACATAGGTGAGCAACATATGAAGTATCATACAGTCGTAGCACACATAAGGTTTGCAAAATATACTGTGCAAACTCACTTTGTGTGTCAAAAAGGCAGAAAAAACGCTTATTACCACTACACTACAAGCTAGCGGAAAAATGATCCCACACTAAGGTTCAAAATACACCTTTTAAAATACCCTGGGATGTCTTCTTTAAGAAATGGTATGCCTTAATGGTGTAGCTGAAATATGTAGTCTGCTCAACTGCTTCAAAGTGGGACACGGACGCATCAAAACCCTCCATGAAAATTCACACTTAAAAACCTGAACTTGTCACGTCTCTTTTACAGCACTGTAACTTCACAAAATATTGTCTAGGGCATATTGTTTTACTCAGAAAATGTAACTGAGCACAATTTTGTTGCAAAAATGCAACATGTATGTAAATATGCCATGTTTTCCCCCTCACCACAAACATTTACATAAATTGGTGGAAAAATGGTGACACGTTAAGGCACAGTATACGCCATATAAGATACCCGTGGGTGTTTGCTTTATAAAATGGAAGCCCTTTGGGGGGTTATTTGAATACTCACACTGATATAAATACCCCAAAATGAGACATAGGCCCGTCAAATCCATCTATGAAAATTCTAACTATAGAAAATGAAATAGCCTTGTCTCTTTTATGGCATTGTAGCTTCACAGAATAGTGCCAAAGGCATACAATGGGGGTATCGTTATACTCAGCAGATGTAGCTGAACACAATATGGGGCTCTATGCAGGAATAGCACACACCAGCTTTACTAAATACATATTACAAAAACCTTGTTATATGTGTATATGCCAAAATAGAGAAAAAAAATAATTTTTGGCGATGACATAGCTACTTAAAAAGTGTCAAAATAACCTTAGGTAAATAGCCTGCGATGTCTACTTTATATAAATATATACTTTTGTGTGGTGACTACTAAACCTACAAGACAAACATACCAACTTCTAAAATTGTTTCACATTGAAATTTCATTTTAGTCCTTTTATTTTGTGACCTGTAACTTTCAAAATACGCTGAAATCCTATACATATTATGTACTCTATAAATCAAGACATATAAATACATTTATTTTGAATTACTTTTTCTAAGCTGGACATATTATACACACGCTATTATTGTCAAAACTGGGGAAGAAAGTTTTATTTGTTTTTTTCCCATTTTTTTGCAAATTGTTTATGATTAATGAGAACTTATCTATGTACATAGTAAAAACCAAAGAAAAAGTTACCTGCGCTCTCTCCTAAATCCCTATGTATATTTAAATAAGTTACTCCAATGACCATTGGAGGGACTGACCTTTCACCTTGCTTCCTTGAGCCTCTGGCAAAGATATCGCTAATGAGACAGAGAGGGGTATTTTTTATTTATACTCCTATATACTTATTAAGCCTTAATAGGGAACACATGGGATGGGCGGCAGTATTGTAACGTAGCTGTGTGATACAAAAAGTGAATACAAATACAAAATGATAAGTCCTGCGCTCACTCTCATCACTCCTGGGTGGCAGCAACGACCATGGTACACGTCAGCCCCAATGCATACAGTAAAAACCAAAGAAAAAGTTACCTGTGCTCTCTGCTAAATCCCTATGTATATTTAAACTATTGGAGGTCATTTAGTTACTCCAATGGCCATTGGAGGGAATGCCCGCCTGCCAAAGTCAAGGCAGACCCCCCTAGATGGTTTCTACACTGACTTTTCTTTCACCTTGCTTACTTGAGCCTCTGGCAAAGATAGGGGTGTTTTTTTTTTATATACACCCCTATATGCTTATTAACTCTTAATAGGGAACACATGGGATCGGCGGCAGCATTGTAACCAAGCTGTGTGATACAAAAAATGAATACAAATACAAAAAGATAAGTCCTGCCGCCCAGGAGTGATGGGAGTAAGTGGAGATCTTATCTTTTTGTATTTATCTATGTATATTTCACTTCAAATTAGAGCCCCTTTTGCCCTCTAAAAAACGGCATATAATATGTGTTGGTGCAATAAATGACAGAGATGCAAATTGCGTTTGAACACAAACAGCAAAAAATTCCAAAATGGCTTGTGTCCTTGAGGGTAAGTCCAGTTTTTGAAGCTTTGTCCTTAAGGGGTTAAGGCACTGCATGCATTGGTAATGTCTGCAACTGTAATGCAGGTAAATATACTATGCTGTAATAACATACCTACTTGAGTATAACATCTTATTTTAGAGATGCATTGAACATAATACATATTAATAATGTGACTAATTACATGTAGCCATAAGGGCTTATTGCTCTGTAATAGGTCGTACAAAGGTCATCCTTCTTTTGCCGGGTAGGCCTGTGGACGTTAGTATTTTGAACATCTTGTTCTGAGGCTCCTAGATATCCTATTCCTACTGAAAGAGGTCCTCAAAAAATTCCATAAACAAATATGATCATAGGCGTGCGCAGCCTATTGCATAAGGGTGTGCACCCTAAAGCACAAACACACATGCCACGTATATATATATATATATATATATATATATATACACACACACACATACATACACTGCTGTGTGTATGTGAAGGTGCTGTGTGAGTGTAAGGGTGCTGTGTGTGTGAGGGTGTGGTGTATGTGTGTGTTTGTGAGGGTGGTGTGTGTGCATGTGAGGGTGCTGTTAGTGTGTGTGTGTGAGAGCACTGTGTGTGAGGGTGTTGTTAGTGTGTGTGTGTGTATGTGTAAGGGTGCTGTGTGTGAGGGTGCTGTGTGTGTGTTTGTGAGGATGGTGTGTGTGTGTGTGTGTGTGTATGTGTAAGGATGCTGTGTGTGAGGGTGCTGTGTGTGTGAGGGTGCTGTTAGTGTGTGTACGTGTAAGGGTGCTGTGCGTGGGTGCTGGCTCTGCCCCTGATCAGCCTCCTTGTCAGTATCAGCCAATCCTATGGGGAAGCATTGTGATTGGATCAGGCTACCACTTCTGATGATTTCAGCAGACTGCTCGTTTTTCTGAGGCAGACAGCTTCTGGCTTGAATACAGTAAGATGTTGCTATATTTAGGGAGGCATGAGGGGCCAGGGGGGCAAGATGGTGGTTTTAACACTATAGGGTTAGGAATACATGTTTGTGTTCCTGACCCTATAGTGATCATTTAATAAGGAACATTTATGTACCAAGTTATAGCTGACCTGGGTTCCAAAATAGAAATTCGTTTGATAATCAAGGTGTGAGATTTATAAGGATATGCATTCCCTTTTTGGTAGGAGTAGGGAGATGAAGTATAGTGTCCAATTCAGGGGCTTTTAGTCTCACCTCTCATGAGCGGTAGCTGTCTAATTACTAATTTCTTTAAGCCTTTTACTACAGACAGTTATCTCCTTATTCTAATAACCAATCCTGCAAGCCCTGGACTAGTTACTAATATGGTGGTAGATATGAGTTGGGGTCAAAAGGGAAGATTTTATTTAAAAATCTTATTGACTCATCATCCTCCACCCACCCTGGACCCAAGACCAGGATCCAGCTTCCAGTGGGTGAACCTCTCCTACTCCAGAGAGCGTAGCAGGAACAGCTCTTAAAAGAGCTAGTGATTATAATCCCAGCTGGCAATCCCCAGGGTAGATACAGCCATTTCCCCCACACATGAGATGAGGCTCTATGTTGAGGGTAAGCAGGAACTCAATTTAAATGGAGGCAGACTGGCCTTTTATGCAAGTTTACCAACAAGGGTGACACCCAGGTTGGGCACAGGGACACAAAGTTAACAAACCAATGAAAACAGAGGAACTCCCATACAGCAGGAACGTTTTAGCTGCGAGGCAAACAAGGCATTTGCCTTGGACGGCATTTTCCAGGGGGCGGCACAAAAAGCCTCCCCCAAACTCCCAGGGCAAATGTCTTGTTAGCCTTGCAGCTAACTGACAAGCCAGGCGGGTGGCGCTGGCGAGGGAGCACTTTCCTCTGAGCTCTCTGCTCAGCTCCCTTGCCACAGAGTGATACTGGGAGCCGGGATATGACGTCAGACAGCTCAGAGGAAAGTGCCCCCTCGCCAGCGCCGCCCGCCCAGCAGCCCCACTACACCCCAGGGAGAAAGAGAACCCATCCCCCAGCATTCCCAAAGGTAAGGAGGCTGGGGGGGGGGTTTAAATAAAAAAAGAAAGTGAGTGTGTTAATGTGAGTGAGTGTCTGTGTGTGTCTGTTAGTGTGTGTGTGTGTTAGTGTGTGTCTGACTGTGTGTGTCTGTTAGTGTGTCTGTCTGTTAGTGTGTGTGTGTGTTATTGTGTGTCTGACTGTGTGTGTCTGTTAGTGTGTGTCTGTTAGTGTGTGTGTCTGTTAGTGTGTGTCTGTTAGTGTGTGCCTGTTAGTGTGTGTGTGTGTGTCTGTTAGTGTGTGTGTGTGTGTGTCTGTTAGTGAGTGTGAGTGTGTTTGCCTGTTAGTGTGTGTGAGTGTGTGTGTCTGTTAGTGAGTGTGTGTGAGTATGTATCTGTTAGTGAGTGTGTGTTTATCTGTTAGTGTGTGTGTCTGACTGTGTGTGTCTGTTAGTGTGTGTGTCTGTTAGTGAGTGTGTGTTTGTTAGTGTGTGTCTGACTGTATGTGTCTGTTAGTGTGTGTGAGTTAGTGAGTGTGTGTTTGTTAGTGTGTGTGTGTGTGTGTGTCTGTTAGTGAGTGTGTGTGTATGTTAATGTGTGTCTGTTAGTGTTTGTGTGTGTGTCTGTTAGTGAGTGTGTGTGTGTGTGTCTGTTAGGGAGTGTGATAGCCTGTAAGTGTGTGTGAGTGTGTGTGTTTGTTAGTGTGTGTCTGTTAGTGTGTGTCTGACAGTGTGTGTGTGACTGTGTGTGTCTGTTAGTGTGTGTGTCTGTTAGTGAGTGTGTGTCCGTTAGTGTGTGTCTGTTAGTGAGTGTGTGTTTGTCTGTTAATGTGTGTGTGTATGTGCGTGTCTGTTAGTGAGTGTGTCTGCTAGTGTGTGTTTGTCTGTTAGTGTGTTTGTCTGTTAGTGAGTGTGTGTTTGTCTATTAGTGTGTGTATGTGTCTGTTAGTGAGTGTGAGTGTGTTTGCCTGTTAGTGTGTAAGTGTGTGTGTCTGTTAGTGTGTGTGTTTCTGTTAGTGAGTGTGTGTTTCTGTTAGCTAGTGTATGCATATCTGTCAGTGAATGTGTGTGTGTGTGTGTGTATTTAGAAGGCGGGGCAGGGCGGAAGGGTTGGGTGGGGATGGTGGGGGGGGGATGCGCCTCAGTTTTGTCCTGCCTAGGGCAGCACAAAACCAGGATACACCGCTGCCATACAGTATACACAATCCCACCCCTCTGCCTGGGAGATAATTAGGGCAGATAATGCATTAACTTAATTATCCCCAGGCAGAAAAAACACATATTTTTTATAAAGTCTCATAAATACCCCAAATCACAACATATCCCCATAAATGTCACATCCACTGATAGCCCTGTTCTAGGTGAACAACTTATCCAAAAATCACTCAGTTCAGGGGTTCAGCAATTTCCTGGAAGTCTTATTTTTGACTGACCGTGCACATGGTCCTATGCCCAAAACAGTTCCAGGGAATAAGGGCTAACGGTCGGTCTCTCTGTCTGGAGTACAAAAGTACATAACTCACAATAACAGAGCCTTTTCAAGTGCATTGTTGTTGTGCCTAATCATTAAATTCATGAAGCGCCAATATAAAAAAAAAAGCAATAATCAATTACCCTAAGGTTTTTAAAGATATTGGTGGGCACCAAAACCCTATTCGGGATTAGTGAATTGAGTATTTGAGAAAGGGAAAGATACTGACACCAAGTACTTGTAAATAATCAATACAAACTTTATTGACTAACAGAGACTTAATTAATAACTAATTATATTTAATCTATAGTGCACATTCAGTTTAAAGGAACAACTCATCTTTATCTAGATTATTTATCTAGAAATAAGCTTAAGTATACATCACCATATTACAGGTGGGTAGTACTCCAAACGAGTTTACCAATGGGATGGAAAGTCTGTACTTTTCCATCAAATCTCCTTATCAGTGCAGCCCAGCAAAGACCTTGCAAAAGCAGTGGATGGGACCTGCAGCTGGCCAGGCTGTCCAGCACCACCAACAATACCATGCCAGGTCTGTGCAGTTAATTATCTCTTATCTAAAAAGCTAGCTCTGTTCTCATAATGATTCTCGTGATGGTATGCATGAGTCATTCTGGTGTTGTGTTTTGTGGTTATTAACATTTTCAGTGCTCTGTACCGGCACCATCTTAACTATCTATAAAAGTTTGATTTGCTCAATAGTGATCAATCAATCATTCTTAATTAATATGGAATATTATTATCACAATAGGGCAAGGTATATTGCAGGGCCCATAGTCCCAAGGCAAGAGGATGGCCAGCAGGCCCCTCCAAGAACCCGTGACGAGGTTCAGTTCGTCACAGTCACCAAATACTCTCAATAGATAATAAAGTGGTAGAGGTTAACACAGTGAAGGAGTTTAAGCATTTGTGGGATAGGCATAAGGCTATCTTAGCTATAAGATAAGGCCATGGACTAATGAAAGTATTTAGAAAATTGGGCAGACTAGATGGGCCGAATGGTTCTTATCTGCCATCACATTCTATGTGTCTATAGTTCTATGTAAGTCAGATACAAGAGTGAAAGGGCAATCACTGATTATAATTTTATCACATGAGAGGAGGCTTCATATTTGCATAACTCTCTTTAATGAAAACTCCAGCAGCACAGATCATAAAATAGAACCAGAAAAAATGTAGCTGATACATAAAAGGCCCTGTCAGCCTAAGCCCCTCCTCTTTCGTTGCTGCTCATTATGTGCACAGGTCAGAGTACTGTTGTCTACCTTATTCTTTATAGTTTATTATTGTTTATTAATATTTTTATATTACTTATAATTGTTATTTGCTACACTGTGGTAACATACTGTCTCCCTACACTTCTTCATACTTCATATAAACTATTTTACCTGGTTTATTCAGCCTTCACACTGCCTTTTGTAGCTCCCCTCAGGTCTGTGACATCCATACACTGTCTTTTCCTCCTTCGTGGTATTTTCACGTGTCGTGGCCAGTAGTGCCGCATTTGCGATGGGTTTTATTGTAAGTGGTCACTCCCTTTAAGGTCTGCAAAGGGTAGTGTGGGATGTGGGAGACCTTGGCACTCTAATTGCGGGTTTTGGCGGGCCCCCGGCTGCAGGGCCTGCTGACCATTATGCGCGAGTGGTGACAATCTTGGATCTCGAGAGTACTTGTTTGTTTTTAAGCCCTGAATTGACTCTGCTTATTTATCTGGATAATACTAATATCAAAGGCACTTCACTGTTAACCTTGGATAAAGCTAACCATGAGTGTGGTATACCTATGGATTTTCTGCACAATAATTAATATAATACCTGTTCTTTATCAGGGATTATATATTACTCTGCCAAGTGCATAATAACTGTTGTGGGTGTCCTCTGGGTTTTCAAGACACCACCTGGAGTGAGCCCCAGCTAATCACATATATCCTATGCTGACGTAGACCTTACAAGGATATATTCCTTATATGGTACCTTGCTAATCAATTATACCTAAGTGAAGGGTGTGGTAACTTGTCTTCCTTGCATGGTAATTTGTCTTCCTTTCAGGATCTCCCTAAACAAAGAAACAGGTCTAGGTAGGAGGGCTAAGAATACCACAAAGGGTACAGACTACTTTTGTGGATCACAGAGATACAGCTCTCGAGTACAACTGGGGTGAGCCCTCACTACCAGGTACCATATGTAACGATGCCTTACCTTTCCTCCTCGGTCCCACGCTGCACAGCATCCTCTTCCGGCGAGTGGCACAGCCCCTCTGACGCCGGCCGCTCACGCCGCACATATTTTTATAATACGGTGCGGTATACCTATGGATTTTCTGCACAATAATTAATATACCTGTTCTTTAACAGGGATTATATATTACTCTGCCAAGTGCATAATAACTGTTGTGGGTGTCCTCTGGGTTTTCAAGACACCACCTGGAGTGAGCCCCAGCTAATCACATATATCCTATGCTGACGTAGACCTTACAAGGATATATTCCTTATATGGTACCTTTCTAATCAATTATACCTAAGTGAAGGGTGTGGTAACTTGTCTTCCTTGCATGGTAATTTGTCTTCCTTTCAGGATCTCCCTAAACAAAGAAACAGGTCTAGGTAGGAGGGCTAAGAATACCACAAAGGGTACAGACTACTTTTGTGGATCACAGAGATACAGCTCTTGAGTACAACTGGGGTGAGCCCTCACTACCAGGTACCATATGTAACAATGCCTTACCTTTCCTCCTCGGTCCCACGCCGCACAGCATCCTCTTCCAGCGAGCAGCACAGCCCCTCTGACACAGGCCGCTCACGCCGCACATATTTTTATAATACGGCGCATGTGCGCCGTAGCTGGCAAGTAAATGCCGACCACGCCCCCGGACCTTCTGGGGGCGTGGTTTTAAAGCAAAATACCCCACACTATAAAAGGGCACCCCTGGCACTTGCAAGGTGCCCTAGTGTGGTTCTTGTTAGTACCTCTAGTGCTCATACTCTCCTTTAGTGTTGATTCCCTGGTTATTGACTTTTGGCTTTCCCTTTTGACTACTCTGCTCTTTGGTTTCCCGTACTTTGGCTAGGTATTATCGTTTATCCGTCTTCTGTACTCCCTTGATCTCTGGCTATCCATTTGACTACTCTATACGTTAGTCCGGCCACTCTAAGGTCCGGTATGCGTTCTTCTTTGGGTTACACTCTGTGAGAAGGGGTCACTGTCGTGACATTACACTAGGGCCATGGACCCTGCAGGTGTTAACCATCCTGAGCCAGTACCGGATAATCGGTTTGAGGAATTGGACCATCGTATGGACCAGATCACTCTAGCCGTACAAACCTTACTAACCCGTACCGCTCATCTCCAATTGGAGGAGCAAACCCCTACCCAGAGACCTCAGGAACACCCTATAGAAATGGTTGCTGCAAGCTCTTCCAATCAGGCTACATCCCCTCTTCGGTATGGGCGTGATCCTAAGGGGTGTCGGGTTTCTTGAACCAAGTCAGTATTTATTTCGAACTCCATCCAAGAGCATATCCAACTGACAGGGCTAATATTGGCTATATAATCACCCTATTAATAGATCGAGCATTAGTCTGGGCCAACCCCTTATGGGAGAACGACAACCCGATAGTTTTTAACTATGCTGAATTTGTCGCAGCTTTTAGGAGAACCTTTGACCCCCCAGGGAGAAGGACTAACACTGCCAAATCTCTGTTACGTTTGAGACAAGGCCCACGTTCCCTAGTTGACTATGCTCTGGAATTCCGTACTCTTGCTTCTGAGGTTAGGTGGAACGAACAAGCATTTGTAGATGTATTCATGAACGGATGGTCTGACAAACTCTTAGATGAAGTAGCTACCAGAGATTTACCTAATACTCTGGAGGAATTGATTACTTATCTTGCTCACATTGACGAACGACTCCGGCATAGACAAAACACTAGGGAAAGACCTAGAAGGGTGCCGGAACGTCTAGCCTTGACTTATCCCTCTTCTGAGACAACAGCGGTTACTCCTCCCGAGCCAATGCAATTAGGAGTTACACGATTGTCTGAGACAGAGAGACAATACCGTAGAAGGGAGGGGTTATGCTTGTATTGCGGAAATAAATTATATTCCCGCTTTACATGTCCTAACCGACCGGAAAACTCCCGCACCTAAGCCCTAAAGGGGGACAGGCCTTGGGTGTTATGTGTATGTCCTCCTTCAATGATAAGAGAGCTCTTAGGCTTCTTCTACCAGTGACTATTGAATGGGAAGGAAAAAGGGTATCAACCACTGCTTTAATAGATTCTGGGGCAGCCGAGAATTTTGTGGATCACAAATTCGGTAAAAAACTTGCTCTCCCCTTCCAAACTAGATCTGCACCCTTGGATGTTGAGGACATAGATGGTAGACCACTGTCGGTACCTCTGATCACTCAAGAAACTACTCCTTTGGTATTGTCCGTAGGTTTCCTTCAAAAGGAGGTCATAATCCTGCAACAAATAACTTCTCCCATTGTTCCTGTTATCCTTGGTTTCCCTTGGCTATCCCAGCATAATCCTTTAATAGACTGGGAAAGAAAAGAAATTCTAAAATGGGGAGATTCATGTCTCAGAAGGTGTATTACCCCAATCAAACCAGTAGGTCTGATTAATATACCTACTATGGAACCCTTAACCACTCAGATACCCAAACAATATTCTGATCTTAAAGCGGTTTTTGAACCACGAGAGGCAGAAAAACTACCACCTCACCATGCATACGACTGTGCCATCGACCTGTTACCCAGCACTATGCCCCCTAGAGGCACTGTATATCCCCTTTCTATAGCTGAGAATAAAGTATTAGAAGAATATATTAAAGAAAATTTAAGAAAAGGGTTTATTACTAAATCATCATCTCCAGCGGGTGCCAGTTTTTTCTTTGTTTCCAAAAAGGAGGGAGACTTAAGACCCTGCATTGATTATAGAGGATTAAATAAGATAACTATACAGAACGCTTATCCGATTCCATTAGTTACTGAACTTTTCGACAGGTTGCAAGGAGCAACTATCTTTACAAAGTTGGATTTGCAGGGAGAATATAATTTAATCAGGATTAAAAAAGGGCATGAATGGAAGACCGCATTTAATACTCGCTATGGTCACTACGAGTACCAGGTCATGCCCTTCGGGTTATGTAATGCCTCTGCAGTCTTCCAAGACTTCATTAATGATGTTTTAAGGGATTATTTACAGATGTTTGTAATAGTCTATCTGGACGATATATTTATCTACTCTAAGAACATGGAAACACACTATAAACACGTTACATAGTCACATAGTTACATAGCTGAAAAGAGACTTGCGTCCATCAAGTTCAGCCTACCTCACATTTGTTTTTTGCTGTTGATCCAAAAGATCAACGTTAGGTTAGTTCTTTCTAAATTATAAAAAAATGGACTCTATTGTAAGCTAGAGAAATGCTTGTTGCATAAAGAGGAAGTGCATTTCCTAGGTTACATCATATCAGGAACCTGTTTTCAAATGGAACCAAAAAAGCTAGAAGCTATTCAGCAATGGCCGTTGGACTGAAAGCCATCCAACGCTTCCTGGGGTTTGCTAATTATTACCGGAAATTTATTAAGGGGTTTTCCTCTATAACCGCCCCTATTACTGCCATGACTAAAAAGGGAAGGAATCATATAGAATGGGGTCTAGAGGCTAAAAGAGCTTTTGAGAGGCTAAAAGAGGCTTTTTCTTCAGCCCCAGTCTTAAGTCATCCCAATCCTTCCCGTCCTTTTCTACTTGAGGTAGATGCATCAGAAACAGGTATAGGTGCTGTACTATCCCAAAGAGCTTCTGATGATCAACCCCTACATCAATGTGGTTTCTTTTCCAAGAAGTTAACGGAAACGGAAAAAAGATATGATATAGGAGATAGGGAATTGTTGGCTATAATTTCGGCCCTTAAAGAATGGCATCACTTGCTTGAAGGGTCACCCATCCCTATCACCATTCTTACTGACCATAAGAACCTTTCTTATTTCGGAGAAACAAAAAAAATGTCCGACAGGCAAATCCGGTGGTCATTATTTCTAACCCGTTTCAATTACATTGTCACATATAGACCGGGGTCGAAAAATACGAAAGCTGATGCCCTATCCCACCAATATGAACATTTATCACCTCCCGAAGACATGTTGTCCTCTATAATGCCTACTGTACATGCTAAAATCTCTTCGGGATTGATGGAAGAACTTACTAAATTCCAGGATCATTCTTCATTAACTGTTCCCGGGGAAAATTGTATGTGCCCTTAACTTATCGTAACAGGGTCCTCTCCGTTGTGCATGAGTCCAAATTGGCAGGGCACCCAGGAATGCATAAAACAGAATCGTTGCTTGAGAAACAGTTCTGGTGGCCTTCATACAAGAAAGATGTTCGTAAATTCGTTCTTGCATATAGTATCTGTTCCTCAACTAAATCTCCCAAAGGCCATCCTTTTGGTCTTCTCATGCCATTGCCGATTCCAAATACACCCTGGTCAAGTATCGCTCTGGATTTTGTAGTGAACCTACCACGCTCTAAGAATCATAGCGTTATATTGTCTATTATAGACAGATTCTCTAAAATGTCCCATCTGGTCCCACTTGTCAAATTACCTTCTTCTTCCGAACTGGCTTTTTTGTTTATAAGGGGAGTTGTCCGGTTACATGGAATACCCCAAGATATTGTTTCCGACAGGGGTCCGCAATTTGTTTCACTGTTCTGGAGAGCATTTTGTAAACAATTGGGTATCAACCTTAGTCTTTCTTCTTCCTACCATCCCCAAGCTAATGGGGTTACGGAAAGAATGAATCAATTTCTAGAACAGTATATCCACTGTTTTACTTCGGAACATCAAGATGATTGGGTTGACTTGCTGCCATGGGCAGAATTTGCCCACAACAATCAGGTGCATGAATCTACTCAACACAGTCCCTTTTTTATCAATTACGGTTTTAACCCTACTACCCTTCCGATTTCTTTTTCTTCTACTGGAATGCTAAGTGTGGACAGCACTGTCCGGAATATGAAGGAAACTTGGTTAGGGGTTAAACAGATCTTGATTCAAAGGGCCAAGATTCAAAAAATCAATGCGGATAGGCACCGAATGGCTGCCCCCGCATTCATGGTCGGGGATAGAGTATGGCTGAGTACTCGTAACATAAAACTTAAAGTCCCGTCCATGAAGTTTGCACCACTTTTATAGGACCTTTCCGAATCATTCAACGCATCAACCCTGTATGCTATAGACTGCATTTGCCATCTACCATGAAGATTCCTAACTCATTTCATGTGTCTCTTCTCAAGCCTTTAATATGTAATCGTTTTACTCGAAGTCCCTCGAAACCTCTTCCTCCTGTTGTTGTAGAGCAAGACGAATACGAGGTAAAGTCCATTTTGGATTCCCGTATTTCTAGAGGGAGACTTCAATATCTCTTGGATTGGAAGGGTTACGGTCCTGAGGAACGTTCATGAGTGGATGCTTCCGATGTTCACGCCCACGCCTGGATCGTTTGTTTGAAAGGAGTCGTTCTGCCCGCCCTGTGGGCGGTTCTAGAGGGGGGGGTACTGTAACGATGCCTTACCTTTCCTCCTCGGTCCCACGCCGCACAGCATCCTCTTCCGGCTAGCGGCTCAGCCCCTCTGACGCCGTCCGCTCACGCCGCACATATTTTTATAATACGGCGCATGCGCGCTGTAGCCGGCAAGTAAATGCCAGTCACACGCGACCACGCCCCCGGACCTTCTGGGGGCGTGGTTTTAAATCAAAATACCCCACACTGGCACTTGCAAGGCGCCCTAGTGTGGTTCTTGTTAGTACCTCTAGTGCTCATACTCTCATTTAGTGTTGATTCCCTGGTTATTGACTTTTGGCTTTCCCTTTTCACTACTCTGCTCTCTGGTTTCCCGTACTTTGGCTAGGTCTTATCGTTTATCCGTCTTCTGTACTCCCTTGATCTCTGGCTATCCACTTGACTACTCTATACGTTAGTCCGGCCACTCTAAGGTCTGGTATACGTTCTTCTTTGGGTTACACTCTGTGAGAAGGGGTCACTGTCGTGACACCATATCCCACGGAGGGGATTTATTGGAGTAAGCCCCCACTATTTTACGACTGTTATGTCTCCCATGTCATTCAAAGGGAACCCTTTTGTACCACTATTTACCTACTACCAGGGTTCTGGGCAAGCCCCAGTTGTACCAGGAGTTTGGCACCTCGTGTACTTGTCCTTCCACCACTACTCCTACTGATTGCCTCTGTCTCTCACACAGGACAGAATTTATCATGGATGACACACCCCAAATGACCCAAGACTGTCAAGCCTTGATCAATGGTGGCCTCAGAAAAGGCTATTACCCCAACCCCAAGGGGAAGTTGAGTCACTAGATATGGCAGAGGGTTTTGGATCTGAAGTTTCCAAATCTAAACACCACTGGAAAGGGGCCAGGCCTCCCACCACTAGAGTCAAAGGCAAGGCACCTGTCAAGTGATTCAAATGGGTTGTACGAAAAGACCTAAACCCACCACCACTTCATTCCTCAGGATGAGGATGATTACTACCCTTCGCATTCTCTTAATGTCCTTGAAGACATGCTGAGGGTTCAGGACTTGCCTCAGACATATTTTAAGTATATCAAAAAACCATACTGAGGGAAGATGCCACAGGAAAACAATAAGCCATCCTATGGCCACGGTGGCTGAAGATGGACTCTTCCTAGATGAGCAAGGAGTTCAATTATTCGACCCTCGCACTATCCACCATCTGAGGTCGTCGTCTGAATAGAGCCTTCCAGATCACCTGGCTTGATTTGTACATTATTGGCTACACAAACTTCTGGAGAAGGAGGTTTGAGCATGCCTCAGAGCTGAATGATTGCCTGACAAAGTTGCCATTACCCCAGTATTTGATACTACCATAGGGATTTTTATGTATCGATCGGACTGTAACCCCTGCAATGGCATCGAGAGGGGTGTGAAACCTAAGCAAGATAAATTGTTAAATCTGCTCCGCCCAATAGCAAATATGCTCTATTTTGCCGACCTATCAGTCTCCCAGGGTACACAGCTAGACCCTAGTGCTATCTACGAATGGACTCAACACTTAATCTACAAAGAAACTATTCCTGCGCTCAAACTCCCATTACTCCTACGTGGCAGCAATGACCATAGTACACATCAGCCAAAATACATATAGTAAAAACCAAAGAAAAAAGTTACCTGCGCTCTTTCCACATCCCTGTGTATTTTTAAACAAATGGAGGTTTTATAGTTACAATGGCAATGAGAGGGTTAAGCCCACCTGCCACATCAAGGCAGACCTCTTAGGTGGGTCCTAACTCTAAACCATTCGCCTTGCTTCCTTGAGCTTCTGACAAAAAATATCTCTAATGAGACAGAAAGGGGTATTTTTTATTTACATCCGTACATTCTTATTAACCCTTAATAGGGAACACATGGGATGGGCAGCAGCATTGCAACCTAGCTGTGTGATATAAAAGTGAATACAAATACAAAGAAATTAGTCCTGTGCTCAAACTCCCATTACTCCTGGGCGGCAGCAATGACTATAGTACACATCAGCCAAAATACATATAGTAAAAACCAAGGGAAAAAAGTTACCTGCATTCTTTCCACATCCCTATGTATTTTTAAACAAATGGAGGTTTTTAGTTACCTCCAATGGCCATGAGAGGGTAAGCCCACTTGCCACATCAAGACAGACCTCTTAGGTGGGTCTTAACGCTAACCATTCGCCTTGCTTCCTTGAGCTTCTGGCAAAAATCTCTCTAATGAGACAGAAAGGGCACTCAATCTGCCTACTGGGCAATGCCAATGCAACTTTCTTTGCCAAACAGAGCAAATCAGCACTGCTGAGAATTGACACCAAGTTACTGGAATTGGGCTCAAAAGAACTCTGCCCACTGGTAAATGGTTTGCTCTTTGTGCCTTTCTTTGCTGAATTAAAAAAGCACATCAACCTGTTTACGGCCTTGGATAAGGCGCGATCCTCTCTCAAACAAGTTTTCTGTACCCCACCTGGCTGTCACGGTTTGGGGTGAATGCGCTCAGTATGCAGAGATTTGGACAGACACAGTCTTTAAATTTAAGGTCTTTATTATAAAGCAAATAAATATAATGAAAAAGTCCCAAAGCAAAACAGAAGTGGAAAATAGAGCAATATTTTCATAGAAAATAAAAGTCCTTAAGGTAAAATAAAGTCTTTTACCAGAGTTTCAGCACTGGGCAGATGATGAAACCCACACAGGCACAGGATTGCTGAAACCCATTGTCAGAATTCTAGTTGATCCAGCATGCAGAACTGTATCACACCTAGGACTAAAGGTAACAGCTTACTGGGCCTTAGAATTACCGTACCAGAAAATAGTCAGCATACTTGTCGAGGTCGGGGACACAGAATGAGACACAACAATGAGGGAAAGCCAAAAATCAAGGATATCAGAATACTGGAAAGTCAAACACACTCTCAGATAACCTACTAAGAGAAGCCACGACAGGGCAATGAGGAAAAGGAAAAAGGAGTTTAAATAAGCCTCCCTGAGATCCGATTGGCCGTACCCGGCCCTTGACTCCAGAACATGTGTGCGCATGCTTTGCATGATGTCACACGCCGTCGTTGTTAATACTGTGGGCGGACGTGGGGTTACAAATTGGAATGGATCGACAGCAGCCGGTGTCCTTCAATATGCACCGGCACATGGCTGCTGAGGAGCACCTCTGTTAATGCCAGAAAGGCATATTTAATTACGGGCACCACCAGGTGAGGATAAACATGTGACACCCACACAGGAATGGGATTGCTGGTGTTAATCGACACAGGAACAGGATTGCAAGGGTTAACCAGAGTCCAGGCAGCCAAATGTTAATTCAGGAAGCAGAGTATTAACAGAGTCCAAGTAGGCAGGGGTTAATTCAGGAAATCCAGGAAGCAAAGAGTATTACCAGAGTCCAGACAGGCAGGAGTTAATTCAGGAACTCAAAGCAGGTGAGGTTAATCAGATAACTTCAGGCAGGATATAGCTCTGTACTCTAGAGAGACAACAAAACAACTGAGCACAGAACCTAGGGGGCTCTGTGCTTAAACAGGGAAGAGGTAATAGGAGCCCTTACACAAGGAACAGTCTCAGAGCTATTTAGAAGGCTCTTCTGGGTCAATGGTATATGCAAAACTCCATGCTGCTTCCATGCTTGCTGAGCTGAATTCTCCAGACCTTTGTAACCCCGAGGGGATCCTGGAGCAGCATGGGGAACACACAGCACATATCACCCAACATGCCCACAGGAGGAGGGGTAGGCATATGGGCAGACATGGCATCCCGTGCATGTCACAAGCCACATGGATTGGCTACAGGGGCACACTGCTGAAGTGCTGCGGTATAAGCTAGTGGCCGAAACGAGTGCTTGGCGGATCCCCCACTCCAAGGATGCTAAAATCAATGTGGCGTCTGGTAAGTGAGCACAGTGCACCTGCCTCTCCCGGTGTGCCATGACACTGGCAGGGGTGTTTTTGGGAGGGGGGGTCAGCAGCAGAGCAGAACCAACGGCTGCTTCTGATCCAACGGCTCCAGATCCTACCCGACCGCTACTCAGAGCTACTCAGGTATGTATGTCTATCTGTGTATGTATATCTGTGTATGCATTTCAGTATGTGTGTCAGTATGTATGTATGTATGTCTGTCTATGTATGTCAGTATGTATGTATGTCAGTATGTATGTCTTTATGCATGTGTGTCTATGTATGTTAGTATGTGTCTATATGTCTGTATAAGTCTATGTGTCTGTTTCAGTATGTATAGGAATTAGTTGAAATGTTTTCAAACTATAGTCCGGCCCCCAGCAGAGTCTGAAGGACAGTGAAGTGGACCCCTGTTTAAAAAGTTTGAGGACCCCTAACGTACAGTGTCCTAATTTTGTGCATCCCAGCAGATTTGCCTGCTTAAGTGAATATCTTGGGGGTATCAGGCTAATGTGAATCCTGTGCAAATATGGCATCTGATACCAGTACAGTGAGAACTTGGCCTTGAGGCTGGATCGAGATGTTTTAGCTGTATTTATTTTCTATTTGTTTAGTTTGGTGAGACGGAATTTGAGTAACTCTTTTTTCCTTGCACTGAACAATACTTTGTAGTTACTGTAGATTACAGAAAGATTGCTGGCATGCAGTACTGTCTTGACACCTCCCCCTTCCCCCACCCCAAACAAAGGGCCACTTTTATTTTAGCTATCTTATTGTTTTAAAAGGACACTGCAGACTCCTAATACACTTCAGCTTGCTTAAGTGCTTTATGTATGAAGAGTGTGTCCTCTTTTATTTTCATTTTACAAACAGTGCAGATTTTAATTGAAATTGATACTTTTATAACTCAACCTTGTTACAGTAGCTGTGGCCATCAGACAACTATTCCTGTTACTTCCTGGTTGTTTAGCTCAGTGGAACTAAACTCAAGAGGCAGGCAATGCTTGGAGCACTTGTCTTGAAAATACTTCTCATTGAGTTGCATTAAGAAGTCTGTGGTTGGACAGCTACAGAAAGTTTGGGATGGAAAAGAAGGGAAGGGCTTGCAAAGACTTAAAACAAGAAATCTCCAGCTTCTGTAAGCTCTTTAACCCCTTCAGGACGGGTGACGGACGAGGTCCGTCACAGAGGGGAGACCCTTAACGACGGGTGACGGACCTCGTCCGTCACGCGGTAAAATTAACCCTGGATTGCCGCTATTGCGGCGATCGCAGGGTTAATGGTGCTCCGGTATGCCTCTGCATTAGAGGCATACCGGGAGCACCCGGTCAGTCTGCCCAGCACATGTGCTCGCTCTGACCACAAGTCTGAGCGAGCACATGTGCTCTCTATACTCACCTACCGGCTCCCTGCAATTCCGGGTTCTGTGTGAAGTGCAGGGAGCCGGATCAGTGCTGATCCTGCCCCCTGCTGTAAAAAAAAATAAAGTTTATTTAAAGTTCCCCCCCCCTTACCCATTTTAATAAAAAATTAACCCCTTCCCTGCCAATTGATCACTGACTACAGTGATCAATTGGCAGGGATTACATTTTACTATGATCTGATTTTTTTTTTTTTAACCCCTGAGGGTTAATTCTTTTTTATTTTTAACCCTCAGGGGTTAAATTAATTAAATTAATTAATTAAACTATTTTTTAATTATATATTTAGCTAGCTGGGGTAGGTGGAAGTTAGTGGGGAATTGGGGGATTTGGCGTTAGGCTAACTAGGGGTTAACGTTAAAAAAAGTTTTAAAAGAAACTTTAAAAAGTTAAAAATTAAGCTTAAAAAAATGTTTTAATAACATTTAAGTAAAAAAAACAAAAAAAACACACTTTACCTAGTCCAAATAAAAATTAACCCCTTCCCTGCCAGTCGATCACTGCCTACAGCGATCAAATAGAGATCACAGTATTATACTGTGATCTAATTTTTTTTAACCCCTGAGGATTAACTTTTATTTATTTTTTTTAACTCTCAGGGGTTCAATTTATTTAATTAATTAATTTAAATATTTTATAACTATATATTTTGCTAGCTGGGCTGGGTGGGAGTTATGGGAAAATGGGGAATTTACTGTTACTGCTGCGTACTGCTAGTTAGGGGTTAACGGTAAAAAAAAAAGCTTAGAAAAATGTTAAATCTGTAAAAAAGTTTTAAGAAAGTTTAGGAAAGTTTAAAAAAAATTTATAAGCAAAACAAAAGTTTAAAAACTAGTTTTTAAAAGTAAAAAAGTTATAAAAAGTAAAAAAATACATTTTAAAAACGCTCATTACCACTACACCTGGAGCAAACTAGAGAAAAAATTATCCCACGCCAAGGTTCAAAATATGCCTTTTGAATTACCCCAGGGTGTATTCTTTAATAAATAGTATGTGTTTGTGGGAAAGTTTCAATAACCAACCGTCTAAACTACTCCAAATTGGAACATGGACACAGCGTAAAACTTCAAAGTTAGAAAAAACTGAATGGCTGCGTCTCAAATGCGCCCCTTCAACATCCACATATACCTGGCAAAGGTACATACGGGGGTATTGCTGTACTCAGCCGACATAGCTGAGCAACATATGAAGTATTATACAGTCATAGCACACATAAGGTTTGCAAAATATGCTGCGCAAACTCACTTTGTATGTCAAAAAGGCAGAAAAAATGCTTATTACCACTACACTTGGTACAAGCTAGCGGAAAAATGATCCCACGCTAAGGTTCAAAATATGCCTTTTGAAATACCCTGGGATGTCTTCTTTAAGAAATGGTATGGCTTTATGGGGAATTTGGATTATATAGCCTGGTAAAATACTCTAAAATGGGACATAGGCACAGCATAAAAATTCAAAGTTTGAAAAAAACTGGAATGGCTGTGTCCCAAATGTGCCCCTCCGATGTCCACACATACCTGGCAAAGGTACATACGGGGGTATTGCTGTACTCAGCCGACATAGCTGAGCAACATATGAAGTATTATACAGTCATAGCACACATAAGGTTTGCAAAATATGCTGCGCAAACTCACTTTGTATGTCAAAAAGGCAGAAAAAATGCTTATTACCACTACACTTGGTACAAGCTAGCGGAAAAATGATCCCACGCTAAGGTTCAAAATATGCCTTTTGAAATACCCTGGGATGTCTTCTTTAAGAAATGGTATGGCTTTATGGGGAATTTGGATTATATAGCCTGGTAAAATACTCTAAAATGGGACATAGGCACAGCATAAAAATTCAAAGTTTGAAAAAACTGGAATGGCTGTGTCCCAAATGTGCCCCTCCGATGTCCACACATACCTGGCAAAGGTACATACGGGGGTATTGCTGTACTCAGCCGACATAGCTGAGCAACATATGAAGTATTATACAGTCGTAGCACACATAAGGTTTGCAAAATATACTGTGCAAACTCACTTTGTATGTCAAAAAGGCAGAAAAAACGCTTATTACCACTACATCTGGTACAAGCTAGCGGAAAAATGATCCCACGCTAAGGTTCAAACTATACCTTTTGAAACACCCTGGGGTGTCTACTTTAAGAAATGGTAGGCCTTTGTGGGGTAGTTTGAATTTAAAACCTGCGAAGATGCTTGGAAATTGCACATAGGCCCAGCGTCAAAATTCAAAGTTTGGTAAAAACGGATATGGCTTGGTCTCCTATATGGCACTGTAGCTTCACGAAATAGTGCCAAAGACATTCATATGGGGTGTCATTTTACTCAGAAGACTTAGCTGAGCATAATTTGGGGGTTTGAACTTAGTGGCACATATGAAATATACAAAACGCCCAGCAAAAATGCAATCCGTATGTAAAAAATGCACAAAATTATTTTTTACCACATACTTTGGCATATATTGGTGAAAAAATGGGGGCATGTTAAGGCACAATATGCACCTTATGAGATACCCTGGAGTGTCTACTTTTACAAATGGTAGGCCTTTGTGGGGGTTTTTTGAACAGTCAAACTGTTATAATACCCCAAATGGAAGCTAAGGCTCATTAAATCCATCTCTCAAAATTCTACTGTGAATACTGTAAAGGACAGGTCTCCTATATGGCACTGTAGCTTCACGAAATAGTGCCAAAGACATTCATATGGGGTGTCATTTTACTCAGAAGACTTAGCTGAGCATAATTTGGGGGTTTGAACTTAGTGGCACATATGAAATATACAAAACGCCCAGCAAAAATGCAATCCGTATGTAAAAAATGCACAAAATTATTTTTTACCACATACTTTGGCATATATTGGTGAAAAAATGGGGGCATGTTAAGGCACAATATGCACCTTATAAGATACCCTGGAGTGTCTACTTTTACAAATGGTAGGCCTTTGTGGGGGTTTTTTGAACAGTCAAACTGTTATAATACCCCAAAATGGAAGCTAAGGCTCATTAAATCCATCTCTCAAAATTCTACTGTGAATACTGAAAAGGACAGGTATCCTGTATGGCACTGTAACTTCACGAAATAGTGCAAAAGACATACAATGGGGGTGTCATTTTACTCAGCAGATGTAACTGAACACAAAATAAAACTTTGTACAGGAATAGCACACACCAACTTTACAAAATATACACGAGAATTTCTCTGTTATAAGTTTGTGTGCCAAAAACCAAAAAGAACACAATTTTACTCCAATATTTAGCAGAGGTTGGCGGTGAAATGGCTACGTAGAAAGTGTCAAAACAACCTTAGGTAAATAGCCCGTGATGTCTACTTTATATAAATATATACTTTTGTGTGGCAATTTTGTTTTCTTTTATGGCTATTAAGCTTACAAGACAAACATACCAAATTCTAAAATCGCTCCACATTAAAAGTTTATTTTACTCCTTGTGCTTTGTGACCTGTAAGTACCAAAAAAAACTTAAAATCCCAGACACATTATATATTCTGTAAATCAGAACAAATAAATACATTTATTTTTAATTACTTTCCTTAACCTGCACTAATTATGCACACATTATTATTGCAAAAACTGTAAAAAAAAACAATATTTTTCATTTTTTTTGCATTTTTCTGTATTTTTTTTATAATAAGTAAGCATATATATATATATATATATATGTTATATCAAATTAAAGCCCTTTCTGTCCTTTAAAAAACAGTATATAATATGTGTCGGTGCAATAAATGAGAGAGATGCAAATTGCAGTTGAACGCAAACAGCAAGAAAATGCAAAAATTGCTTGTGTCATTAAGCGTAAGTCAAGCTTCTGAAGCTGTGTCCTTAAGGGGTTAAATGTGCCCCCAATGCATAATACAGCACATGCATGGTTTCATTGGAGGTATATCTTACAAATTAGTGATTTTTACATATATTTTTTTTGCATTAGGGCAGTGGAGTGTCCCTTTAATGCCATTGGTATTGTGTTAGAACTTTTGCATTTTTCTCTACTGCTCTGATATATAATATACACAATATAAGATATATAATGATCTTATATAGGAGTAAAAACAGTAAAGCTTTTAGCATTCATTTACAATACCATTTATTTTATCAATGTTCAAAAAGAATCATACAAACATGCACAATATATAATTTAGCATATATGAACATAGAACGACCTGTAAACAAATGTAATAAATATCAATGTCAAATATTCAATTTAATTCATTTTTTGATAAATAAACATTTATGATCAGTGCAGAGCAAAACTATAGATATATAAAAAAGAGGGACAAAAAGAAAAATATTAAGTGTTTGAATGAAAATACATTAAAAACATTACAAATAGATATTAAGTGTTTACATTTTTTATAGTTCTGCATAACTTAGTTGCTGGGTTTCTATGAAGCTATGAAACATGCTTGAATATAGCAACATAACAAAAGTAGCCTTCAGAACCTTGTATAGGATTGATGTTTGGTGAGAAACCATACAAACATTACATTTATATTCTAGTGAGAATTTCAGGAAGCGAACTTCTGAAAGGGACACTATATGAGCCAAAAAAAAATGTTAAGGGGCGCTAATCAGTTAGAGGGGTTATTTAGATTTCAGGGGCCCCCTTTGTAACAATAAAAGCAAGTAATCAAAACCATTACTTTCCTATAATCCAGAGCCAAGACAGTCTCTTCTCTGCAGTTCAGTACACCTCAGCTAAGGTCATGTGGCTTGGTGTCGATATCTCAATGAGACTCATATAAAAGCATTGTGGACTTGAAGGAATACTATAACGTTAGGAATACAAACCTGTATTCCTAACATTATACGTTCCTATCCCTAATACTATTATGTGTGCTCCCTCGGGTTCATCACTTAAAGAGTTAGAAAACCTATTTTACTATACTTACCTTGTTTCCAGTATAGAGGCTCCCTCAATGCTGCTCACCTCTCCTACAGAGGCTCAGTCATGAAAGAGGCAGGGTCTAGTCCAGCAGGGTCCAATCCAATCACCTCACGCAGAGTCTTTGTCATAGGAATGCATTCAATCGATGCTTTCCTATGGGGGTTCTGTGTCACGTAACCTAGTCTTACTCGGTCTGTACCGCGGAAGAGCTTCAATAATGCTCTTAGAGCCATAATGCTGTCAAAGCATGAACGGATATGTAGTCTACAACATCTAGAGTGCCGAAGGTTGCCTCCACCTGATCTAGTGTAGATGTGTTAAGCTCCATCCCATATAACACTGGGGAATGTTTTACATTTCGCAAGCAAAACAGCAGGGCCACTGCACCGAGACCACTTTATTGATGCCACCAGGAGCTTTGCATACCTATAATATGACTATTTAACCATTGTATTTATCTTTTTTTTTCACAGATACTGTATGTGACAAGATAATATTTATTCTTCTAAGGAAATAGAATAGAACCTGTCTGAAATATTGCAAGAAAGCAATACCAAATGATCACTAAAAACTGTTTAGATTTACATAACTGTATTTTCTTAGTATTCCTGAATAGCAATCTATAAGTGAAATTGCTGTTGTTTTCAATGTTTATATACTAGCTATGTATGCCATGTTTTAAATACATGTTATGCTTTTTTATTAAATTAAAATAATGTATAATAGAAGTTGATTGAATTTAACCTTTTGTGGATTTTGATGCCAGAGTTTTATGTAATTTGTTTTGCATACTGGGTTGAAAACTTATATGAGATATACAATATTGCTTTTCCACACAAATATGACACTAAGAAAATGTAAAAATGTCAGCTTTTTACAGAATAGGTTTCAAACTTCGGTTTCAATGGTTTTATGATATTTCTAAATCACATACAATGAAACATTGTACATTATAAGAGGAAAAAATGTCTGTGGCATGTCAGAAAACTATGCATATGCATCAACAAGTAAAAGGAAACAATCAAATGAATAAACAGGTAGATCCATATAAGGTCTTTGAATAGTATTGACCACCTTTAAATTTTCCCCATTTAATAGTGCTACAGCCATAAAATAAAATCTTTTAGGGTTATTTTTTCACCATTTGATTTACACAAATTACCTAAAACAGGATCATTGACATGATCATACTGTAATGAATTAAGGGATTGACCTAACCCTGGCCATTAATGAGTTAAGTAACCATTTTGCACCTTAAATGCATTAGACATTTTGAATAAATCAAATTGTGAGAAACCCAATAAATCCATTTTAATTGGAAGATTGAAAGTTACAAAATATATACATAACCAAAGGAGGTGGACAACTATACAATACACTTTAGATCTAATTTAAATGTTACCAATCAGAATAGAATAATTGCATAGTTTTAAATCCAACAAGATTATTATAAGAATACATTGATCACACTTTTTTTTTCTCTAAAGAAAAGGCATATGCCTTGTAGTTTAGTTGCTTAAAAACAACTGGTAAAAGTCAATTCAACTGTATAGCATATCTAGAAAGATTCTACTTATAACATAGTTTGTATCTATCCATGAAGATGGCTATTTCTTATGAAAAATATAAAATACAGCCCATGTATAGAAAACATTGAATTTACTATACTTTGCTTTCTCATAATCTAAAAGCTCCAAACAAATTGCCATCTCTTAACTGTGTACTAATCCACTGAACATGGCTTGTTTCAACAGATACATTGTCAAACACATTTAAGTCTACTTGCAAGTTAAAATGCTGGTCTCTGAAGATCTTGCAGTCTTTACTGCAGTTGTTTTGTCTTGTAATAGTGTGCAGCACTATATGTTTTGGTTTTCCATTCACGTTTAGGCTTGTCTTTAAATCTTCATTTCCGTCTGTGCAGCTCTCTATAGTGAAGTGAAGGTGGCAATAGACATAATATAAGCCTTTTGTTAATATAGTCAGATTTCCATTTTGATATTCCACACCTTCAAGTATACCATCCCTGTTCCACATGAGTGTTTTAGATTTAGAATCTTCGATAATCATCACTAGTAAAATAAAAAAATAAAAATAAAAAATCAGTCAAAATTTAAGGTCTATGGAAATCAGAGCTTGGATGATGTAGAATAGCTCTCATTGAGTCACAGCATTGGGGGAGCAGAAGTCATGGACCTCATCTTTCTAAACTTAAACACTCCCATTGTATATATTTTTCATTTGTGACTGCAACCTAATTCTAACAAACTTACAGCCCAAGAGATGCAGTTTGTATTGAATGCTATGTTGGTCTTCCAAACATTTTAGTATATAAAAGCTTGCCTGGACTCTCATCCCTACAGACTCAGTATTTCCTTACAAATTTCTAGAGGCACCATGTGCATAATAAGATTTGTCTTTTGGTGCATATATTAGAATGTCATTTAAACCACAAAAAGGGATTAATATTGATAACTATAACAATGTTTCCATTTAAATCTGTAGTATACTGCTGTAATTTTGTGTACATGCATTTTTTTCCCCAATCAGTGAATGTATTCCACCAACATTTTTTGTAGATATAGTTAATAATTTGACATAAGTTGGTTGGAAATGTTTCAATTGGATAAACAAATGTTTGCTCTATCTACCCTCTCTCTCCATCTTTTGCCCCTCCTATCTGTAAAAACCTTAATTTCTGTATCTTATCTCCATCTTTGTTTCTTAGGCATCAAACCCAACTCACTGCTAAACTCAGACTTCTCATTTTGTCTGAGCACTACCCACACACCCACCAACCATGATCCTTGTAAATGTATACCATGTCTCTTCAGCTACTTCAGATCTTACTCTATTATCCCCTCATTCCCTTTACATAGTTACATAGTTACATCCCTTGACCCGTCCACCCCCTCTAACTACCGTCCCATATCCCTGCTCCCTTTTTCCTCAAAGCTTCTGGAAAGACTCGTCTTTACCCGTGTGTCTCATTTCCTCAATTCCAACTCTCTCCTTGACCCCCTTCAATCTGGCTTCCGCCCTCTCCACTCTACAGAGACTGCCCTTATCAAAGTTACTAACGACCTAATCGCAGCTAAATCCAAAGGCCACTACTCCATACTAATTCTTCTTGACCTCTCGGCGGCCTTTGACACCGTTGATCATGCTCTCCTTCTTCAAACTCTGCAATCGCTTGGTCTCTGTGACTCTGTCCTCTCGTGGTTTTCCTCTTATCTCTCCCAACGCTCATTCAGTGTCTCTTTTTCTAATGATACCTCCTCCCCTCGCCCTGTCTCGGTTGGAGTCCCCCAAGGCTCCGTCCTTGGTCCCCTTCTATTTTCTCTTTACACTGCCTCTCTTGGCAAACTTATTACCTCATTTGGTTTCCACTACCACCTATACGCTGATGACACCCAGCTATATCTCTCCACCCCGGACCTCTCCCCTGCTGTCCTGCAACGTGTCACTGCTTGCCTTTCTTCCATCTCTGACTGGATGTCCTCCCGCTTTCTGAAACTCAATCTCTCAAAAACTGAGCTCCTTGTCTTTCCTCCTCCTAATACTGATCCTCCTCTCTCGCTCTCCCTTCAAGTTTGTGGTACCAACATCAGCCCATCCTTGCAAGCGCGCTGTCTTGGCGTCATACTTGACTCTGGTCTCACCTTTGAGCCTCACATCCAGCATGTTGCCAAATCCTGTAGATTCCATCTTAAAAACATAGCCCGCATCCGCCCCTTTCTTGCACCAGATACTACCAAGGAGCTTGTCCATGCTCTAATAATTTCACGCATGGATTATTGTAACCCTCTCCTGCTTGGTCTTCCCAAAAGCCGTACTGCACCCCTACAGTCTGTAATGAATGCTGCTGCTAGACTGATTTTCCTCTCTAGTCGGTTCTCTCACACCTCACCCCTCTGCCAGTCCTTACATTGGCTTCCTGTGTGCTATAGGAGTCAATTCAAGGCACTAACTCACACCTATAAAGCACTGAACAACTCTAGCCCCTCTTATATCTCCTCACTGATCCACAGGTATGTCCCTTCTCGGTCTCTCCGCTCTGCCCGTGACCACCACCTGTCCGTTGTCCGCACCCGTACGGCCAACTCGCGCTTGCAGGACTTCTCGCGGGCGGCTCCCTTCCTATGGAATAGCCTGCCTACCGCCATCCGACTCTCCCCTAGTCTTGCATCTTTTAAGAAGTGCCTTAAAACCCATCTCTTTAGGAAAGCTTATGGCCTCCAAGACTAACCCCTACCTCACATACCCGTCTCTTGCCCTCTCCTAAAGGGCTGCCCACCTTATTTGATTGCACATTCCTGTCCTAATGTGTTTTACACCCCACCTCCTATAGAATGTAAGCTCGATTGAGCAGGGTCCTCTTCAACCTATTGTTCCTGTAAGTTTATTTGTAATTGTCCTATTTATAGTTAATTCCCCTTTCATAATATTGTAAAGTGCTACGGAATCTGTTGGCGCTATATAAATGGCAATAATAATAATAATAATAATAGCTGAAAAGAGACTTGCATCCATCAAGTTCAGCCTTCCTCACATATGTTTTTGCTGTTGATCCAAAAGAAGGCAAAAAACCTAGTCTGTAGTGCTTCCAATTTTGCAACAAACTAGGAAAAGAAAAAATCCTTCTTGATCCCAAAATAGCAGTCAGATGTCTCCTTGGATCAAGCAGCTATTACCCCATTAATTAGAAATTATATCCCTGTATGTTATGTTTTTGTAAGTATTTATCCAATTGCAGTTTAAACATCTGTAGTGACTCTGACAAAACCACCCCTTCAGGCAGAGAATTCCAGAGTGGCAAAATTATAATTTCATCCTGAGAATTTATGACTGTGACGAGACCAATCTCGCCACATTACATTGGAGAAGCCTGGTTGCTCGCCTGCTGCCTCTGGACTATGGCCCCCTTTTAAAAGACTTTATTTTGCCTGGAGAAAAGCTGTATTCGTGATTTTCTGCCAGTTGTTCGGTAGATTCAATCTACCGAACAACCGCACGAATGAATAGACCACCTGGGAGCTGAAGTGTGCCGGCAATTAACCTCCCTGAAGCTGCGGTTAACCGCAGCTTAATTGACGAATGCTGGGTGGCCGCCATTCGTATCTCGAACACGAGGTCGCGGCCATTTTAAACATACGAATGCACAGCGGTGTTCGCCCCTATTTTCATGGAACTAAAATCGGACACAGTTTTGCGCGAACACCGCTGAAGCCGCCGACCTCCCTTCTTGTTCGGTGGAAGTGCACGAACGGCCCGGTGTTCGGTAGTTTTGGTTGAATGTGTTATACCCCAGATAGGAATCCCATGGAGCCCATTCGTATGAAACTGACTGTAAAGACTTTGGCTCCATGGCGATTAAACTGTATTCATGTGGTCTGAGCGCCATTCGCTTAATAATGTGCACTCAGACCTGAGCTATCTGGGGATATGTTACATGTCTGTGTTTTATGTAATAAATGCTACTTTATGTATTTTAAAGTATAATACTGGTTTTGTATCCCCACATCTGTAATGGAGTTTTGCCTTTGTCTTGGGAGATAATTGAGTTACTTCTCAATTATCTCCCAGGGCAGAGGGGAGGAAGCCAGGATGCATTGTGGGAATATACTGTGACTGTGTGTCCTATTTGTCTACTTGTCTGTCCCTTGTCACAGTCTCCCTTTCGGTCCCCTAGGGGAGTGTCCACCAGGTGGGAGACCTGCATAAATACTGGGCAGGTAGCCCCCATTAAACAGACCACTGCTTGACCCTCAACACAGAGCTCTGTCTCGTCTTTGGGGGGATTTACTGAATGCTGCTAAGGACTGATTGCCAGGAGTGTAAGCCACTTGGGAGCTTTTCCTGTTCGTCTGTTAGCAGCTATTCGTGAGGTTCCAGTTCAGGAGTTTGGAGTGCTACCTTATTCCCTTGTATGCAGTTCGGATGTTTGGTGCATTCACTTGTATTCAATTCGTGAGTTTTGGGTGATTCTACAGTAGCTGTGCCTGTCTCTGAAAGGGGATTATCGTCTAAGCGGTTTTTCCCCTTTTGTGCAAAACGGTCCGTTACAATGACCCTATTTATACATGACAAAACCTTACTGGCCTTAGCAACTGCAGATTGACATTGCATATTGATGCCTAATTTGTTGTCTATAACTATTCCCAAATCCTTCTCGTGTGTGGTTATCCCTAATTCACTACCATTTAGGGTGTAAGTTGCTTGACCCCGAAGTGCATAACTTGGCATTTTTCTACATTAAATTTCATCTACCATTTTTGTGCCCAATCTATCCAAATCCCTCTGCAGCAAAGCAATATCCTGCTCACATTTTATTACTTTACAGAGTTTTGTGTCATCTGCAAACACCGAAACATAGCTTTCAATGCCCATTTCAAGATCATTTATAAATATGTTAAAAAGAAGCTGTCCTAAAACAGAACCCTGAGGGACACCACTTACCACTTTTGTCCAGCCTGAAAATTTACCATTAATTACAACTCGTTGTACTCTATCCTTAAGCCAATGTTCTAATCAAGAACAAAAATATTCATCCAGACTAATTTCCATTAGTTTAAAGTAACCTATTGTGAGGAACCGTATCAAATGCCTTGGCAAAATCAAAGTAGATCACATCCACTGCAACACCCTGATCTATACTTCTACTTACTTCTTCATAGAATGCAATTAGGTTAGTTTGACATGACCTATGTTTCATAAAACCATGCTGATTAATGCGAATAACAAAGTTCTTCCCAATGAATTCCTGAAAATTATCCCTTAATAGCCCTTCAAATATTTTCCCAGTTACATAAATTAAGCTCACAGGTCTATAATTTCCAGGCAAGGATTTTGAACCCTTTTTAAATATAGGAACAACATCTGCCTTCATCCAATCCTCCGGTACAATACCTGAAACAAAAGAATCTTGAAAAATTAAATACAGTGGTTCACTTATTTCCCTACTTAGATCCTTAAGTACTTGTGGGTGAATACCGTCAGGCCCTGGAGCTTTATTTACATAAATTTTCTCTAACAGCTGTAGCACCTTGTCTTGAGTTATCCAATCTTAAGTTATCTGCAAGTTTTTTTGCAGCAATCATTTGCATATCGCTTGCCATAGGATCCTCATTAATATATACTGAAGAAAAATAGTTATTTAAAATTTCTTCAAACTTCATTAACTAACAGACCTATCTCTGTTTCCAGTGTACCTACACTTTCATTTTTTGTTTTTTTAGAATTGATGTACTTGAAAAATCTTTTGGGGTTGGTTTTGCATTCTTTGGCTATCAATTTCTCATTTTCTAGTTTAGCCACTTTAATTGCCTTATTGACTTCCTTATATCTTAAATAGGATGCCTCTGATTTTTCTGATTTAAATGCCCTTTTCTTATTTTTAATCTCTTATATTACTTCTCTACTAAGCCACATTGGTTTCAATTTGTTTCTTTTATATTTATTACCCAACGGTACATACTGAGAAATGTACCTTTCTAATATTTGTTTAAATAGTTTCCATTTATCCTCAGTGTTTTTTTCACTAAGGAGTTTATGTCAGTCGATATGTTGGAGAGCTTCCCTAATCTTATTGAAATTAGCTTTTTAAAAATTATACATTTTAGTATACCCCACGTGCTTTTGCGTTTTTGAGTTTATTTAAAAAATTACCATATTGTGATCACTATTTCCCAAATGCTCCTCTACTTGAATGTTGGTCAAAAGGTCAACATTGTTTGTTATAACGAGATCCAGACAAGCATCCTTTCTAGTTGGTGCTTTTACCAGTTGTGACATAAAGGTGTCATTTAACACATTCAAAAACCGGATTCCCCTTGCTGAAGTACTAGTCACTGTATCCCAATTTATGTCCGGGTAATTAAAATCTCCAATAATGAATGTGTTACCCGATTTGCAGCTTTCCCAATTTGCTCTAACAGCTGTTCTTCCTCATTAATATTTAAATTAGGTGGTTTATAACATATCACAACCAATAACTGATTTCCCTTTGTTTGCCCCAAGCAGATATCTACCCATAAAGCTTCCACATTTTCCTCGTCACACGCCACATGCCTAAGATTTGAATTTAACTCATGGTTGACATACCCCACCACCCTTCTTGTTTTTCCTATCCTTCCTAAATAACGAGTACCCATTTAAGTTAACTGCCCAGTCATGTGTCATCCCACCATGTTTCTGTTATGCCTATTATATCATATTGTTTAGTGTATACTATTGACTCTAGTTCCCCCATTTTGTTATATAGGCTCCATGCATTAGTAAGCATACATTTAATATTGTCATGAGTCTTATCTCCTCCCTCTCCAGTACCTTTCCCCACTAAACTCTGCTCAGTGAGAAGCAGACTCCTCTCAAGATTATAAACCTCCCTCAGTGTTACAATTTACGTCTCCAGATTTTTAATCTGAGCTTCCAGAAAAGCCACTCGCTCACACCCACCACAGAGATATGGACCCTGGACAGATTCATCCAGGCATGCATACATGCAGCATGATGTGCACTGAGTAAAACTCGCAATCTTGCTAGCACTCATCCCCAGTTACCAAAAACACAAGTAAGCAAAACAATAATTACCCTTTTGGTTTAAACTCGCTTATAGTTTCAACTCCTGTTGTTTTAACTCCTACTTAAAAGAGACTACTTGAAATAGCCTAGTTTCAAGCAAACTCCAGTGAGCAAGCTCTTTGAGTCAGTAGTGAGTTGATATTGGCAATACAAATCCCACACAGTTGGAAATTAAGGGGCACTCCCCCTAATTAGCTCAGCAGCAACATCACCCACAAGAAGGGCAATATAAACAACGAGAGGAAAAAAAAAATTGGAAAAACGTTTATTAAAAATAAAAATAGCAAGGAGAAAATTATAAATAAAAAAGGACAATTTTTAAATTATATATATATATATATATATATATATATATATATATATATATATATATGAAAAAGAAAAAGGTTTTAAATTAAAAACAGCAAATACAAAAATATAAATTTGAAAAAGACACAAGTTATAAATAAAATCAGCAAAGATTAAAAATATCTATAAAAAGATGGAAAATAGTTTTAGTTAAAAAATTTTTTTTTTAAATAAGTAAAAATTAAACCTGCTTTTTCACTTGGTATGAACCAATACCAACCACAGTCCACCAGTTCCCCACAAACTCCTGTTGTTTTAGCTTCTACTTAAAAGCCTACTTTCAAGCAAACTCCGGTGAGCAAGCTCTGTGAGTCAGTAGTGAATTTATATCGGCAATACAAATCCCACACAGGTGGAAATTAAGGGGCATCCCCCTAATTTACCTTTGACCAGTGGCTGCAACTTTCCTTTCATTTTCTCTGGCCATTACTTCCAAATTCTTCCTTCTACCTCTTGTCTCAAATCATAAATTTTAGATTGTAAGCTCACACTTTCTAACTTTGAATAAAAACCTTCAATGGCTAGATCTCAGCTCACAGACATGACCCTCTTTACATTTTGTATTGATCTGTGTATATTATACTGTTCTTTACCACCAATTATACAGTGCTGAAGCCAGTGGCAGAACTACCAGGGCCCACACGCCTTGGGGGACCCATCCGGTGGCCTCTGCACTAAGAGCTACCTGATGGAAATTACTACTAAACAGGGGCCCGGTCAGGAGCCGCGACCCTTTTAGAGTCTGACCGGGCCCCTGCAAGGTTGGCGATACTGTGAGGAATTCTGTCAGGTACCCCCAGGCAGGTCTCATCGGGGACCAGATCGGGTGCTGCGGCCCTTTGGCAGCATGACCAGGACCCTTTAATATGTGCAGAGAATGCTGGGAGGGAGTATCTGTCACTTTCTCCCAGCTTAAAGACGGTGCGGGCTAGGAGACAGAAAAGGCACAGAGAGGGAGCTCTGAAGGCAGTCAGCTGCAGACTCCCAGGAAGTCAGCCCAGGAAGTCACCTCCCCTGCAACTAAAAGGTATGGAAGCAGGGGGATGATTAACAATATGTGTGTAGCAGTGTGTATGTGTGCATCTGTGAGTGTCAGTGAGTGTCTCAGTATGTGCCAGTTTGTGTATGTATCTGTGCCAGTGTATATGTGAAGCTATGTGTAACTGTGTGTTTATATGAGTGTCAATGTGCATCTTTGTGTGTGCCAGTGCTTGTATGTGTATGTGCCAGTGTGTATCTGTGCCGTTGTGTCTTTGTGTGTGTGTGCCAGTGTGTTTTTGTAGGTATGTGTATCTCTGTGTGTCAGTGTCTGTGTGTGCAGCTGTGAGTGTTGGTGTGTATGTGTGTGTGTATTTGCGTATCTGTGTGCCATTGTGTGTATGTACATATATTTGTGTCTGTGTGGAGGTACATGTTTGTATGTGTGCCAGGGTGTATGTGCCTGTGTAGGTATATTTGTATCTATGTGTGTATCAGTGTGTGTGTGCCAATGTATGTGTCTTAATGGTAAGATATGCATTTTTGCTTATGATACAAAGATTTGCAACATGGTTGATGTTCCAGGAGGGATAAGCCAAATGGCAAATAATTTAGGTAAACTAGAAAAATGGTTAGAGCTTTGGCAACTGACATTTAATGTGGATAAGTGCAAGATAATGCATCTTAAAGCGGCACTGTCATGCCGAACTTACCTTTCCTCAATCTCTTCCTCTTCTCCCCCTCTCTCAGGATCTGTTCTTCTTTTCTTCCTGTCTTCTTTAGTTTTCTTTAAAATCATAAGACAAAGTAGGGACTCTTTGCCTTATGGAGGATTCCTCCGCTTGACCAGCTCTGACCAGCGGAGGAGCAAAGTGTGCTTCATTTCCGCTGGTCAGAGCAATTTTCCCATGATCCTTACCTTTCCTCTGTGTTCCCACAATGCTTCCTGTCACTTTACACTAAACTGCCGAATTGCGTTCTAACTGAATGACAACAGTCTGTTTGTTTCTTTTAGAACGCAATTCGGCACTTTATTCGAATCAGAATTTCATTCTAATGAATGAAACTCTGATCCTATTCATTGCTGTGGCTGCATCTTGCAGCCGTTTAGTAGATAACTCCCTAATTCCCACGGTATCAGGGAGTTATCTACTAAAAGGCTGAAAGACCTAAATTGGTCTTTCAGCCAAATTTACTAATACTAAGTAAAGATTACTTAGTATTAGTAACTTAAATGCCCCTACTCGCTATACCGCGAGTAGGGGCATGTGTAGTAAGCAGTGAGCAGCGTATAGCTGCTCACTGTAAAAAAACAAACAAAAAACTAATAACCCCCCACTCCCCCCATGCCCGTGGGGGCCCTAAAACCTGGCCCCCACCCCTGCGCGGTGGGTGGGGGCCCTAATAAAACAATAAGGGGGGGGGACCTACTGTCATCCCCCCCCTGGCCCCCACCCCTGAGCGGTGGGTGGGGGCCCTAATAAAACAATAGGGGGGGGACCTACTGTCCTCCCCCCCGGCCCCGACCCCTGCGCGGTGGGTGGGGGCCCTAATAAAACAATAAGGGGGGGGGACCTACTGTCCTCCCCCCCCGGCCCCCACCCCTGAGCGGTGGGTGGGGGCCCTAATAAAACAATAAGGGGGGGGACCTACTGTCCTCCCACCCCTGAGCGGTGGGTGGGGGCCCTAATAAAACAATAAGGGGGGGGGACCTACTGTCCTCCCCCCCCTGAGCGGTGGGTGGGGGCCCTAAATGAAACACCCCCCCCAATCAAGGTGACTAGGGGTCCCAAGCCCCTAGTCACCCCCCCCAACCAAAAAAAACCTATCCCCTACCTACCCCCCCTCACCCTAAAAATAGTGAGGGGGGAATAAAATAACTAACCTGTAAAAAAAAATTAAACTTACCATTTGACGTCTTCTTTTTTCTAAAATCTTCTTTCTTCAGCCCCCAAAAAGGCCAAATAAAATCCATTACACCCGTCGCACTTTAAAAAAAATAAATAAATAAAAAACCGAGCGCAAAAAATAATAATCCATGTTCGCTTATAAAGCCTTGCCCCGCCCTGCAATTAGGCTTAGAACACTCTGATTGGTGGGTTTAAGCCAATCAGAGTGCTCTGAGTCATTTTACACAGCGTGGGAAAGTTCTTTTGAATGGGGGCTTTCAAGCCACCCAATCAGAGTGCTCTGAGTCATTTTACACAGCGTGGGAAAGTTCTTTTGAATTTTCCCACGCTGTGTAAAATGACTCAGAGCACTCTGATTGGCTTAAATCCACCAATCAGAGTGTTCTAAGCCTAATTGCAGGGCGGGGCAAGGCTTTATAAGCCTTGACCCGCCCTGCGGAGCTCAGTCTGCGGCGTGCCCTCGAAGGGCGAACTTGGATTAAAATTTTTTTGCGCTCGGTTTTTTTTTTTGTTTTTTTTTAAAGTGCGACGGGTATAATGGATTTTTATTTGGCCTTTTTGGGGGCTGAAGAAAGAAGATTTTAGAAAAAAGAAGACGTCAAATGGTAAGTTTAATTTTTTTTTACAGGTTAGTTATTTTATTCCCCCCTCACTATTTTTAGGGTGAGGGGGGTAGGTAGGGGATAGTTTTTTTGGGTGGGGGGGTGACTAGGGGCTTAGGACCCCTAGTCACCTTGATTGGGGGGGTTTCATTTAGGGCCCCCACCCACCGCTCAGGGGTGGGGGCCGGGGGGGAGGACAGTAGGACACACTTATTGTTTTGTTTTATTAGGGCCCCCACCCACCGCCAAGCAGGGTGGGGAGGATTGCAGGTGTCCCCCCCTTATTAGGGGCTCCCACCCACCGCCTCAGGGGTGGGGCCAGGGGAGACAGCAGGTCCCCCCTTGTTTTATTAGGCCCCCACCCACCGCGCAGGGTCAACAGCCCCCCATTTTATTTAGGGCCCCACGGGCATGGGGTTTATTCGTTTTTTACAGTGAGCAGCTATAAGCTAGTAGGGGCATTTAATTTACTAATACCAAGTAATCTTTACTCGGTATTAGTAAATGTGGCTGAAAGACCAATTTAGGTCTTTCAGCCTTTTAGTAGATAGCTCCCTGATACCGTGGGAATCAGGGAGTTATCTACTAAGCGACTGCAAGATGCAGCCACAGCAATGAATAGGATCAGAGTTTCATTCATTAGAATGAAATTCCGATCCGAATAAAGTGTCGAATTGCGTTCTAAAAGAAACGAACATACTGTTGTCATTCAGTTAGAACGCAATTCGGCAGTTTTGTGTAAAGTGACAGGAAGCATTGTGGGAACACAGAGGGACGGTAAGAATCATGGGAAAATTGCTCTGACCAGCGGAAATGAAGCACACTTTGCTCCTCCGTTGGTCAGAGCTGGTCAAGCGGAGGAATCCTCCATAAGGCAAAGAGTCCCTACTTTGTCTTATGATTTTAAAGAAAACTAAAGAAGACAGGAAGAAAAGAATAACAGATCCCGAGAGAGGGGGAGAAGAGGAAGAGATTGAGGAAAGGTAAGTTCGGCATGACAGTGCCGCTTTAATATCAAAATACAGTTAGAACAAAATTACACATTTATAAATTATTTTTAAATTTTAACATTTAAAACTTTTAAACGTTTTATAGGCAGTAGGGAGACTACCTGTCACAGGCACTCCCCTTGCTGGAACTGCTATGGACGGCAAGGACCTCGCAATCATATGGCCCAGGAGGGCCAGATCGGCAGCAGGGGGACTCCCTGGGATGTCAGGTAAGTACCCCCATCGCGTCATCGCCAGAGAGCAGGTAAGTGGGAAGGACGGTTTGGACGTACTATCCTGCCCGCCGACTATAGAGCCGGGTCCCCAAGGACGGCATAGCACTCTGTTAATACAGACCGATTCTCTTAGTCAACATACATAATTGTATTACATTTTAAAAGTCGAGTGAAGTAAATGCACCTGCTAGGCCAAAAATCCCTTTACTGTACTGAATTTGGGGTGTAGATGCTGCCCTAACAGCCATGCAACTAAACTGTATTGTTTATGGGAATTTACATTTTGCAAACTCCATACCAACTATAGGTTGACAGATACTCACTAAAACTAACTGATTCAGTCATTGCAGTGCTTGACAAATTTGCTTGAAATCTAGGAGTCAGCAAAAAATGTTAGGAGCCAGATTTTGCAACGTTAAAAATACAGTTCTGAAAGGGACACTATGGTCACCAGAACCACTACAGCCTATATACTATCCCTGCACTCTTTTCAATGTAAACATTGACTTTTTAGACTAAAGGCAGGGTTTATATTGCTGACTAGTAACTCCTCAAGTGACAGTCACTCAGATGACCTCTAGAAGAGCTTCCTGGGTCGGTGCTGCACAGTGTGCACACTTTTGTTAATGCTCCCCATAGGTGCCAGCCGCAGCATCACAAGCACAGTGTGGGAAAATGGTGAGTAAAAACACTATTTCCTGTGATTGGAGGGGGGCAGGTCACCTAAACAAATCTTAAAAATTTTTTTCTTCTTTCTTTAAATCCACCCAGCCTCCCTACCTTTGGGAGAGCGGGAGTGGATCAACTTTACCTGGGGTCCAGTGGGGCTTCTGTCATCTCCCTGCTCCGCTCCCTAGAGCGCTGTTTAGTGACGCGGGGGCGGAATGACATCATATTCCAGCATCACTGGAAGGCACGCGAGGGAGCAGAGAGCTTACATCCCTCAGCTCTAGTCCGCCTGCCAGCCTCAGCCCTGCGTGAGCCGACTGCCCGCCTACAATCTCAGGCAGCCGGTCACCTCAAGGGCTGAAAAGGCTTACAAAGCCCTTGGCGACCAGCAAATTTGTCAAGCCCTGAGTTATTGACACTACTGGACGTCAGTCAACAGACAAAGAATGTTGATGCCAGATGCACCGGATAAGCGAATTGCAGTATGTTCGCAATGCTCCAGGGAGCTATAGTGCTAGGTCTAAAAAATAAATGCCATTAAAGGACCACTATAGTGCCAGGAAAACAAACTCATTTTCCCGGCACTATAGGGTTATTAGCTCCCACCCAGCCTCATGACCCCCCTCCCGCTGGGCTGAAGGGGTTAAATCCCTTTCAGCCACTTACCTTTCTCTGGTGACCTCTCCTCCTCTTGCCAACGTCAGCACCGAATGCGCATGCACGACAAGAGCCGCGTGCGCATTCAAACCGCCCATAGGAAAGCATTACTCAATGCTTTCCCATGGAAGTCAGCATCTTCTCACTGTGATTTTCACAGTGAGAATCGCAGAAGCGGCCTCTAGTGGCTGTCAGGGAGACAGCCACTAGAGGCTGGCTTAACCCTCAGTGTAACATAGCAGTTTCTCTGAAACTGCTATGTTTTCAGCTGCAGTGTTAAAACTAGAGGGACCTGGCACTTAGACCACTTCATTGAGCTGAAGTGGTCTGGGTGCCTATAGTGGTCCTTTAAGTGTAACATATCCGAAACCTACAGGTAAGTAGGAATACACAAGAATGGATGGTGACTTCCAAGGTGTAAAGAAGGTAAAAAATACAACCTTATAGTATGGAAGCATAGTAGGCAGTGTCTACAAAAAAAATATATAAACCGCACATAGTGCAGATGAGACTTAAAAACTGAAAAATGTATTACAAATGCAAAATATCCAGATAAAAACAGAATGTATCCACTACAAAGTGGAGCAAAAGGGTGCAGCACTGAAAGTCCCCAGCATGTAGCTCCTAGTGGACGAAACATGTAGGATCTACACGCTGGGGACTTGCAGTGCTGCACCCTTTTGCTCCACTTTGTAGTGGATACATGCCGTTTTTATTTGGATATTTTGTAAGTGCATTTGTAATAAATTTTTCCGTTTTAAGTCTCATCTGCACTATCCTCTGGTCTCTTCTCATTCCCAAGTGTTAAAGGACCACTATAGTGCCAAGAAAACACTCATTTTCCTGGCACTATAGTGCCCTGAGGGTGCCCCCACCCGCCGGGCTCTGGGGAGAGGAAGGGGTTAAACTTAACTCTTTCTCCAGCGCCGGACGGGGAGCTCTCCTCCTCTCCTCCTGAATGCGCATGCACGGCAAGAGCCGCGCGTTCAGCCAGTCCAAGGGAAAGCATTCACAATGCTTTCCTATGGACGCTGGCGTCTTCTCACTGTGAAAATCACAGTGAGAAGCACACAAGCGCCTCTAGCGGCTGTCAAGAGACAGCCACTGGAGGCTGTATTAACCCTAGTATAAACACAGCAGTTTCTCTGAAACTGCTATGTTTATAGAAAAAAAGGTTAACCCTAGCTGGACCTGGCACCCAGACCACTTCATTAAGCTGAAGTGGTCTGGGTGCCTATAGTGGTCCTTTAAGAAGACGCTCTTTAATATTATACTGAAGATTTCTCCTGAATAGGATGATGTGCCTAATATTTACTTACGTCTTGTAAGTTTTCCTTATTAATATTGCGTGTCTTTCTGTATATACATTGATCACACTATATGTGGTTTATATATTTTTTTGTAGACACTGCCTGCTACGCTTCCATACTATAAGGTTGTATTTTTTACCTTCTTTACACCTTGGAAGTTACCATCCATTCAAGCAGGGCTGAAGGGGGAGGAAGGGGGTTAAACACTCACCTTTCTCCAGGGCCGGGCTCCCTCGGCGCTGGGGACTCTCCTCCCTCTTCTGATGTCATTGGCTGAATGCGCATGCACAGCAAGAGCCGCGCACATTCAGCTAGTCCATAGGAAAGCACTCAATGCTTTCCTATAGACGCTGGCGTCTTCTCACTGTGAAAAAAAAAAAAAAATCACAGTGAGAAGCGCAGAAGCGCCTATAGCGGCTGTCAATGAGGGAGCCACTAGAGGCTTGATTAACCCTAAAGTAAACATACAGCTGCAGGGTTAACCCTAGATGGACCTGGCACCCAGACCACTTCATTAAGCTGAAGTGGTCTGGGTGCCTATAGTGGTCCTTTAAGGCTCTGAAAAAAGTGAGCTTAATACCTATTCACATTTTATCCAAGATACCTTTGAAATAATTATACTACACATTGGATGTTCCTAATGATTTTAATTTTCCCTGAGAAAAAATTTCAGCAGGAAATAGTGGTGGGATGCTGCCCTAGAACGCATACTAGTCCAGTTTACAGAGCCAATAATATAGGCACTTGAGAATGTGAGTTATCCATTTATCTACTTCACATAAATTGCACAGTATTTTACAATCTGCACTATATTATATTTGTTATCTTATATATCTGTATTCAATGTATACGATTCAATCAAATCACTCATAGCGCTAAATTCTTTTGTTTTGTTTTTTTCCAATACGTGTGTGTGTGTAATTTTATCTCGAAGGAGAGCTCTCACTACACTTTTCAACCAAATTCAAATATTTATTGTGAATACAGTCACACACACATATACACACTTATAAGCCCAGTGTTACAGTCTGCCGCTAGATCCCCAGAACTACAAGTGACATGATGCTTTGCCATGACCATTGCAGCTAGGTATCTAAAATTTGGCCAGCTCTGAATGAAATAATAGTACATATCGTTGGCAGTTTGCACATTAGAAGCAGACTGTTTATACAGGGCCGGGACTGGGAATGAGAGGGAAACAGAACAAGAAGTTGTTTAAAATGTCCCCTGCCCCTAGGATGACATTATTGCCCCCAGGAGGAGGTGTATATCCCCTGCCCCCAGGAGGAGGTGTATATCCTCTGCCCCCAGGAGGACACTATTGCCCCCCAGGATTAGGTGTATATCCCCTGCCCCCAGGATGACACTATTGCCCCCAGGAGGAGGTGTATATCCCCTGCCCCCAGGATGACACTATTATCCCCAGCCCCCAGGAGGAGGTGTATATCCTCTGCCCCCAGGAGGAGGTGTATCTCCCCTGCCCCCAGGATGACACTATTGCCCCCAGGATGACACTATTACCCCCAGCCCCCAGGAGGAGGTGTATATCCTCTGCCCCCAGGAGGACACTACTGCCCCCAGGATGACACTATTACCCCCAGCCCCCAGGAGGAGGTGTATATCCCCTGCCCCCAGGATGACACTATTGCCCCCAGGATGACACTATTGCCCCCAGGAGGAGGTGTATATCCCCTGCCCCCAGGATGACACTATTACCCCCAGGATGACACTATTACCCCCAGCCCCCAGGAGGAGGTGTATATCCCCTGCCCCCAGGATGACACTATTGCCCCCAGGATGACACTATTGCCCCCAGGAGGAGGTGTATATCCCCTGCCCCCAGGATGACACTATTACCCCCAGGATGACACTATTGCCCCCAGGAGGAGGTGTATCTCCCCTGCCCCCAGGATGACACTATTGCCCCCAGGATGACACTATTACCCCCAGCCCCCAGGAGGAGGTGTATATCCTCTGCCCCCAGGAGGACACTACTGCCCCCAGGATGACACTATTACCCCCAGCCCCCAGGAGGAGGTGTATATCCCCTGCCCCCAGGATGACACTATTGCCCCCAGGATGACACTATTGCCCCCAGGAGGAGGTGTATATCCCCTGCCCCCAGGATGACACTATTACCCCCAGGATGACACTATTGCCCCCAGGATGACACTATTGCCCCCAGGATGACACTATTGCCCCCAGGAGGAGGTGTATCTCCCCTGCCCCCGGGGTGGCCGGTGTGTGTTCCCCGGTCTCTGCTCCTCCTCCAGGCCGGCTGTTTGGCTGGAATTACCTGCGTCCTGTGAACTCACAGCTCGGGGACAAGCTGCAGCCAATCACCGATGTGAACGTCTCGGGTCCCCACGGGGGATCCGCCTCCCGGCCCGGCCCGAGTCACAGGAAGAAGCGCCGCGCTCACCGTCACCGCCCGATCCTCCGAGTCCCCGCCGCACGGAGCCCGCTCCTCAGCTCGGGGGGGACACTGGGAACACGTCCGGCTAGGCCCTGCTGCCTGACGTCAGCGTGCTCCGTGACGTCACTGGCATGGTGACGTGCTGCGGTGGAATGGCGGGAGGGCAGTTCCCCTTCCGCCGAGACATCCGGATGAGGAGAGGAGGATGGGGGGGTGGGGATAGCGGCGGTGTGCATCGCTTTGCTGTCCAGCCATGGCCCCCCGGGCCGGGACAGACCGCTCAGTGCCCGGACATGGCGGAATGTGACCGAATACGCGTCATTTTAGCGTCAATCACCCAGATTGGCTGACAGCGCAGCGCCACCTGGCGGACACTCACGGCATGGCCGCCTCCGTCAGCCACAGTCACCGTGACCTCAGACTACGGCGGTAAACACGGGGCCTGATTCACTGTGCGGGCGGAGCAGCGAGTGTCACTGTCTGATACACAGCCAGACCGCAGAGACACAGCCCCCCGGAGCTCCTAACCAGGAATTGTAATATTAATCCCGTGTTTATCATATCTGTGATCCACACATAGGCCTACGGAGACTATTGTATTAGGGTGTGCACCCTACAGCAGAAACACACACCCCGCGTACATATATATACACACACACACATATATATATACACACACACACACACACATATATATACACACTGCTGTGTGTGTGTGTGTGTGAGGGTGCTGTTAGTGTATGTTTGTGTGTAATGTGTGGGGGCCGTTTAGTTATGTAGGGAGGGGGGACCGTGCTCCTGCCTTCCCTGGTGGTCCAGTGGAAAGTGAACTCTAGCGAGATCTGAGCGTTGCCGCATTAAGGCTCGAACCGCCAGAAGGTTGGTCCTTAAGGACTTAGAGTCCAATAGAATCCTGATTGTTGCTTTTAGTAACTGTATGATATAAAGACACTGGAGGCGGTGTTATTCCTGCAATGTAATCATTGCAGTTTCTCAAATGTTGTACATTGCAGGACTAAGTAGGAGAGGGACACTGCACCCAGACCACTTCAAAGAGCTGAAGTGGCCTGGGTGCCTATAGTGTTAAAGGAACACTATAGTCACCTAAATTACTTTAGCTAAATAAAGCAGTGTTAGTGTATAGATCATTCATCTGCAATTGCACTGCTCAATTTACTGTCATTTAGGAGTTAAATCACTTTGTTTCTGTTTATGCAGCCCTAGCCACACCTCCCCTGGCTATGATTGACAGAGACTACATGAAAAAAAAAACTGGTTTCACTTTCAAGCAGATGTAATTTACCTTAAATAATTGTATCTCAATCTCTAAATTGAACTTTAATCACATAGAGGAGGCTCTTGCAGGGTCTAGCAAGCTATTAACATAGCAGGGGATAAGAAAATCTTAATTAAACAAAACTTGCAATAAAGGAAGCCTAAATAGGGCTCTCTTTACAGGAAGTGTTTATGGAAGGCTGTGCAAGTCACATGCAGGGAGGTGTGACTAGGGTTCATAAACAAGGAGATTTAACTCCTAAATGGCAGAGGATTGAGCAGTGGGGCTGCAGAGGCATGTTCTATACACCAAAACTGCTTCATTAAGCTAAAGTTGTTCAGGTGACTAGAGTGTCCCTTTAATATGGAGGAAATATTGACCCTATAAACTTTTTGTTTGTTTGTTTGTTTGTTTTTTACTATTTATGTGGCAGCTGGCTAGTAAGCACACTGCCTCACACAGTGTTATCCCTCTCACTATACTTGAAAACCTAATTTAGGTGATCACTCTCAATCTGAAGTAAAACACTTATAAATGTGGATTCCTGGAAATACTTCCAAGTGTAATAAAATACAGTAAAGCAGACAACCATAAGTGTAGTACTCAAATAATCATGAAAAGTCTTGCTACCGGGTCCAATAAACCTTGGGTGATGATATTTCCTGTCTGATTTTTGTCTTCCCTTCCACGGCCGATTGCATGCTCCAGCAGGCCAGACACTCCCCCTTCCCTCCTGCTTGCCTTGCGCAGAGAAGAGCAGGGCTGAAACTGGAGGAAGGGCAGCTCATCTTAAAGGACCACTATAGGCACCCAGACCACTACAGCTTAATGAAGTGGTCTGGGTGCCAGGTCCATCTAGGATTAACCCTTTCTGCTGTAAACATAGCAGTTTCAGAGAAACTGCTATGTTTACAAATGGGTTAATCCAGCCTCTAGTGGCTGTCTCATTGGCAGCTGCTAGAGGCGCTACTCTCTGTGATTTTCACAGTGAGAAGACACCAGCGTCCATAGGAAAGCATTGAGAATGCTTTCCTATGAAACTGGCTGAATGCGTGTGTGGCTCTTGCCGTTCATGCGGATTCAGCCGATGACGGGAAAAGGAGGAGGAGAGTCTCCAGCACTGAGGGAGCCCGGCGCTGGAGAAAAGTGTTTTACCCCTTCCTCTCCATCCAGGATGGCAGGAGTGGGACCCTGAGGGTGGGGGCACCCTCAGGGCACTAGAGTGTCAGGAAAAAGAGTGTTTTCCTGGCACTATAGTGGTCCTTTAAGGTAGTGGAAGAGGGGCTTGAGGGACCTTCCTGTGTAGTCTGCTAAACTGAGGAGAGAGGCAGTGTATTCATTTTAGAGAGGGGGCACTGTATCAATATGGGGGAGGGAGAAGGCCAACGTATTAATTTGTGGAGGAAGGACCAGTGTATTAAATTGGGGGAGGGAGCGGAGCAGTGTGTTAGAGTGGTGAGTGGGGGAGGCAGTGTTTTAAATTGGAGGAGGGAGGGCAGTGTATTAAATTAGAGTGCTGAGAGGAGGGGCAGTATATTAGATTAAGGGGAGTGTATTAGATTGGGTGGGGGATCAGTGTATTGGGTTTGGGGGCAATGTGTTGACAGTGTATTAGAATGGGGGCAGGGGGCAATGTATTAGATTGGGTCTGAATGGAGCCACTGAAGCTCCCAATGGAGATGCTGATTGGCCGTGCAGCTTTTTACAACACATGCACACTAGCCTCCCAATCCTTTCTCAGCCAAAGTGAAAAACACACTCATAGGACTTCAAAATCAACAATATAACGTCATTCGTATTTTTACAGCTGTGCAACACCATACATTCACCGTTTCAGTCCCATTACCAAACTTTTCTTAATATGTCAAGGTAGTTGGACTGAAACATCGGTTATATTAAAATGCATGTCTCCTTATAATAAATGTGTTCTTTTGTTTACTTTAAAGTCCTACGAGTGTGAGGATGTCCAGTGTGTTAGGCAATTTTTTTTATACAATACTTTTCTAAATAAACCTACGATTCTATGAAAACTGATGGTTTTAGGCCTTCAGAGGCTACACCACCTATATCAGGGTACTGACATGGTCACATTTGACGATCTCAAGCAGGGCAGGCATCTGATACCGGCAGACTTTTCCCGCTATCTACAGATCAGGGACTTCGCTGCCCAACCTCATATTAGGGAAACAGCGATACATCCCCTAACCTTTTTCGAACGCATATGCACCTCAGAAAACATACCCAGAGGACTGATCTCAACACTATATACACACTTCTGCACGGAGACGGGGGAATGGGGGTGACTGGCCTACACTGAAAAGTGGGAGAAGGATCTGGGAGAAGAGCTAGAGGGGGTAGAATGGCAGGAGATATGGGAGGCGAACAACACATCCTCAGTCTGTGTAATTCACCAGGAACAGGCATTTAAAACAATGTTTCGCTGGTATACAACGCCAGTAACCCTGTACAAAATGCACAAAACCACGACAGACTTATGCTGGAGAGGCTGCGGAGCCAGGGGAACGTACCTCCACATGTGGTGGGAATGCCCCGGCGCAATCCCGTTTTGGGCAGCAGTGCACAATCTGGTGAGACAGGTGTTCTCTAGGACGCCCGCGTTGGAACCATGGGTATATCTCCTGAGCAGGTCGATAGAGGGATGGACGCGAAGGGAGCAAATGCTGCTCCATAAGATCACGCTAGCCGCATGACAGGCAATGGCCTTTACATGGCTACAGTGGGACCTACCACAAATATCAAGCGTGATAGGATAAAAGACATCCAGGTGATGGATGACCTTACCGCTAGGGTCAGGGGCACCACCAAGACCTTCCAAAAGGTGGGGGAACCATGGGTCGTGTCCCAGTGGGGCAATGGTGGGGGGGGGGTGCGGCCTAGGCAGAACAGACCGAGGTAGGTGTAGTGGACTGAGATGGGGGCCCTTACGGACTTGCGGGCAGGTCCCGCGTAGGTAGGTGCGGCGCCTTGTGCCTCCCCGCCTCCTGCTGCCCCTCGGCCTCTCGTGATCGAGCCCTAGACCGCCTAAGGACTCTTCTTTCTCTTTCCTTCTCCATTCTCTAAACCCCGCTCTGGGGAACATGCATAGAAGAGAGTGCCAAAAAAGCTCACAGCACATGCATTAGACAGAGGCAGGCCAGGAGAGTGCAGCGGGATGGGGCTGAATCAAGCAGTCGAGAGGGTAGACACCCCGATAGATATGCACTCGAAGGCGTGACAACACACTAGAGGTGTGAAAAAGTGCAACGAGGGCACACACAATAGGGTATATAATGAAACCGTGCTTCGACACGGTAAAAAACGTGACGGACGGTGAAATCTGGCCACAGAGAAGTTACTCGCATACACAAAGCCTCAGGGTTAGCATGGGATTTTAATATAAAGATGTATATGGGCTTCTGCAAAAGCCGAAATGTAATGCCTATGCCACTGTTCCTGTCATGTAAAAATAAAGAAGAAAAAAAAAAGAAAACTGATGGTTTTGTTTTTTTGCGGCTCGCGTGAACTTAAACCTTGTTTATTTAGCCCGTGTTAGCCTTTGAGTTTGACATGCTTGCTGTACGGTAATGATAATTGATACCTGAAAACATATTACATCAAGGGGAAGAAATATATTGGGTAACCATGTTTGGCACCCTTTGGCTAACCAATTTGTAAAGATAAAGCATAAATATTAACTACAGCTTATTTCCTATTGTTGGTGCATGCAACTATACTCCTAAAAAGATAAAATGTCAATATTCTCCAAGTTAATGGTTTTCAGAGTGGCCTAAAACATGAAATCGAATTTGAGTTCATATGAATTCCCAACAATTACCACTTTAGTAAATAATCCTTGTAGCGGAGCGGCAATATTAAATCCCACGATCTCCGCTGGTAAAGAAGGTAATCCACAGTCAAGCGCTGAAAAGTAAGGCAATATCCCAAATCCCACAGTAACCAGACGAAACACAGTTCTGGGAGTCAACTGAGGTTTTTATTCACAGCATCCAGTATTTATGCAAGTCCCCATGCAAGGGGTTTCCTTACTGACATGGCAGGGGTTGTACAGTAGGGGACTTAACATTCAGACCTTTTCTCCCATCAGGCACTGCTGGACGAGAGGGATACTCCCACTGGAATGTACCGTTAAGTGGATTATCCCTCCGTGTAGCAGAACAGGCATTTCACATTAAAATGTATAACTTTTATAATACTTGAGTGATTTAAACGAATGGACGTTCGGTAGATAGCTGGGGTCTGAGCGCACCTTTCGTGGGAATACCACTCAGATCCCAGCTAAAACAACCGAACGCCGCACGAAATACACTTTGCCCATGAGTTCGTCTGAAAGTACCGAACACCGATGGGGAACTGTAATAGGGGAATACCGGAGCTACCGAACGACCTGGAAGTCCAGCGGGGTTCGCGCCGTCGAGTAGCCGTTTTCAGTTCCACACGCTCGACGACCAAACCCCGCTAGTGAGACAAAGGATCCAAGATGGCCGCCCGCCGCGTGGTCGGTAGCCGGACGACGGCCACCTAGGAAAGCCTCTAATTAATGAGCGCCACACATCCCTCTATGTGTGGGCTATTAGGGGGTAGCTCATTCGGTTCACGAATAGCCCGTAAGGTTGCTGTTTGTGAAACGAAACACATAAATGCTAGCGGCTTTCGTCTGTTAGCATATGAATTCTATGCAAACATACAGTAACAAACAGTGTAAATCCAGGTTATACATGAAGTTACAGGGATTAGTACAGACAACCTTTTTATGCACATAGTCCAGAATATTACAAGTGGCTAGGTTTGCTACAATCCTGATAGGTTAATAGCACAGTGGGCTAACATTGGCGTATTACAGATCCCCTTGATGCCTAGTCAGCCTTAGAGGTTTAGAGTTACCTATAATTTTTCTAACATTTAGTCTATTTCAATAAAACTATATTGTGAAATAAAATGTCTAAAGTGTTGAAACTGTCATGATTTCTTTACAAAAGTTAGACTTCCATAACTGTAGGCAAGTTTGCATTATTACAAATCAATGACGAACACAGAATTGACTACGCTTAATAAAACTGAAATAAAATCTAAACAATGTGATTATATGTAATTGTTAAATGTTATAGACACATTCAATGCACACTAAAATATTTACTGCAGACATGTTTACTTCTTCTAAAAAATATTTTTATTGAACATATACTGATCAGCCACAATATTAAAATCACCTGCCTAATATCGTGTAGGTCTCCCTCATGCTGCCAAAACAGCTCTGATGCGTCGAGGCATGTGTAACGGATCGACGGGCACCCCGACTGGGTACCTCCGTTGATGGATGCTCCTAGCGCTTCCTGAGGGCTCCAAGCACTCCAGCCGACACCATAACCACCGGAGACTCCTCCAGAGAGCAATGCAAGAACAAGCTCTTACAAGAGCTTAGTAGTGATTTAGCAAGGGAGTATGACAAGCATAGCAATCCCTTGTAGCAGATTCCCCCAATAAGAGACGGCACTCCAAATTGAGGGTGAAGTAGAACTGCCAGAGCTGTGGGTTTATTGTTCTTATATACACATTCTTACACATTAGTACCACCCACAGGGTTTTGTAAAACAACCAATAAACATGTACAATACGCTCAGACACTCCCACACAAAATCCTCCCCTCTGCCTGTGATACAATTACCTTACACAATGGGTTAATATAAATTATCACAGGCAGGAAAATACACAGTTTTACACAATATTCATAACTTTAAAAGTATGCATCACATTCACATTCTTACTTTTTCAGAATCAGCATACTCCAAATACACACATACGTCAAAATCATACAAATTGGTCCAGTGGGTCAAAAGTTAGATCGACGTCCTTTGTGACCAAATGAAGCATGGCTTTTCTGCCCAAAACCAGTTCCACAGAGTCTTCTATCCTGGAGATAATTGGGAAGTAATCCAATTATCTCTAAGGGCAGAGGAGAAACCCCATTAGCCACATGGTAGCAAAATATAGTAAAATACATAAAAATATATAACTGTGCAGCTATTGCATAAAACAGGTACATTCAACAGATAGCTTAGATCTGATCGCTTAGATATGAGCGCACATTATTACTGAATGGAGCTCAGATCACATACATACAGTTCAATTGCCATGGAGCCAAAGTCTTTCACATAGTCTTTCGTTATACGAATGGGCTCCATGGCATAGCTATCTGGGGTAACACTACTCACATAGGGCAAGTACCGAATGACCCGGCTTTCGGGTCTTTGCAGGGGAAAATCAAGCATTTCAATATGGGGCCATAGTCACAGGACAGGAGGCTGGCAATCAGTCTTCTCCAAAGCCCAGTGGCGAGGCTGGTTCCGCCACAGCATGGAATCCATTTGACCTCTGAACGTGTCCTATGGTATCTCGCACCAAGATATTAGCAGCAGATCCTTTAAGTCCTGCAAGTTGCCAGGAGGTACCTCCATGGATCAGATGTATTGACCCTGACACTGGTAACTCAATTGTTCTTCCTTGCACCACTTATGGTAAGTAATAAGCGCTTCGGAATCTGTGTGCGCTTTATAAATAGCAATAATATATAAATAAATAATTGCTGCGTACTATAAACACCCCACAAGACTTGCCATTTTGGAAATGCTCTGACTAAGTATTCTAGCCATCTTTATTTGGCCCTTGTCAATGTCACTCTTTTTTGCTTGTCCATTTTTCCTGCTTCCAGCACATGAAATTCAATAACTGACTGTTCACTTGCAGAGTAATATATTCCATCCCTTGACAGGTACCACTGTAACAATATATTCAATGTTATTAATTTCACCTTTCAGAGGTTTTAACATTGTGGCTGATCAGGGTCTACTATACAAACGTTCAATTAAAATGTGATTTAGAATATGACAATACAATGGAGACAATTTAACTGATTTCAGCATGGCAGTATTAACTCATGGGCTAATTGATCTGAAGAAGCTCCATGCCCATGTAATAGAGCAATTCGAAAAAAGGGTCCAGTCAGCGCTGTGGCCATGTAATAGCACGACCCTTTAAAAATATCACCCGCAAGTACTGCGGGGAGGAAGTGATAGTTAGTCACTTCCTCCCAGCTCACTTCTCGCGGGAGGGAGGACAGACAGGCTGTGAAGATGGAGAGCCACGCCGACTCCCATCAGCCTCAGCCACGCTCCTGCAACGAAAATGTAAGAAACAAGAGGGTGGCTGAAAACTTAGGTGTGTGTGTTTCTATATATATATGTATGTATTTGTGTGTCTGTCCATATGTATGTCTATATGTATGTCCTTATGCATATGTATGTTAGTATGTGTTTGTGTGTCACTATGCATGTCTACGTATATGTATGTTAGTATGTGTCTGTATATGTGTGCATGTCTGTTTTAGTATGTTTGTCAGTATATATACCTGCATGTGTGTATGTCTGATTAAGTATGTGTCTGTGTGTATTCTTGGTCAGTGTTTGAGTGTGTGTGCCTGTGTGGATATAAATGTGTGCACTTCAGCACTTCGGAATCTCGACATTTCGGCACCTCTGGACTTCTATTGCAGCCGCTTAGTAGATAACGCCCCAATTCCCACGGTATTAGGGAGCTATCTACCAAAAGGCTGAAAGACCTAAATTGGTCTTTCAGCTAAATTTACTAATACTAAGTAACAATTACTTAGTATTAGTAAATTTTGCCTCTACTCGCTATACCGTGAGTAGGGGCATGTCTATTAAACAGTGAGCAGCCTGTGGCTGCTCACTGTTTTAAAAAAATAAATAAAAAAAATAGGGACCTATTGCCCCCCCCCCGGGCCTCAACCCCTGAGCGACGGGTGGGGGGCCAAAAGTAAAATGATGGGGGGGACCTATTGTCCTCCCCCCTGGCCCCCACCCCTGAGCTGCGGGTGGGGGCCCTAACTTGGAATAAGGGGGGGGACCTAATGTCCTCCCCCCTGGCCCCCACCCCTGAGTGGTGGGTGGGGGCCCTAAATTGGAATAAAGGGGGGACCTAATGTCCTCCCCCCTGGCCCCCACCCCTGAGCGGTGGGTTGGGGCACCAAAACAACCAAGGACATTAGTTGGTTTGAAATCCACCAATCAGAGTGCTCTGTGTCATTTTACAGTGTGGGAAAGTTCTTTGGAATTTTCCCACGCTGTGTAATTTGACTCATAACTCTCTGATTGGTTACTTAATCCACCAATCAGAGTGTTATGAGTCAAATTACACAGCGTGTAACAAGGGGGCGGTGGTGTGGAGAACAAACAGGGGGGTGAAGAGAACACACAAGGGGGAGTGAGGAGAACACACAAGGGGGGGGTGAGGAGAACACACAGGGGAGGGTGAGGGGCACAGGGGGTGTGAGGGGAACACAGGGGTGGGGGGGAGAGTCCACTGAGGGGGAGGGGAGGTGAGTGAGGGAGTCCACTGAGGGGGGTGAGAGAGGTAGGGGGTGGAGAGACCACTAGGGGAGGAGTAGAGACCACTAAAGGAGGGTGGGAGGAGAGCAGAGAGACTACGGAGGAGGGGGGGGTGAAGGAGAGACACTAGGGAGGGGGTGAGAAGAGACCACTAGGGGAGGGTGGAGGGGAGGAGAGACCACTAATAGAAGGGGGGAGAGAAGAGACCACTAATGGAAAGGGGGGCAGAGACGAGAGACCACTAATGGAAAGTCGGGGAGGAGAGTAGAGATCACTAAGGGACAGGGGAAGAGAAGAGAGACCACTAAGGGGCAGAGGAGAGCTCTAAAGGATGGAAGGAATATCTCTGCAGGGCAGGGAGCTCTTTCACACTACGCACACACAATGCATCCCTACACAAACAGAAAAACAACATGCTTCCCTTAAACACAGAGAAACACACAATTCAACCCTTACACCAGGGCCAGATTAACAGCCCAGTGGGCCTGGTGCTGACAATTATGACGGGCCTAATTAAAGAATCATATTGACCAAAAACACTAAAACACTCCCAAGCGTCATGTATCTGATGGAGATGGTGCTGGAGAGAAAGAAAACAGCAGCTATAAGAAAACACATACCCTATGCTAATCTCCCTCTAATTTATGTTTTCATCTTTCAAGTAAATCAATAACCCCTAACAGCAGTGTCCAGTCAAGCTGGAAGTCAATGGGCACAGTAAAAGGGTGTTCCACTGACAAATCACGTAACCTGCCAAAAGGGGCAAACATGCCCAAAAAGAGGACGTCTGCCCAAAGAATTAGAAGGCCAGCTTGGTATGAATGCATGTCAGGCTGCCTGCCAATCATGCAGCTGGCCAACTAAGGGCATACTATGCAGACAGCACCCTGAGCTTGGCATAAATGCATCTAATGATGCGCTCGCTCAACGCTTTCTAAGGACTGTCCCCTAGCACTTGCTGGTCCACTTGTCTCCTTACCTTCTTACTAGCAGGCAGACGCTCCTGGTATATAGTCTGGGACAGAGAAAAGATGTATGTAGTGAGTGTAGAAGAAAAGGAACATGCCACAGTGTTAGAGAGACCAAAGTCAGCATTACCTTAAAGAATCACTATAGGGTCAGGCACACAAACATGAATTCCTGTCCCTATAGTGTTAACACCACCATCTAACCCCCCTGGGCCCCTCATGCCTCCATAAATATAGTAAAACTCTTACTGTATTCAAGCCTGAAGCTGTAACTCTGCATGCTGTTAGACTCAGAAAAACAAACAGTCTGCTGACATCATTAGAAGTGGTGGCCTGATCCAATCACAGTGCTTCCCCATAGGATTGGCTGAGACTGACAAAACGGCATATCAGGGGCAGAGTCAGCATGATTCAAACACAGCCCTGGCCAATCAGCATCTCCTCATAGAGATGAATTGAATACATTAATCTCTATGAGGAAAGTTCAGTGTCTGCATACAGAGGGAGGAGACACAATGTTTGGATGCATTTTAGGCAGCCATGACCCAGGAAGGATCTCTAACAGCCATCTAAGGAGTGGCCAGTGAAGTTATCACTAGGCTGTAATGTAAAGACTGCATTTTCTCTGAAAAGACAGTGTTTACAGCAAAAAGCCTGAAGGTAATTATTCTACTAACCAGAACAAATTCAATAAGCTGTAGTTGTTCTTGTGACTATAGTGTCCCTTTAACTATATTCATTATCAGCCAGTCCACACAAGTTTTGTTCCCATACATCCCTCTTACGTTTCCATACTTAAGTAAGAGTATGTGAAAAGTAGTTAGGGCTGCCACCTTTCTTGGAAAAACATACTGGCCTTACTAATTTGCATAATTATATATGTATGGGTGATATCACATGATGTAAATCACAAGGAGTGACATAAGAGAAAATGCTGTAAAATCACCAAAAAACTACTTAGTTTGATTATGCTGTATAGATGGATTCCTCCCAGTGCCCCCATGTTTCCCAGTGCCCCCATATGTCGATTACTCCAGGTCTCAGCGTTCCTATGTATCAGTGTCTCAGTGCCCCATGTCTCCCAGTGTCCCCTAGTGTCGTGTCCCTAGGTCTCCCAGTGACCCTATGTATCACAGTGGCCCTATGTATCACAGTGTCTCAATGCCCCATGTCTCCCTGTGTCCTCCAGTATTCCCATGTGTCTATGTCCCCATGTATGTGTCACTAGGACACTAGGAAGACGGGGAGACCTAGGGACACAGAGACACCAGTGACACTGGGAAACTAGGGGACAATGGCTGGGACACATGGGGACACTGTGAAAATAGGGGACACTTGAAGACATGGGGACACAGACACTAGAGACACTGACTGGGGGACATGGGGACATTGAGACATTGGGGCACTGGGAGACATGGGCACACTGAGACACCAGGGCCACAGACACTAGGGACACTGGCTTGGAGACATGGGGACATTGAGACACTTGAGGCACTGGGAGACATGGAGGCACTAGGAGACATGGGGACAGTGAGAAACTGGGAGACTAGGGGTCACTGGGAGACTAGGGGGCACTGAGACACCAGGGACACTGGCAGGGAGACATGGGAAAAGATGGGGACACTGTGTGTCTGTGTCATAATGTCTTACAATGTCCCTTAGTGTCTCAGTGTCTGCCATAATGTCTCCCAGTGTCCCTTAGTGTCTCAGTGTATGTCTCCTTGCAGCCTTTCCCCCATCCCTCACTTCCCTGAGCTGTAGGTTGTCTCTGCAGGTTGGGAGTTGCTGTCTGGACTCTCTGTAGCTGCACCCCTGCAGATCAGTGAGTATAGATAGGCAGGGAGCTTCCTATCCCTGCCTGTCTCCACACACAGCAACCCCTACTGGCCAGTGCTGGTATTGCATAGTAATCTCTTGTTTATACTGAGAGAAATACCAGCATTTGTATTGCCAGTATCACTGCAATATTGTCACGAGCCAGGCAGCCTCAAATACTGTCTGTGCCAATAAAATAAAAGCCAGGTGGAATCCCTAAGAGTAGTGTGTGAAAAAAAAAAAATGTAAATTTTTTTTTTCTTTAAAAAAAATAAATAAAAATAAATGGGCCTATTCCATGGGCCTGGGCCTGGGCCTGGGCCTGGAGCTGCAGCTCCATCAGCCCCTATGTTAATCCAGCCCTACCCTTACACACAAAGACAATGCATCCTTTGCACACATACAGAGGAACACACAATGCATCCCTTACACACACATGCAAACACACACTGCTTCACTTACACACACACACAGAAATACAATGCATCTCTTACACACACTCAATGCACCCCTTACAGACACACACACTACATCCCTTACATACACAGAAACACACCTTGCATCCTTTATGCATACAAACACATATTCACACAATGAATCCCTTACACACAACCAGAAACACACAATACATCCCTTATACACAAACACACACTGCTTTCTATCCCTTACACAAAAACACAATGCCTCCAGTACACAAAAACACACTGCATCGTTATGGGCATACTCACCATCAGGCCCTGGGGCCCAGACCTTGAGCTGTGTAAGGGACCCCAAAAAAATTGAGCTGCTTCCCGTTCTCCCAGAACATTGAATTTCGTGACCACAGTTACAAACAGCCTCCAGCGATCCTGTTCTACACCAGACCAGTGGAGCCAAACTGCAGCCAGAGCCCATCACCATCCTCATCTGGTTGTAAGTAGGCAATCTAGTATATTATTAGTGAGAAATAATAATCTCTAATTTACCTCACATTAAAGGGACACTATAGTCCCCAGAACCACTGCAGCTTAATAAAGTGGTTCTGGTGTCTATAGCCTGTCTCTGCAGGCTTTTTAATGTAAACACACACTGTGTGCAGCACTGGTGTTAGTTCATATGGCAGATCATATGGGTGGGGCATTGTGATGTCACATGGGGGGGATGGGGTTGACAAATTTTTCTTTTGCCTAGGGCGGCATAAATCCTTGCACCGGCCCTGTGTGTGTGTATGTATGTATGTATGTATGTATATATACATACATACATACATACATATACACATATATATATATATATATACACACACACACACACAATATACTCACAGTGCATCCACTACACATGCACTAACACACACTGCAGCCAAAACACAAACACACACCTCATCCACAAAACATACACCCTGTATCCGCTGCTTCCTTGTGGGCGGTAAGGAGGTGGGTCACGTTTATGGGATTTGGAGGTGGGCCCTGGGGCGGACTTAGAGGCGGGCCTCAACCTTGAGCTGAGTTAGGGGCCCCAATACATCTGATGGTGGCCCTGAGTCTCTCTACAGTGGGGCATATTCCCTTTCTGCTACACTCAGACTGCGTACCTCCATCAAGTCAGCTTCCTCACTGCTTCCAGGCCTTGTCGCCAAAGCTAAACTGGGACCTCTGGTGACCTATTATACTGGAAGGCCTACCATGGTTATAGCCCTTTCTCTGAATACTTTTTCGCCTGTATAGTAGTAGTGAGTTTAGCCCTTTCCCCCACACATTAGCAGAGACTTAATATAGAGGGTAAAATGAATACACTTTATTGAAAACACACAGCACTCTATATATAAAGTTAAAATGTGTATTCCCTATCCTGGGGGTAATCCATGCTATACAATATAACAATCTAATCCCCACCACTTTTTTTGGGCTGATACGTGTTTATTCGGTCAATTAATATGATCAATCCAGAGTTAAAATTATTTCCCTCTGATGAGTTCTCTCCAGACAGGGCACCAGGAAATCGGAGCCCAAAAATGTCCTTACCCAACAAACCATACATTTGTGGGCAGCTTACCCCTAAGCTACCCACTGTCCAAAAAGCACCTGGATCAAAGGTACCATCCTAAGTGACAGTATTTTAATGTTCCACCAGGTCACAGCAATCTGCCAATCCGACTCAAAGAGACCTAGGACAGGTTTCATAGTCTATGGGAAGGAAGTTGGCCTCCAAGACCCTCAACAAGCCAGGGGCACATGGGCTTCCATCACACTCACGACGTCCACTTTTTTGTCTGTCCCAGACTGGATACTAGGCTTCTGCCTGCTAGTAAGAAGGGAAAGAGAGAAGTGGACAATTAATTGAGAGACACCAGGAAACTGTACCCAGAAAGTGGTTTTTCAGTATAAAGAAACAATGTTTGCAATTTGTTGTACTTATTCCAATATTGACTAATATATACAGTGGGACCTCCGTTTACAAACTTAATGTGTTCTCCTGGACGTTTCTTATTGCGAAAAATTTGTAAACCGAAACGCGGTTTCCCATAGGAATGCATTGAAAGCCAATTGATCCGTTCTGGAGGTAAGAAAAAAAGTCAGAATGAGCTGGCATGGAAACCAACCCACAATGCAGAACACACAATAAAAGGCATGCAAACGACAAAGCTCGGCTCCCTACCTTTCCACAGCTTGAGAAATGCAACAAAGAGTCCCAAAACAACTACAAACAATTTCCAGAATGGCTCCAAAACTCGATGCAAAAGCGGCTCCAACACCTCCGCACTCGACAAGGCAAGGCTCCAGCATGCAGGGAGCAGAGCTATAAAACTCCCATGTGCAATGCATCCTGGGGAAACTTGCTTTGTATTGTGAAAAAAAATTGTAAACGAGGCATTATTTTCAATGGATTTTCATTTGTAATTCAAAGAATCATGGGAGTTGTAGTTCAGCAACATCTGGGGGCCGGAGTTTGAGGACCCCTGCTCTACTCTCTTACCTCATCCCTAGTTCCCTCTACTTGCTTATTTTTTTTTAGGTTTGGCCAATTCCAGTAGCCACTTTTTATATCTAG
>OW240920.1:104285781-104398217 GCA_933207985.1 Pelobates cultripes | reverse complement strand
TGATCTCCCTGGCTGCTGCTCCTTCCCCTCGCTGGGCTCTGTGTGTGAGAGGCGAGTACAGGAAGTGATGTCACTTCCTGGCCCCGCCTCTCCCATCACACAGAGCACCGCAGGACAGGGAGAAGGAGACCTGGCAGAGAGGGAGAGGAGGTAAAGCTGCCAGGTCTCCATGGGGGGGGGACTTACAGGGCGGTAGGTTGTGGGGCCCCAAGCTGCATCAGGGGCCCCACAACCTATCAATTAAATAGTTTTATTTTTTTTAATTTTGCTGTTCCAGTTGGAGAGATCTTTGATCTCTCCAGCTGGAGCATGGCTGTGCTGCCGGGCCCCTGACTGCCTCGGGCCCTCGGTCCATGACCGAAGTGCCCGAGTGGTCAGTCCGCCCCTGTCTGAGGGCATATTCTAGGCGAATAGCGCTCAGATCCCACGAACACAGTTCTCAGAATCATCGACTGAAGTTTGACTTTCACCGGCCGTTCGTGTGGTTGCAGCCGACTGCAAGTTCCATACTATAGCTATCTGGGGTCGGCCACTTTCGCATTTATTGTTATTTCCACGAAATCTCGCTGTAATTCTCCAAATAACCTAACAGGCTTGTTCGTATAGTCTGTAAATAGGGGATTTCGTTACACAGCTCCCCCTTAGTCCCATGGAACGGCATACCTGCTTAGATCCTAACGGGTCGGCGAAGGGATGTCCAGTAGCACAGGAGAAACAAACAAAAATAACTACTTTTCCAGTTCAGTTTGCCGGGACAGGCCATCGGCATTGGCAATCTGTTTCCCGGGGCGATACTGCATTGTAAAATTATAGGGTTGCAGTGCCACGCTCCATCTGAGTAGTCTGGGGTTATCGCCAGCTACTCTGTTAAGCCAAATTAAAGGGTTGTGGTCAGTCAGCACTGTGAAAGAGCGTCCATACAAGTAGGGTCGTAGTTTCTTAAGTGCCCAGACTAATGCCAGACACTCTTTCTCCACGGTGGCATAGCTGACTTCGCGGGGTAATAGTTTTCGGCTCAGATACGCCACCGGGTGATCCATGCCATCGTCTCCCACCTGGCTCAATACTGCTCCCAGTCCAAACATTGAGGCATCTGTGTGAACGAGAAAGCTTTTAGTATGATCAGGTGCCGCTAACACAGGAGATGCACTTAACGCAGCCTTGAGTTTCTGGAACGCCTCCTCACACTCAGTGGACCAGACTACTTGTCGGGTAGGGACTTTTTGGTGAGGTCTGTCAAGGGTTTGGCAAGGGCACTGTATTCCGCTACAAATTTCCTGTAATAACCTGCGGTGCCCAAGAACGCCATGACCTGGGTTTTCGTCCGGGGTTGAGGCCACTGGGTGATGGCCTCAATCTTAGCGGGCTCTGGTCTCTGTTTTCCTGACCCTACTCTGTGACCTAAATATTGGACTTCAGCCATGCCCACGTGGCATTTCTCAGGCTTAAAGGTTAGCCCTGCATTCTGAATTCGGTTGAGCACTACTGAGATGTGCTCCAGGTGGGCTTCCCAAGTGCCACTGAAGATAGCTATATCGTCCAGGTAAGCACAAGCGAAGCCCTGAAATCCCTCTGCCATCCTTTGAAATGTAGCTGGGGCATTCTTCATCCCAAATGGCATAACCTTAAACTGGTATAGGCCAAATGGGGTGACAAATGCCGATTTTGGAATGGCCTCAGGCTCCAAAGGGATTTGCCAATATCCCTTGCACAATTCAATAGTGGTCAAATAATTCCCCCCAGCCATACGGTCTAGCAGCTCGTCTACTCTGGGCATGGGGTATGCGTCAGTAACGGTCCGATCATTTAGCTTACGGTAGTCCACGCAGAACCTGGTGGTACCATCTTTTTTAGGAACCAGCACTACTGGGGAAGCCCAGGGGCTTTGGGACGGTTCTATGACCACCAGTTCTAACATGTCCTGGAGTTCTGTTAACATGCTTTCCCGTACTGCCTCTGGAATTCGGTAAGGCTGCTGCCGCAGGGGTAACTGGCCTGGGGTCTCCACTCTGTGGACTTCCAGGGTCGCATACCTTGGGGCTGCTGAAAACATGCCCCCAAATTCCTTTAGCAGTTGGGAAGCCTGAGCTTGTTCCTCGGAACCTAATTCTGGACCCAACTGTACCTGGTCTACTCCTGTGGGTTCCTGGGGAAGCATATCTGGTAAAGGGATACCCTCACTATCTTCATATGCTGGAGCGCATACCGCGGAGACCTCCTCTGGTCTCTCGAGATATGGCTTGAGCATGTTTACATGGAAGGATCGCCGGATCCTTTCACTGGAACAGTCTGCCACAATGTACGTGGTATCACTGATCCGCTCTATTACAGTGTAGGGGCCCTGCCAGGATGCCTGTAATTTATCTGTTTTGATAGGTTTAAGCACTAGGACCTTTTGTCCCACTTCTAATATACGGTCTCTAACTCCCTTGTCATACCAGTACTTCTGCCGTTGTTGGGCGGCTCGCAGGTTCTCCCGAACTGTTTCGGTCAGAGCCTGTAGCCGGTCCCTTAGCTCTAGTACAAAGGAGACTATAGGGGTACCTGCTTGTTCCATATCACCCTCCCAATGTTCCCGTACTAGATCCAGGGGTCCCCGAACCCGTCTCCCGTATAATAGCTCGAACGGGGAGAATCCGGTGGACTCCTGGGGAACTTCCCTATAGGCAAAGAGCAAATGAGGGAGGAATCTTTCCCAATTCCTACAGGTCTCTGTGAACGTGATAAGCATTTGCTTAAGGGTGCCATTAAAACGTTCACAGAGGCCATTGGTTTGGGGGTGATAGGGAGAGCTTAATATGGGTTTTACCCCACAGCTCTGCCAGAGCTGTTGGGTAACCACCGCGGTGAATTGGGTTCCCTGATCTGACACTATCTCCCTAAGGAATCCCACCCTAGTGAATACCTGAACTAGTGCTTCCGCTACCGTCTCTGCATGTATATTGGACAGAGCTATAGCTTCGGGGTAGCGGGTAGCGTAGTCCACCACAGTAAGAATGTATTTCTTACCGGATGGACTGGGTTTACTGAGTGGCCCGACTAAATCAACTGCCACTCGGAAAAAGGGTTCCTCAATAATGGGTAGGGGGCGTAGTTTTGCCCTGGGGTGATCCCCTCTTTTCCCTACCTTTTGGCATACTTCGCAGGTCCTACAATAATCCTGCAAATCTCTAGTGACCCCTGGCCAGAAAAAGGACTGGGTGAGTCTGTCTCTCGTCTTTTTAATGCCCAAGTGACCTGCTAGGGGAATATCGTGGCTAATCCGCAACAGTTCTACTCGATACTTACGGGGTACTATTAACTGTCTTTTTTCTACCTGGCCCGCTCCTGTCCCTGTCCCCCCAGTCACTCGGTACAGTAAACCCTTTTCCCAGCTAAACCTTGCCTGATCTCTGTCTCCCTGGGGTTGTTCTGCCTCCCTCCGATACCCTTTTAAGGTGGGATCTTCCCGTTGCGCTTGCTCAAAGTCTTGAGGGGTACCCCAGTAAGAAGTATGGTCAGGGGGAATTGTCAGAGGGTTATCGCTTACCTGGTCATGGGTTGAGAGGGAGGCTTCCATAGCTCTGGATTGCTGCTGGGTGGTAACAGGTAGTGCTCCTTCGGGACTGCAGGCTGCCAATTGGGACGTCAGGCATCCTAGATCATTCCCCAGCAATACTTCCGCGGGCAAATCTGGCATGATGCCCACTTCTACGGCCTTGGCCCCTGTACCCCAATCAATGTGAACCCGGGCTGTTGGTAGTTTGTGAATTGCCCCTCCGGCCATCCTTACAGCAATGGTGCATCCTGTGTGCTGGGTCGGGGTGACCCGGTGTGGCTGGACCAAGGTAATAGTAGCCCCGCTGTCTCTTAGTCCCCGAGCCTCTTGTCCATTGAGCTTTACTGACTGGCGGTGGTGCGCCCTGTTATCCCCAGCCGCTTGCACAGGGTTCACCTCATGTAAGGTGGCCCAATTCTCACTGTTGCTACTGGGTGTCTCTTGAGTCAGAGAGTTGTAATCCTCTTGCACACAGTGTGCGGCTGCTTTGGTTGGTGGTACCGGTGCCCGCCCCCAGCGGTCTGTAGTGCGTTGTGGGCAATTAGGTTTGATGTGCCCCACTTGCTTGCACCCATAACACATTGGAGCAGTCTTTTGGTACCCCGGGGTTGTGGTATTGCTCCCTGGTGGTGGTACCCTCTGTGGCATAGTTGGCGGGCCAGATGCAGGCCGCTGGCCCTGGACCCCTCGGTTTCCATCCATCCGCCTGCTCTCATGGAATTCGTCTGCCAGCCTTGCTGCCTCCTCCACCGTTTTTGGCTTTCTGTCTCTGACCCAGTCTCTCACCTCCGCTGGAGTATAATCAAAAAATTGCTCCAGTAACAACAATTGCACAGCATCCTCTAGGGTAGTTGCCTGATTCCCCTGCATCCAATTGCTGGCAGCGCGTTGCATACGAAATGCCCACTCCGTATATGAATCCTTGCCTTGTCTTCTGAGGGCCCTGAATTTCCTTCTATGGGCTTCAGGAGTTACAGCGTACCGGGCTAACAAAATTTATTTTATCTTGTCATAGTTTTGTATATCCCCATCTGGCACAGCTCTCAACGCTTCGGCTGCTCTACCTGATAGTTTACTACTTAATACTGCAGCCCAGTTAGCTCTTTCCAAATCTTCTAACACACATTGTCTTTCAAAATCTTGCAAGTAATTATCAATATCCATCTCACCTTCCACGAAGCTTTTAAATGCAGCGTAGTTGATTTTCCTAGTAGTAAAAAAGAGGAATGAGACAGCGCTAATTAACTATGGCAGCAACCTTAAAAAGGGAATCCCTCAAACCCTATAAAACAAGATAAGGATAAAAACAGTAAAATTGGAATTGGATACCATTCACGGAGGAGAACCTGCCCATATCCCATAAGCGGGGATCAAACCGCTGTACGCGCTTTACTCCAGAGCTGGACATTAGCTCTGGTAAATGTGAGTTTTATACTATTTATTTTACGTCTATACCTAAATTTTACATACATGTCCTGTTTTTCCTCTTTTTATTTTTCATAACGAGTGAAACCACCATATAAATAGAAGACCCCACCAACCAAGGACACCTGTAAGAATATACCAGTTGGACTTTTTCTCTATTTTTTCTTTTAGTAGTTGATTTTCCGCTGACGCCCCATTGTAGATCCAGATAGCGACAATATATCCACAGGAGGTGATCTGTCTCTGGCTTCTCGTGCTTCCCTGGCATTCTGGGACTCTGTAGCTTGTGCCAAGATCTGTACCACAATCTCTGGTGCAGGGTTAGGTCCTACCAGGCTGAGTCTCCATCTCACATCCCTCTGGAACTCTGTTTCCTCTGCATTTGCCATTTGTGGTTCGACGGTTTGATCGCTCTCCAGTAGTTCGGCTATTAACGTGGCTTTCGGTTTGTTGCTTGCCACTATGCCTCGAGCTTCCAGCAGTTCCTTCAATGTATTTCGTTTCAAGCGTTCGTATCTATGCGCCATTCACCCCTTGTTTCAATTCGGTACGTCCGTTCGGGAGGAAATCCCGCCGCTTGCCACCAGTGTAAAGGATCCTTGCATTCGTGCAGCAATTATCCTTGCAGCTTCTCCCGAAATCCAACTGAAACGAAGTGATTATAGCTCCCAATCCCCCAAACATGAGTCGAGACTTCATGAAGGGGTAAAACGATCTGATTTACTGTGGGCTACCCGCCCGATATTTATGCAGGTCTTCCACCTGGTGGACACTCCCCTAGGGGACCAGATGGAAGACTGGGACAAAAGTAACACAGTAGCCAATCACAGTGGCTATAGCATAAGCACTCCCCTTTCCATAAATCACTCCCTCTTTTCCATCCTGGAGATAATTAACTTAAGGTAACAAAGAGAGCCTTAATTATCTCCTGGAAGAAAGAAGCATGGCTTTTCATATTTAGCAAAACAGAATAAAAATATATAACTTTCTTTTTACACAACATAAACTTTAAGTTCCACATATCCCCAGATAGCTTGGATCTGAGGGCATATTCTAGGCGAATAGCGCTCAGATCCCACGAACACAGTTCTCAGAATCATCGACTGAAGTTTGACTTTCACCGGCCGTTCGTGTGGTTGCAGCCGACTGCAAGTTCCATACTATAGCTATCTGGGGTCGGCCACTTTCGCATTTATTGTTATTTCCACGAAATCCCGCTGTAATTCTCCAAATAACCTAACAGGCTTGTTCGTATAGTCTGGAAATAGGGGATTAGTCTGGAAATAGGGGATTCTCCCATCCGGGAGAATATCCGCATGAGGGCATCCGCGACTGTTTCAGCGTGGATGTTGGTCAGAGCCACTGCCTCTGGATATCTAGTGGCATAATCTACTACCATTAAAATGTACCTTTTGCCTGATGGGCTAGCTTTCTTGAGGGGGCCTATAAAATCTACCGCTATTCTGCTAAAGGGTTCCTCAATTATGGGTAGGGGGTGTAGTTTCACCTTCCTTCGTTCTCCCCTTTTCCCTACCCTTTGGCAGGTATCGCACGTAGTGCAATACCTGCATACTTCCTGGCTGATCCCTGGCCAGAAGAAACTTTGGGTCAGTCTGTACCTAGTGCGACTGACCCATAAATGTCCGGATATCGGAATATCATGCGCTATCCAGAGTAACTCGGCTCGGTACCGCTGCGGCACCACTAGTTGCCTCATCACTATCGGGTCTGACCCAGCAATCTGCTTGTCTGTCTCTCTATATAAAAGCTGCTTGTCCCAGACAAATCTCTCTCCCTCCCCCCCGGGTGAGTCAGTGACAACATTGTCCCTATATACTTGCAGCGTAGGGCCGGTTACTACTTCAGCTGCAAATTCATTAGGTGGGGCCCAGGGGACACATTCTAAGGGAGGGGAAGGGTCTCTTACCTGAACCTCCGGGAGTGTGTTGTAGTCCTGGGTGCGGGCCTGTTGTCGGGTGACCACAGGGTGAGCTTCTCCTGTGGTGGGCGTCTGGGGCTCAAAAGCAGACATGAGCCTCCCCAGATCGTTCCCCAATAAAACCTGCGCCGGTAACTGCGGCATCAACCCCACCTCCACATGTCCCGACCCCGCTGCCCACTGCAAATGTACCCTTGCTGTAGGTAGCCGGTACACTGCTCCCCTGGCTACCCTGACGGCTACAGTTTTACTGAGCTTAGCCTGATCCGAAACCAGGTGAATCTTTACCAGGGTGATAGTAGCTCCTGGGTCCAGAGTCGTTGGACCGCTTTACCCTCCAAGTATACCGTCTGTCTATGGTGCTGACGATTATCAGCACTGGCCTGGACTGGATCCGCTTCGTGCAATACTTCCCACTGTTCCACGGTGGTAATAGGTACTGCTGAGCCATATGGTGTTGCCACTATGTCCTGGTAGTGGTGGGCTGCGGATGCTCTTGGTGGTGGTGGCGGGCCTGGTCGGATCCAGGTAAAACAATTCCGTAGTTTTTAAACTTGTTAAACGACACCTTCATGTCACAACTTGTACAAGCACCAACTAGAATGGATGCTTGTCTGGACCTGGTTTTAACAAACAACATTGATCTTTTGACCAACATTCAAGTAGGTGAGCACTTGGGAAATAGTGATCACAATATAGTGTCCTTTGAAATAAACTCAAAAAAACAAAAGCACATGGGGAATACTAAAACATATAATTTTTAAAAGGCCAATTTCAATAAGTTAAGGGAAGCTTTACAATATATTGACTGGCATAAACTCTTTAGTGAAAAGAACACTGAGGATAAATGGATCATCTTCCAACAAATATTACAAAGGTACATTTCTCAGTATGTACCGTTGGGAAATAAATATAAAAGAAACAAATTAAAACCAATGTGGCTTAGTAGAGAAGTAAAACAAGAGATTACAACTAAGAGAAGGGCATTTAAAACATTTGAATTGGACAAATCAGATGCATCTTATAAAAGATATAAGGATGCAAATAATGCATGCAAAAAGGCAATTAGACTTGCTAAACTTCAAAATGAAATAATGATAGCTGAAGAGAGCAAAACCAACCAAAAGACCAGGAAAAGGCAGGAATTTTAAATAACTATTTCTCCTCCGTATATATTAAGGAAGAACCCATGGCAATAGATGTGCAAATGATTGCTACTAAAAACTTGCAGAATAATTGTAATTGGTTAACTCAAGACAAGGTGCTGCAGCAACTAAAGAAAGTTAATATAAACAAAGCTCCAGGGCCTGACTGTATCCATCCACGTGTACTTAAGGAACTAAGTGCAGAAATAAGTGAACCTCTGTTTTTAATCTTTCAAGATTCTTTTCTTTCAGGAAGTGTTCCGGAGGATTGGAGGAAGGCAGATGTGGTTCCTATATTCAAAAAGGGTTCAAAATCCTTGCCTGGAAATTATAGACCTGTGAGCTTAACTTCTGTGGCTGGTAAAATATTTGAAAGGTTATTAAGGGATAATATTCAAGAATTCCTTGAGAAGAACATGGTTATCAGCAAAAATCAGCATGGTTTTATGAAGCACAGGTTATGTCAAACTAACTTGATTGCGTTCTACGAAGAAGTAAGTAGAAATATAGATCAGGGTGTTGCCGTGGATGTGATCTATTTGGATTTTGCCAAGGCATTTGATACAGTTCCACACAATAGATTAGTGTTCAAACTCAAGGAAATCGGTCTAGATGAAAATGCTTGTTCTTGGGTAGAACATTGGCTTTAAAACAGAGTACAAAGAGTTGTCATTAATGGTAAATTTTCAAGCTGGACAGAGGTGGCAAGTGGTGTCCCTCAGGGGTCTGTTCTGGGACCCCTTCTATTTAACATGTTTATAAATGATCTTGAAGACCGCATTGAAAGTCATGTTTCAGTGTTTGCAGATGACACCAAACTTTGTAAAACAATACAATGTGAGCAAGATATTACTTTGCTGCAGAAGGATTTAGATAGACTGGGAGACTGGGCACTCAAATGGCAGATGAAATTTAAGCTTGTAAATTATAAATCCACAGGCAAGGTTTCCAGCAGGCAAAATAATCCAATAGTATCCCCACAGCAATCCCAATGACTGGACGACACACAGCATCAGGAGCAGAACTGACAACCTTTATTCCACAGTGCCTTATATAGCATGCTCCCATGCAAGGGAGGGATTTTCATCAATTAGTACAGTGCCCAATCCGACAATAGTAACCTCCCACACATCTCCTCCCCTCAGCCTGCATCATAATCCCCTTATATATATTATATGTACCCCTAAACCTAGGGGAACCCCTTTAAATGGCACATCCCCTGGTAGCCCTGATCTGGGTGAGCAACATATCCAAAAATCACCCAGATCGGACCAGGGGTTCGGGAAATTTATGGAGGTACTAAAAAGACCGACCACGCTGGATAGAACAGCCGAATTGGGTTCCATGCAATGGGGCCCTGCGGTCGGTCCCAGTACAAGGGAATAATTTACACGAACGGCTAAGGCTACAGAGATCAGGTAGGATTCACATGAATCCCCTCGTTCGGTTATTTCTGTCTACCGAACGAGGCGCCGTTCGGTGGTTTGGAACCGAACGGACCGGGCTTGTGGAGGTCTCAGCGATGTTCGCCTAGTCGAGTGTCCGATTTGAGTTCCAGACACTCGACGGCAAAACACCACTGTTCGGGATTTTTAAAATGGCCGCCACCACGTGAACACCCCATATGCTTCAGTCTAAGGGGTGTGAGGTACCACTGGAGCATCCTTTTGTAAGCCTGTTCCTTATGATTAACACATACCGTGAGCGATGCTGTGGCTTCCCAAATGTCTACCCAGCTGGAGGGGTAATCTGGTGGGCCTATGTCTCTTTCCCATGCCGATGTATGCGTTCAAGATGTATTATATCGTGGAGATCTGTCCCTTTTTAATGGGTGCGTGTAGACATGCCCTTTCAAGGTGTGTGAGTGTGGCAGTTACTGTGGCCGTGATATTTGGTTCGTTAAGGAAACTGCCCAATTGTAGATAGTGGAAATGGTCAAAGGTGGTCAGTGGTACTGTTCTGGGTAGGTCTAGGAATGGTAAGAGTTGTTGGTTACAGAAGAAGTGGAGGGACTCTTAGCAGCCCATTATCTTAAAAGTGCACAAAGTTTTGGGGTGTCATGCCTGGGGGAATTGTTTATTTCTCAAGACTGGTGTGAGTGGTGATGGCACATTTACTAGAGGATATTGTGGGAGTAATTTGTCCCAAAGTTGGAAAGAAGTTTTTAGAGCGGGGGATGTTAATGGGGTGTCTGGTCTGTCTTTCTTGGGGAGCCAGAGGAGAAGTGAAGGGAGGTCCCTTTCTAAGAGATCACATTTGAGGTCTACCCATAGGTTCCGGATTGCGCCAACTGTGCGACCTAAAAATAGTGTTAAAGGTTGGGGAGGCCCACGCCTCCTGCCCTAGTGGTGATATACATTGTTGACCTCTTGATTCTCAGTTTTTTGTCTGCCCAGATGAAGTTGTCTATTTTCGTCTGAGGCATTTTGAAATCTTGCTTCAAGATAGGGATAGGAAGGGCTTGAAACAGGTAAAAAAATTGGGGGAGAAGGTTAATTTTTTTAGTGGCTATTCTGCCTAGCCATGATATGGACATGGAAGACCATCTCTGAAGGTCATTGTGTGCTTGTTGAAGCAGTGGTGTGTAGTTTAGGGTGTGAGACCTATATTTTTAACATCCAATATTTTAAACATCTCATATTTTACATGCTCACTTGCAGTGCTAGTTGACAATCAGTTAGAAAACCCTAGTTGTTGCAAGAGTTAACTCTGTGGCAGCAGGTCAGCTTTTGCTAGCTAGTCGTCACTGAAACAAAATGCATATAGGAGTCAATAAGACCCCTAAATAAAATCTTCTACTAAAATATAAATAACTAGCCCATGGGTTACAGGATAGGGTATTAGAAAAAGGGGGGAAACTGTCTGCACAGCAGCAGAAGGCTTAACAAATTAGCAATTGTACTAGGATTGGACACTTTACTCCATCCCCCTACTCCTACAAAAAAAGTGGAATGGCTATCCTTATAAAACACACACCTAGATTATCAAATTATTTTCTCTATTTGGGATCCAGAGGTCAGATATAACTTGGTACATAAATGTTTGGTACAAAATTCCCTTTTCATTTATACTTGTCTGAAGAATTTAATTAAAGCACACTTAATATTTAACTGGTATAATTATGTTGACAATAATATCTATTGGAATAATGGAAAACGTCCATAGGTGGCTTCAAAGCCTGTGTTATATAATGAAGTATGTTGCTTAGAAATGAAGGTATCAGCACTTTCCAGTGGACACATTGGTCTGAGAGCATACTACACAACGATTTCTCACAAAGGTTGAGATACCAAATCCTAGTGCAATGGGTCTTCTAAACCAGGTTGCTCCACCTACATACCCACTATAAAAATATGTGTAGAAAGAGGTGAATTCTTAGCACGTATCAATGTGCTGTAACTTGTACAATTGACAACGCATATGCCCTGCCTGTTATTGTGAATATTTGCCTTACATGACATGAATAAAGAATTTAAAAAAAAATTAAATGAAGTGATCAGATTCAGAATTCTATTACCGACCCATTCCAGTTTTATAAAGGACCAAAAGTTCTCTATGTAATGGTTTTCAATCTTATCGAGTTCAAGACCCACTTTAACGTGAGAAAAAAAAAATTCCAAGACAGATTTATTTGGCTTATAAATATCTAATCTACTAATAGCTTTACTAGAGAAATATGTATACTTACTTATTAGTTTAAATTAATTACCAGATGGGTATTCCCATTTTAATAATGACATGATACTAAAAACATGTTTTGAGAACAGCATTCAATCTATAATAGCCTTAATGTCACTGTGTTCACAGCACTATTTAAGGTGGCTTGATGAGGCAGACTGGTTGTAAGCCATTGCTACAACTAGGGAATAGTTAAGGGATATCCCTTGCTGACCTAGTGGAAATCACGCTATTTACTCAGCCCAATGTTTTTAAACTGAAAATCACTCAAATGGAGCCCTATATATATCTCAATTGTTTATGGATTATTTTGAGGACTTCCTTCAGTAGGTACAGGGTATCTAGGAACCTCAACACAAGATGTTAAAAATAAGCACTTACAGCTACATGTTTTAAGTTACACGTAAAACACACACAGTGTGGTAAAAATGGCGCTTCAAATTATTTAGTTAATATTTAGTTTAGCTGCTTATACACTCTGTGGGTGCTCCCAGAATCACACCACAAATTACAGTCACCAAAAACACAAAACTTAGAGTCTGGTTGTGTTTCCACCTTCCAAGCTCCCAGCTGGAGTGCAGCGCTATATACGTGTATTTAAAGATATATTATACAAAGATAAGTATATAAACACTTACCCCTATGGTTACCAGTAAAGGGTCAAGGTTCAAAGGTTACCAAAGGCTAAAGGGTCAAAGGTCAAGGTTACCAGTAAAGGGATAATAATTTCCTCGCTAAGAAGGCCCCACTTATCAAACATTTGAAATTATTTTATGTACTGGATTGTCTTACTGACAACTTAGCAAACAATATGCAGTGAAATTTTACTTCTTACAAAACAACTCCACTGCCTCAGTTTCTGTTTTCTTTTTTTTTTTTCTTTTTTTTTTTTACAATTTACCTTACTTGTATATTATCTTTGTGATTTGTGCACTGTTGCATAAAGACTCTTGAATATAACAAAAGCCCCTGCACTGAGACACCCAGTTTCTGTTGGGCATAACTAAAATCCTTGCACTGAGACTTTGCTCCTGGTAGAATTTCCCTAAAATCCCATAGTATTCAGTCTGAGGTCAACTTTATCATCTCTGGGGTCAATCTCTCAGTGTTACATCATCTGTCAATTTAGTCACCTCTGGTAAATGATAAACTATAAAAAAAATGTGTCTGTTTACCATTTTACAATCACTCGTATACTAGGAATGTTTTTATTGACCACCATGAAACATAACCATCACAACAAGCCTACCACTGGTATGGCATGTATTGACCCCTCTTCCACAACCATTACAAAGACATTCATTGTCAATATCCTGATGTTACAAAAAAATGACCACTGTCAAGGAGCGGTACAGCCAAAAACAAGGCCTTGGACTCTGCCAGTATAATCTCTGAATAGACCATGCATTGCCAAATGATCTAAAAGGGACTTTCCATAAATTCTTTGTTTTTAACCAAAATTAGCCTTTAGGAACACTACTTATGGTGACACACAAAATAAAACACAACCTTTTTCAAATGATAAAACATGTATGCAAAAGCCACACATAATTAGTAAAACTGTCACAAGGGGTAGGGAGTCAGAGGGACACAGGCTATCAAGATTTACCTCCGTTCCCTCACTGTCCGGTGGCACCTCAGAGTCGGGGCTGCCTGAATGCTTGCATGCGTGAATGCTAGAGGTGAATGCTTGCATGCGTGATTGCGTCACGACTCCCAGGGAATGATAAACGCTTGGGACATGTGCGCGGTCGTTCCATGCCACAGGGCAGCCCAGGTCGCATTATAACCTCCCATGGCAACCCCTGATGACTGACGGCCCATGCACCAATAGGGTGCTATGGGGGCATGTCAAAATAGGTGTGTTTTTAGTTTGGCACCCTATTTAAACTGTGAACAGCTGAGCCGTCATTGCTCAGCTATGCTACTCTCCTGCAAAACTACCTGTGTTACTTCTGCTCTGCTTCATAAGTAAGGTGATCCTAGTAACATAAAGGAGATGTGGCACATCTCTATCGAATAATAGAGTGTTTCTGTTGGGGGGGAAATCAATGGGTCTATTGCTGAGGAACCAGTAGCACCACACCAATATCATGTTCAGACACAAACTTCAATGCCATTAAGGATTAAGGATGATAGTAATTGTTTAACATTTTACATTGTATTGAACCCATTGCTAAATAAGCTGTTTGTTGAAGTAGATAGCACATTTTCTGCCTGTAAGATGCATCACTTATTTACCGTTAATATGATAATTGTACAGGAAGCAGTTCCTCAATGCAGAGGAAAAAAGGAAGTGTAACAGTTTTTCACTTTAGCAGTATCTCTCATGCACACCATGAGCTCTTGTACTCAGAATACTCCCAGAGCTGTCTTAACGCATGGTCACATTGTGCAGTTGCCCAGGGGCCCTAGGACCAGGTGCCAATAAATATAAGCTTAACTGTATCAATAATTTACATTTTTATACCTGGTTGTGTAGGCAGGGCCCCAGTGTACCGCTTTGCCTGGGTGCCTATAATGCTGTTAAGATAGGCCTGGGCAATCCACTTGAATTTTCAGAAGTTAACATATAAATTTATGCACAGGAATTGAAGATTATACTTGCTTTAGTGTACTAATAATCTTAATTTTAATAATGACAGGAGGCAAATAATTTGCATTAACTTTCTTTACTAATTCCATAGCAGCAAAGAAAAACAGGAGTAATAAAAGAACAAATCAGAAACAGAGTGTATAATAGTGTATAATAGGAACACATATCAAAAGCACTTCCTCATTTTACTTGCGACATTACAAATCCATAACGTAGAAGAAACTTTAGAAGAAGATTCCAACTTCAGCCTTGAACGATAAGGCAAACTAATTCTTCCCATAAACCAGGGCAGTTGAAAGAAAAGAAATACATTTCAATCATACGGAACTGAACTTATGAATATATAATAGTGAGCATTATGTTGTTAAATGCAAAATATATACGTGAACATACTAAAACATGCATGGAACATCATTACCATATCTAATTAATTATCTGATACAGGTTAACATACCATTAATGCAAATGTCAACCTAACATATAAGGAGTGGGAAAGACAAAAGTGGGGGGGGAAATATTTGCCTCCTGTCATTATTAAAATTAAGATTATCAGTACACTAAAGTTAGTATAATCTTTAATTTATAACATGACAGGAGGCTTCATATCTTGCAATTTTAACACTGTGCAATAAGAGAAAACATGTCGTTTGATGACAGCCGAAAGTAAAAGGTCTGAAACGTAGACTTGAATGACCTGTCCGCCACCTGTAACATTGTCTAGAAGTGATGCACCCACCGAAAAAGCAGACAATTCGGCCACACCCTGATCAGAGTGTGCAACCAAACGACAGGTCTATCCCGGCCAAGGTAAGAAGTCATCTAATCCACCTGGACAATGTGGTAACCAAAACCAGACCGTGAGGACTGACGTAGGAAATTAACCATTGTGGGGATGCTGGTGACAGTAACATCGCCATTGCTGCTACATAAGCCTGTAACGCAGATACCACACAAATCTGTAGGACTGAAACAAACAATGGATAGAAGACCGACGACGAATCCGATTTGGTCCACTGAGAAATATGAACTGTGACGCCCTTTGGAGTGACAGAAAATGCATTCACATCAAAAGCGTGTACATCCAAGGCATCAATGCGGAAAAGTCCTGCACGGCCCCTCTCAGTCGAGAGGGCCACATTTGTATTGCCCATAAAGCAGAAACATCACTGGGCTCATTCTCTAACATGGTGAGCCAATTCATGCACCATGTCTTCATTGAAGAAGTCTGCCCAGGTGTAGGCGTCATCTGCCAGGTACATCACGTGGGCCAGTGGCCCAATAGCATCTTGTGCTCCTCTGAAGCCCCCTTCAACCCATTTGTGAGGGTCATGACCTCCTCGTGCCATAAATGCCAGCATAAACTGGTCAAATTCAAGCGTAATAGCCACTTTGTCCGGAAGCTTTCCGGCGCGCATTCCCTTATGGACATCTTTGTCCAGTGCCTTTCTCAACCAAAAGTGCATAAACTTGAGGAGGTATTTGGGTGGGATGTCTGATATTCCTGGGGTCAAACATTCTCTGACCTGTTGTATCCAGAAAGTATCTGGTTCCTGCGCATTGGACGCATCTATCGTCCCTGCAACCTCGGTATTCTGGGGCTCACCCAGAAAGGTCTCTCTGACTAAGGTGTTGGTGCCCCAATCACCTTCATTGGAATCAGAGGCCTCCACTTGCCACTCGTCCACTATCGAGAGAGAGTGAGGCATGTCATGTTCCTCATCTGAGGATTAATTCTGAACTGTTGAATGGGCTATTGTGGGCATGCAATTGTTGCTCTTGAGGGGCGTTTTACCCTTGTCAGGGCCAGTCCTGAAGCCCTCGCCCTTCGCTGGGCGTGATCTCTCTTGGAGGAATCATCCGACTCATCTGAGTCTTCACTGTCATGTGAGCATTTCAGGTTCGGCTTTATAGGATCAGAGGCCATCGGGAACACTTTAGCCATAGCCTTTTCAAGGGATGCGGCAAACGCCACGTTAATCATGGCTTAGAGGTCATAGAGTTTTGAGGACCCTCCATGATAATACATATGTGGTAACAGTACATTGTAATCAGGCACAGGCAGGAGAGGTAAAGGAACGGGTAAGGAAGGACATAAGATAGGCTTGCAAAGCCTCAGTAATTAGACACAGCCGACCAGCATGTGGTCTAAACAGGCAGACTGTATGATCACTGGGGTTCACCCACGAGGCTGGAACTGCAAAAACAGATTCTGCTCAGCAGCACTATGGGTCGTACCCAAATGGAACTCACCCCACGCCAGAGTGATAGGTAATATCTGACTGGCAGTCCCACTTCCCAGGGGTTTATCACCAACCTGACCTGGTCCACAGATAGCTTGAACAGCTGGGTATATGACAGAAAATTCTGTCACACTGAGAGCCTCGTCGTGATGTGAGCGAATTCTGCAACCAACAGCACCAACCAAATGGTCATGCAAGGTCTCGCAAGAACCGGGTACCAAAATGACTCAAACGCGTGAGAAATTTCTGCCGAATTAAGGTGAATCACTCTTAATGCAATTTGGCACAAACAAAGAAAAGCTGCGAACGACCTTGTTCACATCAAACTACCGAATGCAGGAAATGCTGAATAGTCCCGAACAGAGAAAAGCAGCTAATGGCCCGTACGTTCGCAAACTACAAAACACTAGAATCACTGAATTGGCACGAACAGATAAAGCCGCAAAAAGCCCGTTCGGTCCTAAAGTACTGAACGCAAAAGTATTCACCACCCAAATGCACTAGAAATCAATGAGAATGGCTCAAGAATACAAGGGGAGAAGTGGGGAATGTAGCCACAGGGGGGAGATGAGAGAGGGGAGGGAGACTACACTCTGAGCCAAGAGGGTCTGGGAAGAGAAGAAACAAAGCCTCAACAAGATAAGAAAGGAAATGTATGGCCCCTCAAGAGAAGGGGAGGTGAAGAAAAACCACACCGTCACCCTCCACAGAACAGACTAGTAAAATTAGCCACACACAATAAGCATAGGTAAAACACAAAACAGTGAACAAGTACTCTGACCTGACTTGTGATGGAGAAGCAAAGAATATGTGTTCCTGTTATACACTCTGACTGTTTCTGATTGGTTCTTTTATTTCTCCTGATTTTCTTTGCTGCTATGGAGTTAGTAAAGAAAGTTAATGCAAATATGAGGCCTCCTGACATGTTATAAAATTGAATCACAAGCAGCATGAACATAGTAACACAACACAACACAACACAGAAAGGTTCTGGAACTGTAGTACTAGAGGGCTAGAACTGAAACCTAGAGTATCCTTGGGCAGGGTTAGTGTCAAAATGTTGTCAGAGATGGATTTCCCAAAAGGCAGAGTAGGCACATGTACCCTAGAGGTCACCTTTTTTCAGAGCTTATCAAGTGCCTTTTTTGGTACTATGCCCTATACCCTATATAATCTAACTCTGAATTTAACCCATCTCTATCCTTAAACTTCCCTGTACCCCAACTACTTCTAACAATACATTACATTTCAAGTGGAAATATAAACATACATAAAGTCAATTGTTTATATTTAAAAAAAAAAAAAAAACAGGTTGTGCCAATTCAAAACAAATTATGAAAACAAAATATTAGATAAAAGGTGGAGCAGTGATCCTCCAGCATGACCAGTGTTATGCCTTTTGATTCTATACTGAGATATCCTATTACCTGATGGCAACCAGTCTGTTGTAGGCTCCCCCCACTCAATCTGACTGCCATTCTGGGGTCAAGAGGGGCAAAGGTTTAAAAATAATATCAGGAAGTATTACTTTACTGAGAGGGTAGTGGATGCATGGAATAGCCTTCCAGATGAAGTGGTAGAGGTTAACACAGTAAAGGAGTTTAAGCATGTGTGGGATAGGCATAAGGCTATCCTAACTAGAAGATAAGACCAGGGACTAACAAAAAGTATTTAGATAATTGGGCAGACTAGATCGGCCGAATGGTTCTTATCTGCTGTCACAGTCTATGTTTCTAATCAGTGTCATATTTTGTCTTGAGATAGCTAATCAGTGCCAAGGGCAGATCCAGAACATGAGAGTAAGGGACTGTAGCAGGGGTTAGGTACTGTAGTAAGGATAGGGACAGGGTTGTATTTATTGTGACGCTAACAAGGCATTTGCCTTTGTCAGCACTTTCCAGGGGATGGCAAAAAAAGTCCCAGGGCACTTTGATGCTCAGATTCTAACCAGGCGCACGCCCGCCTGTGATGCATGGAATATGATATCCACCATCAGCCCCCAGGACCCCACAGCAGTTCCCACAAGAGCTCCCAGGACACCAACAGCCAAAGTGGCCCCAGCAACCACAGAAACTCCCAGGACACCAGCAGCCACAGGAGCTTCTATTCACCCACAGCAGCCTCCCTGCATCCACAGGAACTCTCCAGCACCCACAGCCACTACCAGCACACCAGGAAACCCCAGCACCCACAGCAGCTCTTAGTACACCAACAGCCACAGGAGCCCCCCAGCACCCACAGGAGCTACCAGGACACCAACAGCCACAGGAGGCCCCAGCACCCACAGAAGCTTCCAGGACACCAGCAGCCACAGAAGCTCCCAGCACACACAGGAGCTCCCAAAACACCAGCAGGAGCCCAGGAACAGGATCCACTCCAGCTCTCTCAATAGTAGGAAAAATAAATAAATAATGATAATTAGTGAGTGTATGAAACTGTGTGCGTGTACCTGTCTGTCAGTGGGTGTATGTGTGTGTCTGTCAGTGAGTATGTGTGTGTCAATAAATGTGTGTCTGTCTGTCTGTCTGTCAGTGAAGATGTATATGTCTGTCAGTGAGTATATGTCTGTCTGTGAATGGGTGTGTGTCTGGCAGGGAGTGTGTAGCTGTCAGTGAATGTGTGTGAGTGAGTGTTAGTGAGGGTGTGTGTCTGTCAGAGTGACAAAAACGGTCCTTAAGGACCGCGGACATACCTGATACGTCCTAGGGTAATTAGAGCTCTGGAAGTGATCATGATCGCTTCCAGCAGCTCTAATGGTATTACAGCAATGCCTCAATGTTGAGGCATCGCTGTAATACCCCCCCTCACTGCCGGGGGCCACCAGAGATTACCGGGTGATCGCTCACCCCTGGAGCAAACACTCCCAGATTGCTCCACTTGGAGCCTGGCAGTGAGACAGAGCATCGGGGTTGAGGCATTCAGTAAATGTTAAAAAATAAATAAATATTAATAATTAAATTTTAAAAATTAACCTCTACCCTCCCTCCCACTCCCTCTTCCATGTACTTACAGATCGCTGTGTTCCCCTGCCGGCGATTGGTCTTCTTCTTTGGGGGGATTCTCCGGACTGAGAGTCCCCCTCTGCAAAAAAAGGTCCCCCTGGGGCCATGTGACCGCTATGACAGAGTGGTCACAACATGGCCACCATAAGTGTCCATAGTGCTGCCAGCAGGGGGACTGACTGAGCTGACGGGCAGTCCCCCTGCTGGTGAAAGTTAAAAAAAGTAAAACATAAAAATAAATAAAAGATTATAAATAAAAAAAAACATATATATATATATATAGTAATGGACCGTGTCAGCACACAAGGGGTTAAAACCGTTTAGGCGATCGTCCCCTTTCAGAGATGCAGGCACAGCTACTGTAGAACACCAAACTCCCGAACCACATGTAAGGGAATGCTCCATACAATATAGCACTCCAAACTCACGAACTGGAACCATACGAATAGCTGTTAGCAGACGAATAGGGAAAGCACCCAAGCGGCTTACACTCCTAGCAATCAGTCTCTATCAGCATTCAGTAAATCCCCTCAAAGACGAGACAAGGCTCCGTGTTGAGGGTCAAGCAGTGGTCTGTTTAATGAGGGCTACCTGGCCATTATTTATGCAGGTCTCCCACCTGGTGGACACTCCCCTAGGGGACCAAATGGGAGACTGTAATACAGGACAGACAAGCAGCAATACAGGACACACAGTCACATTATATTCCCACAATGCATCCTGGATTCCTTCCCTCTGCCCTGGAGATAATTGAGAAGTAATTCAATTATCTCCCAGGACAAAGGCAAATCACCATTATGCACGTGGGGATACTAAAATAGGAATTACTGTTAAAACACACTATGCGACAAAAGTTACACTAAATATACACATTTAACATAGCCCCAGATAGCTCAGGTCTGAGCGCACATTATTAAGCGAATGGCGCTCAGACCACACAAATACAGTTTAATCGCCATGGAGCCAAAGTCTTTAATTCCACGAACAGGCTCCATGGCAGGCTATCTGGGTACTTTCACACCGAATACATTGTAACACTAAAATTCCCGAATGCTCCGTTGTTCGGTTCCCGAACGGGTTTGCAGACTTCCAGCCTCAGCGGGGCTTGGAAGACAAAAGTGTCCGCTTTTGGTGTCCTGCCGTTGGGTAGAACAAGCGCTGGCTACCCGGGGAGCTTCCATAACACCGCCACCGTGTGGCGGCTAGGTGTAACCGCGACCACCCAGTAATTGTTAATTAAGCTGCGGTTAACCGCAGCTTCTGGGAGGTAAATCGCCGACACACTCCAGCTCCCAGGCGGTCCAGTCATTCGTGCGGTTGTTCGGTAGACTGAATCTACCGAACACCGGGCAGAAAAGCACAAATAAGTCTTTTCTGCAGGGGAAAAGAGGTCTTTTAACATGGGGCCATAATCCAAAGGCAACAGGCGAGCAACCAGGCTTCTCCAATGCAATGTCTCGTCACATATATATATATATATATATAAATATATATATATATATATATGTATGTATATATGAGATATACAGGTGATACTCGAAAAATTAAAATATTGTGCAAAAGTTCATTTATTTCAGTAATGGAATGTTAAAGGGGAAACTAATATATGACATAGACACATTACATGCAAAGCAAAATAGTTCAAGCCGTGATTTGTCATAAGTGTGATGATTATGGCTTATAGCTCATGTAAACCCCAAATCCACAATCTCGATAAATTAGAATATTGTGACAGGTGCAATATTCTAGGCTCACAGTGAAAGCCATAACACCTGCAAAGGGTTTCTGAGCCTTTAAATGGTCTCTCTAGTCTGGTTCAGTAGGAATCACAATCATGGGGAAGACTGCTGACCTGACAGTTGTGCAGAAAACCATCATTTACACCCTCCATAAAGAGGGAAAGCCTCAAAAGGTAATTGTGAAGGAAGTTGGATGTTCCCAAAGTGCTGTATCAAAGCACATTAATGGAAAGTTATGTGGAAGGGAAAAGTGTGGAAGAAAAAGGTGCACAAGCAGCAGGGATGACCGCAGCCTGGAGAGGATTGTCAGGAAAAGGCCTTTCAAAAGTGTTGGGGACTTTCCCAAGGAGTGGACTGAGGCTGGAGTCAGTGCATCAAGTGCCACCACACACAGACGGATCCTGGACATGGGCTTCAGATGTTGTGTTCCTCTTGTCAAACCGCTCCTGAACAACAAACAACATCAGAAGTGTCTTACCTAGGCTAAAGAAAAACAGACCTGGTCTGTTGCTCAGTGGTCCAAAGTCGTCTTTTCTGATGAGAGCAACTTTTGCATCTCATTTGGAAACCAAGGACCCAGAGTCTGGAGGAAGAATTGAGAGGCACACACTGCAAGATGCTTGAAGTCCTTGGTGTCTATTTTCTAACAAACCTGTGTCTTATCTATACTCATGTCGCTTTAACTCCTGTATCACAACTCAACTTTGAATTCTATGTGTCGTTTTGCTCAGACATGCTTCAGACTTGAGAAAGGGAGGTTCTCCCGAAAGCTTGTTATTAAAAAATTCTGTTAGTCCAATAAAAAAGGTATTACAAGAAAATAATTGTATCTGTTTTTTACATCTACATCACTGGACTAATACAGCTACAATCTCTACTTGAACTATATATATATAAATATATATATATATATATATACATACACATACAGTTGCAAGAAAAAGTATGTGAACCCTTTGAAATGATATGGATTTCTACACAAATTGGTCATAAAATGTGATCTGATCATCATCTAAGTCACAACAATAGAAAATCACAGTCTGCTTAAAGTAATAACACACAAAGAATGAAATGTTGCCATTTTTTTAATGAACACACTGTAGCGGAGAGCTAGTATTTCATAGCCTATCTCCACTTGTAGATCCCAGTGAGACTCAGGAACAAGTAATTATAAATCCATATGGTAAAGTCTCCAGCAGGCAAAACAATACAGCAATATCCCAACAGCACTCCCAATAACTGGACCACACACAGTATCAGGAGCAGAACTAAAGATTTATTCACAGCAGCTCCTTATAAAGGATTCTCTCATGCAAGGGAGGGATTTACAGTAATTACAACAGTAACCAATGATACAGAGGTTCCCTCCCCTACTTTCCCGCCCCTCAGAGTGACACTTAATCCACTTAATCCTGGCACCTTTTCCCCTGTTTCTTGGATGTACCCTAAAACCATGGGGTACCAGGACTTAAGTGGCATCCCCTGGTAGCTCTGGTCTGGGTGACCAACATACTCAAAATTCACCCAGATCAGACAAGGGGTTCAGGAGTTACAGGCATTAAACGATTTGACCGACCGCACACGAACATGTAGCCGAAAGGAGTTCCATGCATTCTGGCCCTGCGGTCGGTCTTCATTCGGGAGATGAACTAGGCATAAATCATTGACATCAATAGCAAATACTGGGTTCGCATGAACCCTCTTGTTCGGTAGATTGAACTCACCAAACGGGGAGTCGATTGGCCCCTCCGTTCGGTAGTTCTGGAGCTCTGGAGGTCTCAGCAGTGTTCGCGCAATTGAGTGTCCGATTTGAGTTTCAAACACTCGACAACCAAACACCACTGAGAGTTCGTGCGTAAGATGGCCGCCGCCACGTGTTCGTCTACCAAATGGTGGCCACCCAGATACATCAATAAAACCTCAATTAGCTGCGGTTACAAAGGGAATAAAAGTTTAATGACGGACACACTTCAGCTCTAAGGTGGTCTATGTATTCGGTATTTTCCATTCGTATAACTGTGAAGGAAACTACCGAACTAACATGCAATTTTCACTATACATTCAGTTAAAACAGGCGAACAGTCTTTTAAAACATAATTCTGGTGGATAGTCACCGGCCATCCGCTACACTGCTCCCCCTTGCCCACAAGCATGCATACACAGTCTGATCCCACACGGATCGGCTTGGGGATGTCCGGATGGCTCACGCATCATTGTTCAAGGTTAGTTTGTCTGGACAACCCGTCAGCGTTGCCATTCTGTTTTCCCGGGCGGTACTGGATGTTAAAGTCAAACGGCTGTAGCGCCAAACTCCAGCGTAACAGCCGGGCATTGTCTCCTGCCACCCGGTTTAACCAAACCAACGGGTTGTGATCCGTGAGCAGGGAGAAAGACTGTCCGTACAAATAACGTTGCAACTTCTTTAAGGCCCACACCACAGCCAGGCACTCCTTTTCGAGGGCGGCGTAGCTCACTTCTCTGGGTAGAAGTTTCCGACTGATGTAGGCTACGGGATGTTCTCCGCCATCGGCCCCGACTTGGCTTAATACTGCCCCCAATCCAAACATAGAAGCGTCTGTGTGAACAAGAAAACGTTTAGTTGGATTGGGAGCTGCCAAGACAGGAGCATTAACAAGTGCATCTTTCAACAGTTGGAAGGCCTTCTCACACTCCGGGGTCCAGGTTACTTGGCGGGGTAAGTTCTTGCAGGTAAGGTCAGTAAGGGGTTTGGCCAGGGCGCTTAGTTGGAGACAAACTTTCGGTAATATCCGGTGGTCCCTAGAAAAGCAAGGACCTGGGTTTTTGTCCTGGGGGTGGGCCACTGGGCTACTGCCTCTACCTTGGTGGGTTCAGGTTTCTGTTTTCCACACCCTACTCTGTGTCCGAGGTAGTGTACCTCCGCCTTACCTATACTGCATTTAGCCGGCTTCAGGGTAAAGCCGGCTTTAGGGTTAATCCGGTTTCTCTGATCCTATCTAACACCGCCCCTATGTGGGCCAAATGTTCCTGCCAAGTGTTGCTAAAGATAGCCATGTCATCTAAATACGTACAAGTGTAATCCTGAAATCCACCCAGGAGTCAGTCCACCATCCTCTGGAAGGTAGCGGGTGCGTTTTTCATCCCAAACGGCATTACCTTAAATTGGTATAAACCGAATGGGTTGACAAAAGCGGATTTAGGAATGGCCTCAGGTGCCAGCGGAATCTGCCAATACCCCTTGTTGTGAGGTAGTGACCCCTTGTTGTGAGGTAGTGACCTCATGCCATCCGGTCTAGTAATTCCTCTATCCGGAGCATAGGGTATGCATCGGATACTGTCTTTTCGTTTAACTTCCTCTAGTCCACGCAGAAGCGAGTTGTGCTTGGGTATGAGGACTACAGGGGAGGCCCACGGGCTATCTGACTGTTCAATCACCCCCAGTTGCAGCATCTCCTCAATATCCTTGCGCATGTTTTCCTTCACCGCTTCAGGGATGCGATAAGGGGTTTGGCGCATGGGAAGTTGTCCCGGGGTCTCTACCCTGTGAGTGGCCAAAGGAGTGTACCCAGGTATATTGGAGAATGTGTCCTGTTTCTCCCTTAATAACTGTTGTACCTCGGTACGCTCCTGTGGGCTCAGCCGATCTACCAGAGTAACTTCCCAGTGGCGTCTCTAGGATTTATTTTTAGGGGGGCACATGGAGGGCCAGGGACAAAAGTAGGGGGGCACATTTAACCCCGCCCTCGCTGCAGTTTGACCCCGCCCCTGTCGCATGTTAAGCCCTGCCCCCAACACAATGTGTTTTGTTTTTTTAATAATCCCTGGTGGAGGATTCATTATTTTCCACCAGGGATTATTAAAAAAACAAACACATTACCCTTGATACAGTGCCATAGTTGCCAACATTTGAAAAAAAAATTCCAAGGACATTTTGCAGCACAGCTATCAATTACTGTCTGGGTATAATATCCCTGGACAGTCAGTGCTCTCTGTATAATATAGGGTTGTGTGTATAATAAATTGGGACACTCAGTGCTCCCTTTATAGTGCTGCTCTCTGTATAATACAGGTCTGTTTGTGTATAATATCCCAAGACAGAGAGCAGCACTATACAGGGAGCACTGACTGTCCCGGGATATTATATACACACAGATCTGTATTATACAGATAGCTGAGCATATACCCCATGTCCCAATCTCTAGACTACTAGTACCTGTCAACAGCAGCTCCCAGACGCGTGTAACAGGGCTAAAGTGTGCGGCAACTCACACAGATGATTCAGCGGTAAAGTGCACTCGCTGGCAGAGCCAAACTGGGAATCCCTGGGAATCCAAAGCAGCCCTGGAAAAAAAATGTATGCCATTCCTACAAGTCAAAATATATATATATATATATATATATATATATATTATTATATATATATTATTATAGTAAGCACACAAGCTCACTGACATGCGCAAATAGGCTTACTGACAGACAAAACTCTCTGACTCACACTTACTACAGACCATCTCACTTGTATAAACACTCAACACACACACACAGACTCTGCTGAGTCCATACACACACAGACTCTGCTGAGTCCATACACACACAGACTCTGCTGAGTCCATACACAGACCCCCCCACACACACACAGACTCTGCTGAGTCCATACACACACACACATACACAGACTCTGCTGAGTCCATACACACACACACACACACACAGGCTCCAGCTGAGTCCACATGCACACACACACACACACACAGACTCTGCTGAGTCCATACACACACACACACAGACCTCTGGAGTCCATACAATAACACACACACACAGAGTGACCTGCTGAGTCCATACACACACAGACCCCAGTTTGAGTCCACACACACACACACAGACATCATCAAGGGACCCCCGTCCACCCCACCAGCACACACACACAGACCTGCTGAGTTCATACACACACACACACAGACCCCTGCTGGAGTCCACACACACACAGACTCTGCTGAGTCCACACACACACACACACAGACTCTGCTGAGTCCACACAGACACATACACACACACACACAGACTCCCATGAGTCCATACACACACACATACCTGCTGAGTCCATTATTACACACACACACACAGAATGTGCTGAGTTCGATACAGCACACACACACAGACCGCTGAGTCTATTACACACACACACACACTGAGACTGCTAAGTCTGAGAGCACACACACAGACTGTTGAGTTCATACAAACACACACACAGACTGCTGAGTCCATACACATTACTACACACACAGATTAACAAGGAAGTCCATACACACACACACACACACACAGACTCAGCTGAGTCCATACACACACACACACACACACAGACAGACTGCTGAGTCCATTGAAGACACACACACACACAGATCGTTGAGTCCATACACACATACACAGACTGCTGAGTCCATACACACACACACACACACACACAGACTGCTGAGTCCATACACACACACACACACACACACACACAGAGACTGCTGAGTCCATACACACACACACACATACTGCTGAGCAGTGGCGGATCCAGAGCCTGATCTCAGGAAAGGGCACATGTAGATTATTTAAATAAATAATCCAGACACAATAACCACTACAGCTCAGTGTAGTGGTTATGGTGTCAATAGTGCCAGGACCCCCTCCCAGAGTAAGTAGTCAAACCGTTGAACCGTAAGAACAGTTTGACAACTTACCTGAGGTCTGCTGGGAAATGGGGCTGTAATAGGGCATAGGAGCAGTGGTGTGTGTGAGTGGTGCAATGTGTAAGGGGTACAGTGTGTGAGCAGTGTGTGTGTTTGAAGGTTGTAGTGTGTGAGTGAGGGCAGCAGTGTATGTCAGTGATGCAGTGTATGTGTGGTACAGTATGTGTGTGTAACAGTTGCAGTGTGTGTGTGAGTGTGTGTATGGGGCGGCAGTGTATGGGGGCAGTGTGTGTGTATGGGGAGCAGTGTGTGTGTATGGGGGAGCAGTATGTGTGTATGGGGGGCAGTATGGGGCATGTGTGTGTGTGTATTGGGGGCAGTATGTGTAAATGGGGGGCAGTATGTGTGTATGGGGGAGTATGTGTGTGCTGGGGCAATGTGTGTGTATGGGGGCAGTATGTGTAAGGAGGGGCAGTGTGTGTGTGTGTATGGGGGGCAGTGTGTGTGTATGAGGGGGCAGTGTGCATGGGGGCAGTGTGTGTGTATGGGGGGCAGTATGTGAGTATGGGGAGCATGTGTGTGTATGGGGGGCAGTGTGTGTGTATGGGGGGCAGTATGTGTGTATGGGGGGGCAGTATGTGTGTATGGGGGCAGTATGGGGGGTAGTATGTGTGTATGGTGGGGCAGTGTGTGTGTATGGGGGGGAGTAAGTGTGTATGGGGGCAGTATGGAGGGCAGTGTGTGTGTATGGAGGGCAGTATGTGTGTATGGGGGGGGCAGTATGTGTGTGTAGAGTGTGTGAACACCCCCCCCAGCCTACCTGTCACTGGAATCTGTTGCTGGAGGTCAGGCAGCCATCTTCTGCAGCAGCATGGTCTGCTGCTTTATGGCGGGGACGGGGCTTATGTGCGGGAGGCGGAGCTTCGTTTGGGGGCGGGGCCTGGGCTGAGGAGCCAATCAGTGCTCCCTACAGCCACAGACCGCCCCCAGCACCTCAGCACTGCATTCCCTCGGGCTGTCACAGGCTGTTACAGCCCGAGGGAATATAATTGAAGCCCATGGCTAGTTGCTGGCATTTGGGAGGGGCCCAAGGGGGGGCACAGCATGATGTAAGGGGCCCCCCTAGAGACGCCACTGTAACTTCCCCTAAATTCCCGGACCGTCTGACGTCCCCCAGTAGATCTGGGAGGGGCAGGCTGTCGAACTCTTCATTGGAGGGGGCACAAATTGCGGTTACTTCCTCTGAACGTTCCCAGTAGGGCTTCAGCATGTTCACGTGTCCTATTAAATCTACCGCTACTCTGCTGAACGGTTCCTCGATTATGGGCAGCAGGTGCAATTTTGCCTTCCGCCGGTCCCCTCTTTTTCCTACTCTTTGGCACGTGTCACACGTGTTGCAGTACCTGCGGATTTCCTGACTAACTCCCGGCCAAAAGAAACAGTGGGTCAGCCGGTGCCGGGTACCACTGACCCCTAAATGTGGAGTAATTCTGCTGGGTACCGTTGGGATACCACTAGCTGCCTCATCACAATAGGGTCTGACCCGGCTACCTGCTTGTCAAACTCCCTATACAGCAACTGGTTATCGCATACAAATCTTTGCCCTCCCCTCCCGGCTGGTCTGAGGTGACTTTGTCTCTATAGACCTGTAAAGTGGGATCAGTGACTACTTCGGCCGCAAATTCAGTAGGGGGGGCCCAAGGGATACATTCTAAGGTAGGGGAAGGATCTCTTACCTGGACCTCCGGGAGTGTGTTGTAGTCCTGGGTGTGGGCCTGTTGTCGCGTAACCACTGGGTGGGCCTCTCCGGTCGTTGGGGCCTGGGGTTCAAATGCAGATGTCAGTTTGCCCAGATCGTTCCCCAACAAAACCTCTACTGGCAGCTAGGGCATCAACCCCACCTCCACATTCCCAAACCCTGCTCCCCAATGTAAGTGTACCCGGGCTGTGGGTAGCCGGTATACTGCTCCCCCAGCTACCCTGACTGCTACTGTTCTGCTGGTCTTGGCCTTGTCAGGTACCAAGTGACTCTTGACCAGTGTGATCGTGGCCCCTGAATCGCGAAGACCCTGGACTGCTTTCCCCTCCAAGTACACCGTCTGTCTATGATGCTGGCGGTTGTCTGCATTAGCTTGTACAGGATCCGCTTCATGTAATACCTCCCATTGTTCCATTGTGTTTATAGGAATTACTGTGCCGTAGGGATTTGTTGCCTCTGCTTGGTAGCAGTGGGCCGCCTGTCGAGGTGGTGGAGGTAGTCCGGGCCTGATCCAGGTGGAGCGATCTTTTAGCTGTGGGCATTCTCTCTTATAATGTCCCCAGCGTTGGCAATGGTGGCACTGTACAGAGCTAGTTGGTCGAGGTTTTTGTTGTACAAAAGCAGGTGGGTAAGGGGGTAGTTGTTGTGGTGGCGGTGTGGTGTTGGGGTAGGGGCTGTTCCCCCCTACGGGTTGGATAACTGTCTTGATGGGTGTCGGTTTTTGTTGTCTGCGGGCATCCAAGTACTCATCCGCCTTTTTAGCTGCTTCTGTGAGGGACTTTGGATTGCGGTCTCTCACCCATTCCTGTAAATCATTCTGGATGCCCTCATAGAATTGCTCTAATAGTAACATCTGTAAGAAGTCCTCCATGGACCGAGCCTTATTGGACTGTACCCATCCAAGAGCGGCCCGATGTAGCTTGCAAGCCCATTCCACATGAGAGTCCTTGTCATTCTTTTTCAACTCTCTAAATCGCCGCCGATATGCCTCTGGCGTGATAGCATACCGGGCCAATTTCACCTCCTTTACCCTGTGGTAATCCCGAATTTCCTCAACTGGTACAGTTCTATACACCTCAGCAGCCTTTCCAGTGAGCTTCCCTGCCAAAATAGGTACCGACTCCTCTGGACTAATATTATGCAGTGCACACAGTCTCTCAAAATCCTGGAGAAAATAATCTATGTCCTCCTCTGCTTCTACATATGTTTTAAATGCTTGGTAAGGTATTTTTGCCTTACCCTGTGTGAAGGTAGCTGTCGTAGCATTCCTCTCCACATTTTGTAGTGGCCTTTGGCGTAGTATAAACTCCTGCACCTCTGTCATTGTCCTGGATATAATATCCGCCGTTGGATTCTCTCCATAAAAGGACAGCCTAAACTGCAGCTGTCTTTGGAACTCTTCTTGTTCAGATCCATCTGCTGAACTCCGCTGCTCAGGGATTGCCCTGTCCTCATTTTGATATTCTGCCATCACCTCTGCAATGTGGGTTGCTTTTCTTTTGTTGCTTGCTGCAATACCTTTTGCTTCTAGGAGATCTTTTAGCGTGGATCTTTTTAGCTTCGCATAATCACTCTCCATCCGTATTCCATTAGTCCTTGTTCCCTTGTGAGTCTGGATCCCAGCGCTGCCAACCAATGTAGCGGAGAGCTAGTATTTCATAGCCTATCTCCACTTGTAAATCCCAGTGAGGCTCAGGAACAAGTAATTATAAATCCATATGGTAAAGTATCCAGCAGGCAAAACAATACAGCAATATCCCAACAACACTCCCAATAACTGGACGACACACAGTATCAGGAGCAGAACTAAAGATTTATTTAGAGCAGCTCCTTATAAAGGATTCTCCCATGCAAGTAATTACAGTAATTACAACAGTAACCAATGATACAGAGGTTTCCTCCCCTGCTTTCCCTCCCCTCAGAGTGACATTTAATCCACTTAATCCTGGCACCTTTTCCCCTGTTTCTTGGATGTACCCTAAAACCATGGGGTACCAGGACTTAAGTGGCATCCCCTGGTAGCCCTGGTCTGAGTGACCAACATACTCAAAATTCACCCAGATCAGACAAGGGGTTCGGGAGTTACAGGTATTAAACGATTTGACCGACCGCACACGAACATGTAGCCGAAAGGAGTTCCATGCATTCTGGCCCTGCGGTCGGTCTTCGTTCGGGAGATGAACTAGGCGTAAATCATTGACATCCATAGCAAATACTGGGTTCGCATGAACCCCCTTGTTCGGTAGATTGAACTCACCGAACGGGGAGTCGATTGGCCCCTCCGTTCGGTAGTTCTGGAGCTCTGGAGGTCTCAGCGGTAATTGAGTGTCCGATTTGAGTTCCAGACACTCGGTGACCAAACACCGCTGAGAGTTTGTGCGTAAGATGGCCGCCGCCACGTGTTCGTCTACCGAATGGCGGCCACCCAGATACATCAATAAAACCTCAATTAGCTACGGTTACAAAGGGAATAAAGGTTTAACGAGGGACACACTTCAGCTCTAAGATGGTCTATGTATTCGGTAATTTCCATTCGCATAACTATGAAGGAAACTACCGAACTAACATACGAACTTAGATGCAATTTTCACTATACATTCAGTTAAAACAGGCGAACAGTCTTTTAAAACATAATTCTGGTGGATAGTCACCGGCCATCTGCTACACCCACCATGTAAACATTGTCAGTGCAGGTGAAAAAAGTATGTGAACCCCTAGACTAATGACATCAGCCAACCGGAGTCCAATCAATGAGTCGAGATTGGAGGTGTTGGTTACAGCTGCCCTATAAAAAACACACACCAGTTCTGGGTTTGCTTTTCACAAGAAGCATTGCCTGATGTGAATGATGCCTTTCACAAAAGAGCTCTCAAAAGATCTACGATTAAGAATTGTTGACTTGCATGAAGCTGGAAAGGGTTATAAAAGTATCTCCAAAAGCCTTGCTCTTCATCCGTCCACGGTAAGACAAATTGTCTATAAATGGAGAAAGTTCAGCACTGCTGCTACTCTCCCTAGGAGTGGCCGTCCTGTAAAGATGACTGCAAGAGCACAGCGCAGACTGCTCAATGAGGTGAAGAAGAATCCTAGAGTGTCAGCTAAAGACTTCCAAAAGTCACTGGCAAATGCTAACATCCCTGTTAGCGAATCTACAATACGTAAAACACTAAACAAGAATGGATTTCATGGGAGGATACCACAGAGGAAATCACTGCTGTCCAAACAAAACATTTCTGCATGTTTATAGTTTGCACAAGAGCACCTGGATGTTCCACAGCAGTACTGGCAAAATATTCTGTGGACAGATGAAACCAAAGTTGAGTTGTTTGGAAGAAATACACAACACTATGTGTGGCGAAAAAAAGGCACAGCACACCAACATCAAAACTTCATCCCAACTGTGAGGTATGGTGTTGGGGGCATCATGGTTTGGGGCTGGTTTGGGGCTGGTTTGGGGCTGCTTTGCTGCGTCAGGGCCTGGACGGATTGCTATCATCAAAGGAAAAATGAATTCCCAAGTTTATCAAGACATTTTGCAGGAGAACTTAAGGCCATCTGTCTACCAGCTGTAGCTCAACAGAAGATGGGTGTTGCAACAGGGCAATGACCCAAATCATAGAAGTAAATCAACAACAGAATGGCTTAAACAGAAGAAAATACGCCTTCTGAAGTGGCCCAGTCAGAGTCCTGACCTCAACCCGATTGAGATGCTGTGGCATGATCCCCAACCAAGCTGCGGCGGTTCGTGGGGTCTGCAGTGGTTATGGTGTCAGGCAGAGTGCTTGGAGTCCTCGGAAAGCACTAGGAGCATCCGTCGGCGGAAGGTACCCGGTCGGGGTGCCAGCGGTTCCGTCACACTATGTAACACTCACTGACAGATACACACTCTCACTGACAGACATGTAGACTCACTGATTTTACACACACTCACTGAGAGACACACTGGCACAAGCTCTCAATGACAGTCACACAATGTCACAGATTAGAAACAGATAAGTAGTAGTGTTGCTCACTGGTATCAGTAGCACTGGAGCTCTGTGATAGAGGTCCGCTAACCTCCAAATATATCCAGTAGTGAAGAGCCACAGGCTACACAGCATTTGGTGAACAAGGCAGTTTTATTGTGGAACGCAGGATAAAACAAGGATACAGCGTTTTGGCCACAAGAGTTTATTCACGGCAGCAAAAGTCTTTCCTTTTTTTGTCCTGCATTCCACAATAAAACTGCCTTGTTCACCCTATGCTCTTCACTTACTAACAGAAACACACACAGAAACACACATAGACACTCTCAATTACAGACACACTATCACTGATTTGAAACACACTGACAGACACACACTCAGTTGCCCTGGGGTCTAGTGGCTCCTGTACTCACCCAGTTGCTCAGTACCTTGCGTGTTGTTTAGTGGGGATGGAGTGATGTCATATTCCGACAACTTGCACCACAGTAGCGCACGAGGGAGCAGTGAGGAACTGGAAGAACATCAGTGCTCCCTCGCTGCCGCCTTCATCCTTTCTTCCTCCAGTATATTTCGGCAGAGTGCCTATTTTGCCTTAGTGAATAAGTGCCCCCTTCCTAGGTCCTCTGTGATAGGCCATGCACCTGGGCTCTCAGAACCCTGTTTCCACCTCCAGGTGCACCTGAGTCGTGATTGCAAGAACTTGCTGTTAATCTGCAATTGAGTTCCTCTCTAAACTGGCTCAGCTCATTAATCGGAAGACGGTGTCACGATACCTTACACTCGTCCTGCGTGCCCGGTCGCTCCATACACGCCCCATTTTATGGCGCAGCTCATGTTCATGTGTGCCAATGTCAGATAGGCGATGCAGCTAATATTCAAAGTATCCCACGCTCCCTGGCGTTTTGGGGGAGTGAATTTAAAGCAAAAGACGCTCCCATATAAAAGAGCGCCTTTTGCTTTAGTTCAGTGCCCTATTGTGGTTCACTGGTTGCTTCCTCTAGTGCTATAATGCTTCCTGACTCTGTGATTTGGTATTTGACTTGGCTTGTATATTTTGACTAATCTGTTTTCTGGTATCCTGACTCGGCTTGCTTTTCTCGTTTATCCTGGTTTCTGGTTCCTCATCGTTATTCTGATGACTGGCTATTCCTTGCCTGTTCGCTTCTTATCCTTGTTAAATCCGGCCATTTTAATATCCGGTAATACGTTTTCTAATTTTATGGTTACATTCTGCATGTTGGGGTCACTTTGTTGTGACAGACGGTGTCTACTGTGGGCATGTGGGATCCTTCTCGTGTATGAGTACAGCACTGATATGACTCAAGGCAGCGCCAGTTGTCAAAGAAGATCTGCAGGAAGATAATGGTGGTGGCGGCCAGTGACAGCTTCAGGTAAGTATACCTACCTTGCACTGCACCCCACGGCCACCATCCCCTAAACGGAGCAGGTCCTTGAAAAATATGCAAAGGCCCCCAAAAGTGACTCATCCTTTTTAATCAGAAAAGTATGGAAAACATTTCCAATTTGCTCCAGTTGCTAGCAATTTCAATGGCATAGTGTAAATACTAGATCTGTACTTATTACCCGAATTTATGGATGGTTAGTTCCTTTTAATATCCTAGAAAAAACAAGTGACGTAGAATTGTAGCTGACAAGTAGAAAAAAAAAATCCCTACTAGCTATTGAGCAATCTTGTTCTGTGCTTCCACTCTGTGAACCTTTCTTAGTTTCACTCTCAGTCCTAAATCCTATAGCATGGCTTGGCTTTCAATCCTTACCCTGCCCACAAAACCATTGCTTTCTTCCGGGACTTTCCTAACTCAAAACTGAACAAATCGCCCACAACGCATGCAACCGGACTTTAAAAATGTCCTGGTATCGTCTGTAGGCGGAACACTCCCAGCTATGAAAGGGGTGGAAATGAAGTTTTGGAGAGGGTGGGGGCTCAGGTATACCCATTTATTTATGTGTGGGCAAACTTGAAGATAACATGTTTGCAGAAATCGTATTCTATGCAGGGAAGCATACATGTTTATGAATTAATATGGAAGCGTGCACTGTTATGCCCGGAGAGGAATGCCTTACCAGCTATCCATCAAGCACACGAACTGCGCTAGATAAAGGAATAAGAAGGCTTCAGTGGACTGTCACCTGCTGTCTCATTGGGCTAGTTATCCTTTCATTGTTCTCTGTTTATCAGATGATTGCCGGATATCAGGAACATTCCAAAGATAAGGTAACAGTCACGTATGTTTTTACCTTATAAATACGCGCAGAAGTGTATGGAAGGTTCATGTTCTGCATGCTTCTAATACTGTATTTCAGTCTTGTGAAACTGGCAAAGTGGATGGGATTTGTCTCAGTGTTATTGCATCCAAATTCTTGACTTCATTTTAAAGCAAATAACAGAGTGCCGCACAATTTAATACCTGCAAAACGATGTTCATTCCCAGTTACTTTTTTTTTCCATTGGATTTGCATATATAATTTTAATATTGTATTCTTCTGGGCAGGTTAATTTATAAATCTGATCAGATTGTACATCAAGTCAGCAACTTTAATTTTCAGTTATTAAACACATATTTGGCTGGCATTTCTTCAGATGGTATCAGTACATCTCAAGGCTGCTTGTCACAAAACATCGTCCAAATAGGTCCTGTCTTAGAACAAGGTGTTAAATCCTTGATCTGAGCATCATTTGCACATTTGTCTTATACACAGTATACCTAGTGCCACATGTTGAGAACTAAAGAGCCTGTTCACCCAAAAAAAACACGAAAAAAAAACCTTTGTCAACAAATTACTAATTAATGCAAAATAGAGTATCACTGAGTGAAAACTGAAACATTTAAAAGTAGAGCACTATATATCTTACCTGATTGGGGTTTATTCTCATTACACGCAAACAGAAAGAATATATACAGTGTAAGTGCAATATTGCTTGTGTACAAAATAGTGCAAAAATGTGATTGTGAGATGGTACACTCACATTTTTAGAGCCTAAATGAGATTGCCTCAAATTGTCTGAGCATCTGTATCTTTAAGACAGCACAACATCTCTCTCATTGAATATGATGTTGTACATTTTCCCAAAAAAAGGAATAAAATTGAATAGTGGAATATGTTGTACTTTATTTGAAAACAATAATGGGTATACAAGAATTGCTCACCTTATACAGAGCATTTTAGTTACCAGGCTCTGAGTCAAATAAGCGTGGCACTACCCTTCTTCAACCAGACTGGTGATACAGACAAATAAATGTTTAAAAAAAAAAAAATCAATGTAGACAAATATAAAAACAAATGTCCTACAGTAGAGTCATTATCCGAGATGCGAATATCGATGAACAATTATGAACTAAACTCAAGAGAATATTGATTTTCAGGTGATTTGGGTTAAGCTGATGCAATTGATAGCTTGTTTGCTAATACACAAATATTGAGAAATATTAACTTGAAGATAAAATAGTCAAATTGTACTAACCCTAAAAATATGCTTAATATTGAATGGATTTTGATTGGATCTGTGAATGACCCTTCCATCTCGCCCCATGGCATATGTGCCACTGGTCTTGATTCAAGCTGTGTAGTCAAGATTTTGAAGGATTCTCCCATTCATTTTTTTTCTCTTATTACCCACTTCTGGAGACAATTTCTTGAGAGATAAAGGGAAGTGCAAAATCATGTTTTTACAGGTCTCTGCCCATGTCACTCCTCTTGAGTCGCTTTGTTTAGAAGCATTGTCATCCTGGCACACATGACTGAGAGGATAATGCGTTCCTATTTATTGTGTCCTATAATTTCATTTGATAAAGACAATAGTACTTGAGACAGGTTGATCAGTTGACAAGGTTTGGAATCAGCTGCAACCACTAATAAAATTTGCTTTGTTTGTTGCATGTGGTGTTTGTGAGTGTATCAGATCATATTTTCATTATTATTATCATATATTCTCATAATAATAAACAGTGTATATAAGGGAAACACAGAATGTCTATGTGTATATAAGGGAAACCCAGAATGTAATTCAATAAATATTACATGAATGTGTTTTGTGTATGAGTATGTCCTCCACACAATATACTTTACAAAAAGGAGCAGTGTGTCAATATCACAGAACTTCACAGCAACAAAATCCACACAGGGTTATTCACTAAAGTGAGAATTCACAGTGAATTTCAAATTTAAGGCCAAAGTATCTGAAGTGGAAACATACCTGAATTAAATAAGATTGGCTACTTTGGCATTATATTTGAAATCCACTTTCAATTCTAACTTTATTGAATAACTTTGTTAGTAACATGGTTCACGTGAATGTATCACAAATTCACTAGCAAAACATAGAAACATAGAAACATAGAATGTGACGGCAGATAAGAACCATTCGGCCCATCTAGTCTGCCCAATTTTCTAAATACTTTCATTAGTCCCTGGCCTTATCTTATAGTTAGGATAGCCTTATGCCTATCCCACGCATGCTTAAACTCCTTTACTGTGTTAACCTCTACCACTTCAGCTGGAAGGCTATTCCATGCATCCACTACCCTCTCAGTAAAGTAATACTTCCTGATATTATTTTTAAACCTTTGTCCCTCTAATTTAAGACTATGTCCTCTTGTTGTGGTAGTTTTTCTTCTTTTAAATATAGTCTCCTCCTTTACTGTGTTGATTCCCTTTATATATTTAAATGTTTCTATCATATCCCCCCTGTCTCGTCTTTCCTCCAAGCTATACATGTTAAGATCAACTTACAGAAACGTGCACTGTATGATTGTATACAATAGACAGCTCCACAAGTACAGGAATCCAACTAGTGTGTTTGCAGAAGTGTAGAATTCCAGATTTCCACAACATTAAACTTACAATCAAATAAAAAAAGGAATTATCTTAAAGGGACACTATAGTCACCCAGACGACTTCAACTCAATGAAGTGGTCTGGGTGCCAGGTCCCTCAGGTTTTAACCCTTCACATGTAAACATAGCAGTTTCAGAGAAACTGCTATGTTTACATTTGCGGTTAATCCAGCCTCTAGTGACTGTCTTCCGGACAGCCACTAGAGGCGCATTTGCGATGCTGGAGGCGAATTTCGCCTCCATCACTCAGAGCGTCCATAGGAAAGCACTGAGAAATGCTTTCCTATGGACACTTTGAATGCCGCGCATGCGGCTCCAGTGACGTCGGACGGGAGAGCTGCCGTCGGACAATGAGGAGAGTTCCCGGCGCTGGAATAAGGTAAGCTGATGAAAGGGTTTTAACCCCTTCAGCGCCACGGGAGGCACCCTCAGGGCACTATAGTGTCAGGAAAACCGCTTTGTTTTCCTGACACTATAGTGATACTTTAAAGTAACATTCCTAGCACTATAATCACTACAGTGCACTGACTCCAGGTTGACCTGCCATTAACTCGGCAGGCACGCCCTTTTGGGATGGAGATAGTGACACAACTTTCAGGCTGCAGAGTTTGGAGTTATGTAAATGGATGCATAGTTGAGTTAAAGGACCACTATAGTGCCCTGCTATGTTTAGAAAAAAAAGGGTTAACCCTAGATGGACCAGGCACCCAGACAACTTCATTAAGCTGAAGTGGTCTGGGTGCCTAGAGTGGTCCTTTAAAGATTTTTTCCAGTTTGGCTATTTTGACCTTACATCTCAATTATTCACTCAGACACACCAACAATATGGCGCTCCTAGATAAGAGGGACATTGGGATAGGAAAGAGAGACACAGTGATTTAGGCCCAAAATAGGGACTGTCCCTGCTAAACAGGGACACCTGGAAGGTATGCTGATTTGTAATTTTTTTTTTTTTTTTCTTTAATAGACAGACATAGAGATTTTTGATTAGGAGTAGCAATAGTTTCAGTGTTTCAGTGCCAGTGCTTGATTGTGCATTTCAGATTGTAGCTGCGGTCTTTTTTTGTTCCCAACCGTTTGAAGAAAGAAAATCCTTTTTTTTAAATTTATTTTATATTTTTATTGTTCATTCAAAAAGTAACAAGACATTGTATATGCACCAGTTGGTTCCAATTTCCAAAAAGATGTTATGGTGATTGAAATGGCACAAACGCAGCACTAACTAACCAGCCCAGTTTCATGTGTTTTGGCTGTTGGAGGGGGGCTGGTTGACCTTTGGTGACCTTTATTTAATCGCTAATTATCTTAATAGTAAAAGCAGCACAAATCTTAATTTTTAAAGCACAAACGTAGCACTAACGAAACACATTAGATTTTTTTTATTTGTGCTGATTGTAGGGGGGCCAGCTTCACACAGCCTCACTTGGAGTATTGTACGTAGTACTGGAAATTGTCTCCAAAAGGGTATTGATACTTTGGAGAGAATTTGGAAAAGGTCTACTAAACTAGATCATGGATTGCAGTAGGAAACTTAGCAGGAAAGGTTAAAGGATCTTGACATGTAAAATTTGGAGGAAAGACAAGAGATAGAAACATTTAAATACATAAAGGTAATCAACACAGTAAAGAAGGACAGTATATTTAAATGTAAAAAAAAAACTACCACAAGAGGACATAGTCTTAAATTATAGGGGCAACGGTTTAAAGAACCACTCTAGGCATCCAGACCACTTCAGCTTAATGAAGTGGTCTGTGTGCCTGGTCCAGCTAGGGTTAACCCATTTTTTATAAACATAGCAGTTTCAGAGAAACTGAAATGGGTTTATAAATGGGTTAATCCAGCCTCTAAAGCCTCTAAAGCCTCTAGTGGCTGTCTCATTGACAACCGCTAGAGGCGTTTGCGTGCTTCTCACTGTGAAAATCATTATGAATGCTTTCCTATGAGACTGGCTGAATGCGCGCTCAGCTCCTGCCGCGCATGCACATTCAGCCGAAGAGGAGGAGGAGAGCTCCCCACCCGGCGCTAGGGAAAGGTGAGTGTTTAACCCCTTCCTCTCCCCAAAGCCCTGAGGGTGCCCCCAACGAGTATGTTTTCCTGGCACTATAGTGGTCCTTTAAAAATAATATCAGGAAGTATTACTTTACTGAGAAAGTAATAGATACATGGAATAACCTTCCAGCTGAAGTGGTAGTGGTTAACACACTGAAGGAGTTTAAGCATGCATGGGATAGGCATAAAGCTATCATATATATAAGATAATGCCAGGGACTAATGGAAGTATTTAGAAAATTGGGCAGACTTGATGGGCCGAATGGTTCTTATCATCCATCACATTCTACATTTCCAATGTTTCGCCCTGCCTAGCCGAGTGTGCAGTGTCGTTATGCCTGATACTTCATACTACAGATTATAACGTACTGTGTTTTTTTCACACTGAATGGTCACTCACGCTATTGGCTAGATGTGCGTCAGCTTTGCTCTTCTCAGGGTGAATGGGGTGAGTGAATCATCAATTGCAAAGTTCTCTCACTTACTATTTTTTTTTAAATTCAAATATAATGATAGAATTTTGACCGCTCAGAATTGGTATTGCAAAAATGGCTAATATTGCAAAGCAATTGTAGCCGTTTTTGCATTACAGTAAATTTTGAAGCACCTTTCCTTGTTCTTTATTTCCCCTTGGAATGGCATTCCAATCTATTTTGCATGGAAATTTGTCCGCGCTGAACAGATTTATGAACGACTTTCAGACGCTCTGAACAAATGATTTATTTATTATTATTTTTTTATTCTCTATTTTTGCTCATAATACATAGCTCATAATACATAGCAAGCATAAGGAAAGTGCATCTGACATTTCGCACCATTTTTTGTATAAAGTAAGTAAATAGTACAACCATAGATCAGACATCCTCAACTAAGGGAGGTGTCAGCGGGTGAAGTTAGCTTGAGATAGCAATCAGATTATACCTGCTAGAGCAGTAATCGCTTAAGGTCACGCTGGTTGTAGGGGGAAATTCAGCTAAATGAAATTGACTTGATGTGGGCTTACGGAGCCAAGTTAGGAGCTATAATATGTTATATTAATTTAGATAAAACAGGTGAACTAAAAGAAAACAGAAAACAATCCTAGAGCGACATGTGACAGGTTATAGTACACGTGTAGTAGCTCGGGTCACCGTTCAAGGTGGTAAGTCATTTTGCTTTGGCACTGTTGTGCCTGGTACGAATGGCGTTATTCGGTCTATAGCCCATGCTGGACGATTCACTGCTAGAACAGATTCCAGATCCCGAAACAGAGAGTGAACTTCTGATGGTTTGGTAGCAGAGTATGTCTTGCCATTCTTTTTCAGCCGGGAGCGCCCCATTTGTAGGTTATGTTGCGGTCTCTGAGTATTTGTGTGATCTGTCGGAAAGACTGTCTCCAAACGGTGCTGTGACGGGACATGTCTCGGTAAAAGGAGACTTGGCATCCTTCAAATGTTGTGGAAGTGGTGCCCCTGGTTTCCTCCATTATTATACCCCTGTCTGAGTCCCAAACAAATTTCAGTAAAACATACCTTGATGCATCTGGGGTGTCCTTGGGGGTTTTGGCAAATGGAGACAATAGTCAAGGGTGATGTGCTTTACTTGTTTTGGTGTCAGTATCGTAGACAGTAGGCGCCTGACGAAGTGGGGTAATTCCTCAGTGGTAACCGCCTCAGAGACCCCTCTGAACCATAAATTTCTGGCTCTGGACCTGTCTTCTAGGATAGCCATGCGATCAGTCAGATCGAGATTGCTTGTCTGCAGAGCGTTGAGGGCTGCGTCCGTGCCCATCTGTGCCACATTTGAAGCACCCATGTTTTCCTCCACTGCCACTGTTCAACCAGTCAGCGCTGCCATTTCCTCCCTCAGAACTGCCATATCGGCTTGCAACATTGCCCGGATTTCTTGTGATAGGGCTTTGATGTCAGCTTTGGTGGAGGTGCATTGTCTTGTACTGCAGAGGGGCCTGGCATAGGCACTGTTGTTTTTGGGAAGGAAGACAAGATCTCAAGGAGGCTTTCCTCGTCTAAGGTAGCTGATGTGTATGCCTCCACAGGCGCCATTTTGTCTTTCTCTGACCTACCCTTCTGGCGCAGCAATGTCCCGGGTCCAGATCCACCTGGTTAGTTTTCTTCCCCATCGGTATTGGAGGGGAGAACAGCCGGAACCGGGTGCGTAGGCGCACTGTAAGGGTCAGGAAAGTGCCTTTTGATTGTGCGTTCAGCCGGAGCTCGTGCAGTGTGCGACTGTCTCGTTCAGGCGCTGGCATTCCTCCCGAACAAATTTTTATCTTGGCTGAACACAATGCATTTATGGTACAAAAGTCTAGCAATTTATTACTTTATTGTAGCTTTCCAGACCTTCTTTCACTCTGTCAAACATCATGAAACACCATTTTGACGTTATTTAAATAAATTGTGACACAGTGTAATATGTCATGTATTGTTGTTCATCTTAAGTTGTATTTACCTAATTTTAAGACCTGCTAAGGAACAGATGATTGTCATTATGCCCTTATGTGGAAAGCTATAGAATTCAAAGAGGGTGTACTTTCTTTTTCTCCTGACTATATTCGGAGCCATTACAAATCATTGTCTGGAAATCTATTCATTAACAGGACTGTACATAGGACACAAGGTCATGCATTTAGACTGCAAGAAGGAGATTTAATCTAAGGCAAACATTTTTTTTTTTTTTTCCTCCAGTAAGAACAATAAAGATATTGAATTCTCTGCCTGAAGAGGTGTCTATACAGATGATTAAACAGCAATTGGATAAATGCTTGCAAAAACATTGCAAATATTCAGGGATATAATTTTTAATTTGTGGGGTAACAGTTTATTGATCCATGGAGACATCTGACTGTCATTCTGGGCTTAAAGGACCACTATAGTGCCAGGAAAACATACTCGTTTTCCTGGCACTATAGTGCCCTGAGGGTGCCCCCACCCTCAGGGACCCCCTCCCGCCCGGCTCTGGAAGGGGGAAAGGGGTAAAAACTTACCTTTTTCCAGCGCTGGGCGGAGAGCTCTCCTTCTCTCCTCCTCCGTTCCTCCTCCTGGGCTGAATGCGCTGACAAGAGCTTCTTGCGCGCATTCAGCCCGTCACCTCAGGAAAGCATTTACAATGCTTTCCTATGGACACGATCTCTCACTGTGAAAATCAGGGAATGGGGAAGGCTTAACCCATTCATAAACATAGCAGTTTCTCTGAAACTGCTATGTTTACTAAAAAAGGTTAACCCTAGAAGGACCTGGCACCCAGACCACTTCATTAAGCTGAAGTGGTCTGGGTGCCTAAATGTCCTTTAAGAAGAAATACTTTCCTAGTTTGTTGCAAAATTATTAAGTGCTTTAAACTGGGTTGTTTGCCTTTTTTTTTTTTTTTTATTCCAAGAGTTTTTATTGAGCGTGAAAGAATACTTTACAAACAGTGTTTAAGCATTGCTTCGGTTATTACAGAATTCTCATAACATACAGGACTACAAAGTAATATATCGACTCTATAATGAACTGTTCCTCTATCTAACGATTAACACTGGACTAGTACATTTGCCTTATTTTATATCAACAGCAAAAACGATTTATTAGCAGCCACATAATAACATTTGTACCAGCAAGGGTTGTAAGTGTTTGAATTGCAAGCAGCAGTCAAATTGTTTGGATTAAAAAAAAACCAAAAAAACTTTTTCTGAATTTGACGAGTTTGGCCCAGAAATCAGCCTTCCGGCGATGTTTAGTCTAGGTGAAATCTGGACTAAATTCAAGCCTGTTTGTGACTTGAAAAACACGGACATTTTTAAATATTGTGAACTATGTCTGCACTTTGCTGTCCCAGTGGCCTGTATGCAGCCCGATGGTTTTGTCCCTTTCAGTACAAGGCCAGTCGTACTTTAGTGAATTACCCAGCAAATATTACCTATTAAGAAATGCTATTAATTTACCGTACTGTTTTCTTATTTGTATCTACATTATTTGTGTGAGGGGCAAATAAGGCTGTATAGGAAGCGTACAAAGAGTAGCATAGGGAGAGATAAGTTGATTGAGGTGTGCCTGAACCGACGTCGCAGTAGACCTGTAATAAAAGAGGATACAAATAAGAAACAAGTCCTGCGCTCAAACTCTCATTACTCCTGGGCGGCAGCAATGACCATAGTACACATTAGCCAAAATACATATAGTAAAAACAAAGAAAAAAGTTACCTGCACTTTTTCCACATTTTTTTTAACAAATGGAGGTTTTTAGTTACTTCCAATGGCCATGAGAGGGTATGCCCACCTGCCACGTCAAGGCAGACCTCTTAGGTGGGTCCTAACTCTAACCATTCACCTTGCTTCCTTGAGCTTCTGGCAAAGATAGCTCTTCCCTCTGTAATAAAAGAGGGCCCACCCATGAGGTGTAATGAAAAGTATAGGGTCGTTAACCATGGGTCGTCAACCTGGTCCCTACCGCCCACTAGTGGGTGTTTCAGGATTCCAGGTGGGCGGTAGGGATTTTGGCGGCTAAATCCTCTTTTTGAGAGGTTTTCTCCTTTTTAGAGTGGGCGGGCGGGCGTGAGCGGCTGGGGGGGCGCAAGATTTCAGTGACCGGTAGGAAGGAAGCACTCCCTTCTGCCAGGCCACCTTCTGGACCCCCCGGTGTGGTAGAGTTCTAATCCGAGGCAGCGAGGGAGCTCTAACCTCTCTGCTCTGCGCGATGTTTACTGATGCCGCGGAGCCGGAATATGATGTCATATTCCAGCTCCTGGCATCAGTAGACAGCCCGTGAGGGAGCAGAGCAGAGAGGTTAGAGCTCCCTCTCCGCCTCGGATTAGAACTCTGCCGCCCGCTGAAGTGAAGCCCCACTGGACACCAGGGACAGATCCACACCAGCTCTCCAGGTAGGGATGCTGGGTGGACATTTAATATTAATAATTTGTGTGTCTGTAAGTGTATTTGTGATTATGTATGTGTGTGTGTCTGTAAGTATATGTGTGTGTGTCTGTGAGTGTATGTGTGAGTGTGTGTATGTTTGTGTGTATGTGTGTAACGGCACCCCCAGGCATAAAAGGGTTAAACCGCCGTTTAGAAGATCTTCCCCTTCCAGAGATGCAGGCACAGCTACTGTAGAACACCAAACTCCCGAACCGCAAATAAGGGAATGCTCCAATCTCCCGAACTGCATACAATATAGCACTCCAAACTCCCGAACTGGAACCATACGAATAGCTGCTAGCAGACGAATAGGAAAAGCACCCAAGCGGCTTACACTCCTAGCAATCAGTCTCTATCAGCATTCAGTAAATCCCCTCAAAGACGAGACAAGGCTCCGTGTTGAGGGTCACGCAGTGGTCTGTTTAATGAAGGCTACCTGCCCAGTATTTATGCAGGTCTCCCACCTGGTGAACACTCCCCTAGGGGACCAAATGGGAGACTGTAACAAAGGACAGACAAGTATCAATTTAGGATACACAGTCACATTATATTCCCACAATGCATCCTGGCTTCCTCCCCTCTGCTCTGGAGATAATTGAGAAGTAATTCAATTATCTCCCAGGACAAAGGCAAATCGCCATTATGCACGTGGTAATACCAATACAGGAGTTAATATTAAAATACACTATGTGACAAAAGTTACAATGAATATATACATTTAACATATCCCCAGATAGCTCAGGTCTGAGCGCACATTATTAAGCGAATGGCGCTCAGACCACACAAATACAGTTTAATCGCCTTTGAGCTAAAGTGTTCATAAAGTCAGTTCTCATACGAATGAACTCCACGGGATTCCTATCTGGGGTATGGTGTAGTCAGGTACAACTACCGAATACAGGGCCGTTCGTGCACTTCCACCGAACAAGAAGGGAGATCGGCGGCTTCAGCGGTGTTCGCGCCAAAAGGCATCCGTTTTCAGTTCCATGAGTTGGAACCGCTGTGCGTTCGCGTGTTTAAAATGGCCGCGACTTCGAGTTCGGTATACGAATGGTGGCCACCCAGTATTCGTCAATTAAGCTGCGGTTAACCACAGCTTCTGGGAGGCTAATTGCCGACACATTCCAGCTCCCAGGTGGTCTAGTCATTCGTGTGTTAGTTCGGTTGATTGAATCTACCGTACACCGGGCAGAAAAGCACAAATAAGTCTTTTCTGCAGGGGAAACAAAGTCTTTTAACATGGGGCCTTAATCCAAAGGCAACAGGCGAGCAACCAGGCTTCTCCAATGCAATGTGGCGAGATTACTCTCGTCACAATGTGTTTCTCTGTGAGTGTGTGTCTGTAAGTGTATGTATGAGTGTGTTTGTCTGTGAGTGTGTGTGTCTGTAAGTGTATGTGTGAGTGTGTGTATGTGTTTGTCTGTGAGCAGAGTACTTGTAGAATAGAAGAAAGAAAGAGCAGAGTATTTGTAGAATAGGAGAAAGAAGGAGTAGAGTATTTGTAAAAAAGGATAAAGAAGGAAAAGGAGAGAATTGTTGTTGGCTAATAATAGTAAGTGGGCACCTAGCTCAGCCTTCCTACTGGGCATTGCTATAAGGAAGGTTAAAAAAACAGATAAAAGGGAAAACAAAGTGGGAAGGGGAATTGAGGAGGGAGAGGAGGGGAGCTGATGCACAGATGATAAATCATATTATGAGCAAACATAGAAATCATCTGAATATCACCGAAAGAGGAGACCTTTGTTTGTTCCTTACGAAAATCGAACCAGATATCAAGTATTTAGTCAGCATCAACCTCAAGGATCTAATTAATCACTAGTAAAGGTAATTTCAATTTACTTTGTTTTCTCATTAAACTTTATAAAGTCAAAAACATTATAAACATGCATAAAGTAGAAATAAAAAGATAAATGTACGTACATTTATTTTTTTTAAAAACACCCTCCTTTCTAAAAAATATTCTGCACTTGCGTGAAAACTGGTGGGCGGTAAGGAAATGTTTCAATCAAGAAAGATGCTTTAGTGGGCGATAGGTAGAAAAAGGTTGACTACCACTGGTATAGATAGAGGGAGTGGAGTCATGCGAATCACTAAAAGCACGTACGGGACGGAGGAAGGTGGGTAGGGGGTTGAAATAAGATAACGTGCCCCTCCCACAACTAGGCAAAGCCTTTACATTTAGTAAATTACTTTTTTAAAACATTTTTTGTTCAATCAATTTTGCTGTTTTTGTTTCCATCAAAAAATTTGCTTTCTATGCATATTGAAATGAACAAAAAAAATTTAAACATTACTTTCCTAGGCACCCAAAATACTCAGATTCCGGTAGTGATTTTTTTTTTCTCAAACCAAAAAAAATACAAAAAACAAAAGGTGTGCTAAAACTAATATAGCTATTTAATACAAAATACAAATGTGCTAAAACTAATATAAAACTAATTTAGCACATAACATCTCGTAAATCATTTAATGTATACTTTATCATAGTAACCTGCTGTATTAGTAATTACATTCTAGTGCCATAATTATTGGGGATTGTGGGAACTACTCTGTTGTAACTACCACTCTCCACTTCCACATGCTTTCAGATATGATTGGTCCTGCTTGGGGTACTTCCTCAATCCTCCAACGTGCTTGCTTCACTGCCAACATATCAGTCAAAACATCCTTTATTTATCCTCTGTACTTGCAGACAAGAGTAGCACTGTGACATGGACTAGGAGAACCACGTGTAAGAGAGCTCTCCTCTCATTATCACGCAATACTGTGCTTAAACTTGTATTTATTTTTATATTTGCTAGCAGTTCTGCCTGCACACTTTTTCCCCTAATCCTGACCATAGTCCTAATCCTTAAAGCAACCATTAATCCAACCCATAATCCAATCCACAATCCAAGTCCTAATCCAACCTTTAATCCAATTTATAACCCAACTCATATTCTAATTATTTTCAAAAACCCATAATTAACCAAATAGTGCTAAAACATACAAATAAAATACACCAATCATGATTAAATCTCCAGAGACAAAAAGATGGTACTTGACTGACTGTGGAGCAGTAAAGAAGGAGGAGGGGAGGTGCTGACTATTATACTGGGACTTGGTATGGGAGTGGCTTATCATTATGTGTATCATTTTTTTTCTTACTGTTTGTATTCTTTGCTGCTATTGGTGGACAGTAATGAAAGGGATAAGCAATACTCGCCTCCGTGTCTTTAATAAAATCATGTCTTTTCGTCATGTAATAGCAAAATCATGTAATTTATAACTCAACTCATATTCTAATTATTTTCCTACCCCTAATCCAGCATCTAATCAAACCCATAATCCCAATTTTAATCCATAACCTAACCCTAATCCTCAGGGCTGGTGCAAGGATTTTTGCTGCCCTAGGCAAAATAAAAATGTGCCGCCTGCCCCCATGTGACATCACAATGCCATATGATCTGCCATATGATCGAACGCCAGTGCTGCACACAATGTGTGTTTACATTAAAAAGCCTGCAGAGACCGGCTATAGACACTAGAACCACTACAGTAAGCTGTAGTGGTTCTGGGAACTATAGTGTCCCTTTAATGTGTGGGAAAATAGAGAGTAGTGCCACGAATAATATACTAGATTGCCTACTTACAACCCGATGAGGATGATGAGGGGCTCTGGCTGCGTCTGGCTCCAATGGTATGGTGTAGAACAGGCTCTCTGGTGGCTGTTTGTAACTGTGGTCACAAAAGGCGCTAAAGTAATTTAATTTGCCATATTAGCATAAAAAGGGCTATGAGCAGCACTCACTGCATGATGATCGATGCGGTCAATGGCGCTCTGCACTGCATTACGACATTTTTGTAGTTTCTCTGACTGTCTGCAGCCAAGTTGTGAATTAAAAGAAGCTCAATTAGTTCTGTTAGGGGCTGAGCTATGTGCAGACACTGATAAGAAAGTCTTTCTGGCATGAAAGGGCATAGCTAAAGAGAAGCTGCACTCTTCTTCAAATATATATATACATATATATTTTTTGTGCAAAATGTATGAAGATTTAAGTGTGTAAAAAACACAGTGTAGTAATGAGTCCAAAACAAATAGCACGTAACGAGAGAGACATATTGTTGCCTAAATAAAACGTACGCTCAATCGCTGAGCCCCTAGCATGTAACCAGAGAGACAATCAACTTTCTCACAGTAGTAGGTTATGGACTGAATGGTCTGTCCAAAATTTGAATGGTTGAGGACCCCTAAGCCACATCTTCAATAACAATTTCAAGCATGCATTTTCTTAATATAGAGAAGCAGTAAACCGGATAGGGCGGCTGGTAAACACTGACCTCCCTATTCGGCGACTGCAACACCAAGCAGACACTCCAGTGGTGTCTTGGAGCTTAACCCCTAATGTATGAAACAAATAGTGACAACAATCTACTTACCAGAGTAAAAACTCCGTAAGTGGTTGTCAACTGGAAATTGATAGCAAAGGAAATAATAACAAAATTATAATGGTATTGAAATGTGCATATTAACCCATATTAATCGAAGAAATGAAAGATCAAAAGAAGTTATCCAAAGCCAAATGGCTAAAGCTCTCTTTACTCTAAATGGAATACTTCCTAATTGCCAGGCTTCAGCCTTTAATAAATATGGTCTATAACTGGAATAGGATTTAGTATATAGGTTAGTAAACAGCCTAGGTAGTGGATTTCAGATATCAGAATAACAGCTCTATAGATAGCTAATAGAGAGTTTAGAAGAGATGAGGAGAAAGGTATAAATGCTTAATCCAGATAATCTCTTAAGGCGAAGTAGAGAAAATAAACGTTATTATGTGAATTTGTTGTTGCAAACCACATCTATCGACTGATTGTAACACTGCAATTGCTATATGAAAATTGCAATTGCTATATGAAACAGTGTTGCGATAATGTTGCTGTTAGAACTGGATGTTTATATAGTAGCCCTATCATATCAGTCTTAGGACTTGCTTAAATGGTAGTGATATGTAACCTATGGCTGTTAGGGATATAGTAATAAGCGGTGCCTCAGCATTTCTATACGGCTCTATCTTGAGCCGGATACATAGTCTTAGGTAATAAGTCCTATGGGATCACAATGTAAGGGTTCGATTCCGGAGAGGGAGCCTGAGAAACGGCTACCACATCCAAGGAAGGCAGCAGGTGTGCAAATTACCCACTCCCGACGCGGGGAGGTAGTGAAAATAAATAACAATACAGGACTCTTTCAAGGCCCTGTAATTGGAATGAGTACACTTTAAATCCTTTAACGAGGATCTATTGGAGGGCAAGTCTGGTTCAGAGCGACTGACCCGTCCGTGCTGCAGCTGAAACTCCACTATCGCCTGCTGCTGCTCGCACAGTCTCTCCAGCATGTGCAAGGTGGAGTTCCACCTTGTGGGCACGTCGCATATGAGGCAGTGAGCGGGAAGGCCGGAGTTACGCTGCAGCGCAGACAGTCGAGCAGCAGCAGGGTGAGAACGCCGAAACCATGCACAGACGGCTCGCACTTTCTGCAGCAGCTCTGATATATCTGGGTAGTTTTTCAGGAATTTCTGCACCACCAAATTCAGCACATGGCAAGGCAAGGGATGTTTTTTAAAACCGGCTAGGCCCAGAGCTGCTACGAGATTTCACCCATTATCGCACACCACCAGGCCGGGCTTGAAGCTCAGTGGCAAGAACCACTCATCGGTCTGTTGTTCCATGCCCGTCCACAGCTCCTGCGCGGTGTGGGGGTTTTCCCAAAAACATATTAGTTTTAAAACAGCCTGCTGTCGTTTCCCCCTGGCTGTGCTGAAGTTGGTGGTGACTCCTCATGCTCACCCGATGAGGAGGTGGTAGAGGAGGAGGAAGCAGAGTAGGAGGAGGAGGCAAAGAGAAATGCCTTGCAATCCTCGGTGGCGGAAGGACATGCGCCAAACTGCTATCCTCCTCAGGCCCAAACTAACAGATGGTTTATGTCAGGCGACAATGTAACCACCAATAGTCAACAATTAAGTTCACTGACAGTAAGGCAGTGCCGGTCTCCTAAAGAGAAAACATTTCTAGAGGTCATACAACAGTGTGACAGGCGTAATTAATACAGTTACTTCACTGTCTCAAAAAAGTGTGATTTTTTTAAACCAACAATGTAAGAGTAGTATTTAAGGATTTTATTGGACTGCAAGAAATGCACCGCAGGCCGCAAATGTACTATTTAGCACCAAAAAAATTTGAATTTTTCAAACTGCGATGTAACCACAGGATTTGACGGTTCTATTTGACTCTCAGATATGAAGTGCACCCCCCAAATGTACTATTTAGCACCAAAAAAAATTTGAATTTTTCAAACTGCGATGTAACCACAGTATTTGACGGTTCTATTTGACTCTCAGATATGAAGTGCACCCCCCAAATGTACTATTTAGCACCAAAAAAAATAGAATTTTTCAAACTGCGATGTAACCACAGTATTTGACGGTTCTATTTGACTCTCAGATATGAAGTGCACCCCCCAAATGTACTATTTAGCACCAAAAAAATGTGAATTTTTAAAAGTGCGATGTAACCACAGTATTTGATGGTTCTGTTTGACTCTCAGATATGAAGTGCACCGCAGGCAGCAAATGTACTATTTAGCACCAAAAAAATTGTGAATTTTTAAAAGTGCGATATAACCACAGTATTTGTCGGTTCTATTTGACTCTCAGATATGAAGTGCACGCCCCAAATTTACTTTTTAGCACCAAAGAAATGTGAATTTTTCAAAGTGCGATGTAACCACAGTATTTGACAGTTCTATTTGACTCTCAGATATGAAGTGCACGCCCAAAATGTACTATTTAGCACCAAAATAATTAGAATTTTTAAAAGTGCGATGTAACCACAGTATTTGATGGTTCTATTTGACTCTCAGATATGAAGTGCACGCCCCAAATATACTATTTAGCACCCAAAAAATGTGCATTTTTAAAAGTGCGATGTAACCACAGTATTTTACGGTTCTAATTGACTCTCAGCTATGAAGTGCACACCCCAAATCTACTTTTTAGCACCAAAAAAAATGTGAATTTTTAAAAGTGCAATGTAACCACAGTATTTGACGGTTGTATTTGACTCTCAGATATGAAGTGCACCGCAGGCAGCAAATGTACTATTTAGCACCCAAAAAAAATAGAATTTTTCAAACTGCGATGTAACCACAGTATTTGACGGTTCTATTTGACTCTCAGATATGAAGTGCACGCCACAAATTTACTTTTTAGCACCAAAAAAATTTGAATTGGTCTAACTGCGATGAAACCACAGTATTTGATTTAACCACAGTATCTGACTCTCAGATATGAAGTGCACCAGAATTCTTTCCTAATTTGTCCATCACAGCTGCAGCATCCTCTTCCTACATTAATAAGAGCTCATGTGACTCCAGCTTATATAGAGACTGGGTCACATGCTGCACTGGCCAATCACAGCAATACCATTAGTAAGCATGGCTGTTATGGCTTCTAAGGGCACACGTGTCAAACTCTTGTTGATTGGATGCAGCTTTTTAAAATGCGCCATTAAATCGCAGAACACCGAACTTGATCCCGAACTGTTACTGAAATGTCCGTGTTCGGGTTTGGGGTCCAAAAATCGTAATGTTCGGTACGAACCTGAACTGTAAAGCTCTAATTAAGAGATTATTTGGATTAAGCATTTAAACCTTTCTCTTCTAAACTCTCTATTAGCTATCTATAGAGCTGTTATTCTGATATCCACTACCTAGGCTACTTACTCACCTATATACTAAATCCTATTCCAGTTATAGACCACATCTATTAAAGCTTGAAGCCCGGCAATTAGGAAGTATTCCATTTAGAGTAAAGAGAGGCTTAGCCATTTGGCTTTGGATAACTTCTTTTGACCTTTAATTTCTTCGATTAATATATGTATCAATCAAAATACACTTAGAATGAATATATATATATATATATATATATATATATATTAATAAATAAAAATAATACAAACTAAATATATATCCATATACAGTTACATAAATAATTTCATAAATATACACGTAGACATCAAATATAAATATATATATATATATATATATATATATATTTAAATTCTATGTGCATATTTATGTAATATTTTTACATAATTAAGTAATTTTATTAATTTCAGTTTGAGGAACCTGCCTGACAAACCAGGCTGAAATTTCAGTCCAGAGAATTTTATTTAGTAGCACTGTATTTAGCCCTGTAACTTTCCATGACATCCTAAAACCTGCACATGTGGGGTTCTGTTTTACTTGGGAGACTTCGCTGAACACAAAGATTACTGTTTCAAAACAGTAAATCATATCACAGCAATGATATTGTCAGTGAAAGTGAAGTTTTTTGCATTTCTCACACACAAACGGCACTTTCACTGATGATATTGTTGTGATACATTTTACTGTTTTGAAACACTAATATTTGTGTTCAGTGAAGTCTACCGAGTATAACAGCACCCCCCATGTACAGGTTTTATAGTGTTTTTGCAAGTTACAGGGTCAAATATAAGGTTATGTTGCCCTTGAGAGCGTATGGTAGCCCAGGAATGAGAATTACCCCCATGATGGCTTACCATTTGCAAAAGAAGACAACCCAAGGTATTGCAAATGGGGTATGTTCAGTCTTTTGTAGTAGCCACTTAGTCACAAACACTGGCCAAAGTTAGCGTTCATAATAGTTTTTTGCATTTTTAACACACAAACCAATATTAATGCTAACTTTGGCCATGTAACATATTCATCCTCACCTTGCAGTGTTTGTGCTCAGCATTCATGCTTCTGTGTACTTGACTCCTGCAACATGTTGGTGGACGCCGGCCGCTGCGGACCCACGCCAAATTATAGCCACACGTTGATGATGATGACATCAGCGTGCGTGTGACATCACACGGGAGACACCCGCACGTTCTGGGGTCAAAGGCTGATCTCATCCAATCAGATTTGTAAAATTATTTAAAGGCATTTTTACTTTTCCTCATTGCCCTTTCGTGGTTTTCCTTAGTGGTTGTCCGAGAGTGTGTTCCTGAGCGTTTTTTTCTGGTTATTGACTTTGGCTTAGTTTTGGCTTACCTGTATTCTGGTATCCCTGACTTTTGGCTTTCCCTTATCGTTGTATCCCATTCCGTGTCCCCGACTTTGGCAAGTATTCTGATTATTCTCTGGTACATAAGCCGCTTAAGGACTGGACTGTTTTTGCAATGTTGTACATTTGCGACCAGGCCTCTTATTACACTTTTGTGGTGTTTGTGTTTAGCTGTAATTTTCCGCGCTCTCATTTACTGTTCCTATACAAATTATATATTTTTTTTTCAGGACAAAAAGAGCTTTTTTTACATACCATTATTTATATAATCTCATGTAATTTAATTAAAAAAAAAATGATGAAATATTTAAAATAATACATGTTTTTTTACTTTTACTTGAAAAATCTTTTACTCATCTACAAAAGCGAATGAAAAAAACTGCTAAATAGATTCAAAATTTTGTCCTGAGTTTAAAAATACCCAGTGTATATGTGCTTTTTTGCTTTTTTTTTGCAAGTTATAGGGCTAAAGGTACAAGTAGGATATTGCGGTTTCAAAACATAAATTTTTAAAATTTATCAATAGTGACATTGTAACACTATTATCTGTCATAAATCTCTGAATAACACCCCACATGTAGATATTTTTTTAAAGTAGATAACCAAGGGTATTCAATATGGGGTATGTCCAGTCTCTTTTAGTAGCCACTTAGTCGCAAACACTGGCCAAAGTTATTTGTGTGTGAAAAAAGTAAAAAACTAAATTGAACACTAATTTTGGCCAGTGTTTGTGACTAAGTGGCTACTAAAAAAGACTGGACATACCCCATTTGCAAAACCTTGGGTTGTCTTCTTTTGCAAATGGTATGCCATCATGGGGGTAATTCTCATTCTTGGGCTACCATAAGCTCTCAAAGGCAAAGTAACCAACCTGGCCATTTTCAATGTAAAAATATTTGACCCATGTATTTGACCTCGTAAATACCCATGTATTTAACCTCATACTGTTATACTCAGGAGACTTTGCTGAACACAAATATTAGTGTTTCAAAACAGGAAAACGTATCACAACAATTAAATCATCAGTAAAAGTGCTGTTTGTGTGTGAAAATTGCAAAAAAAGTCACTTTCGCTGACAATATCATTGTTGTGATATATTTTACTGTTTTGAATCACTAATATTTATGTTCAGCGAAGTCTCCCAAGTAAAACAGTACCCCCCATCTACAGGTTTTAGGTTGTCATAGAAAGTTACAGGGTAAAATACAGTGCTAGCAAATTAAATTCTCTGGACTTTGGCCTGGGTTGGCAGGCAGGTCCCTCAAATTGCAATCAATAAAATTACTTAATTATGTAAAAATATTACATAAATACGCACGTAGAATTTAAATATATATGCATATTTATATATTTGAAGTCTACATGTATATTTATATAATTATTTATGTAATTTTGTATATGGACATATGTATATTTTGTATTATTTTAATTTATTTATATATACATAGATATATATATACAATTTCATTCTAAGTGTATTTTGATATAAATATATATTATATACAGATAGAATAAAATTTCATATAGATATATAATTTTATTTTATTATTATTATTTTTACATGTTTTTATTTAATTTAAATTACTTATTTGTATTTTATAATTATATATATATATATACACACACACACACATACAATATATATATAGTTATTATATATATTATATATATATATATATATATATATATATACACACACGTGTGTAACTTAATTATAAGTGTATTTTTAGATTAATATATGTACATATTAATATAAAAATACACTTAGTATGACATTATATATGATATATAGACATATATTATATATATATAATATATGTCTATATATAATATATATCTATATATATATATAAATATATATAAACACATATATAATTATTTTTGTATTTATTAACATTAACAGTTTTTTTAATTTTTTTATTTTACACTACCAGGGAGACTGCCTGTCAGCACAGACAGTCCCCCTGCAGGCAGACACTAGGACACCTATTGTGACCAGGTGATCGCTCTGTTGAGCGATCACATGGTCCCCGGGGTCCTAATTTGCCATGGGGAGTTTGTCTGGGCTGCAGGCAGTCTCCCCACACTGGGAGCACCGCCGATCGCCACCGGGGTAACAACGGCGATCGGGTAAGTACATTACACCGTTAGGACGGTTCAGGACCGTCAGCGGTCGGCAATGCTAAAATGCAGATGACGGTCCTGAATCGTACTCGGCCCTGAAGGGGTTAAGTCTGGCCATTCTAAGTCCCGGCAAGACGTTACCTTTTAGTCCTAGGTGTGATACAATTCTACGTGCTGGATCAAATAGTAATCCTGACAGGCTAGTGTTTGTGACTAAGTAGCTACTAAAAAAAGACTGGACATACCCCATATTGAATACCCTGGGTTGTGTACTTTAAAAAAAAAAAGGTGAGGTGTGATTCAGAGATTTATCACAGATAACAGTGTTACAATGTCACTATTGATATATTTTTAAAATATATATTTTGAAACAGCAATGTCCTACTTGTACTTTTAGCCCTGTAACTTGCAAAAAAGCTAAGAAAATGTTAGCATTGATATTTCTAAATTCAGGACAAAATTTAGAAACTATTTAGCATTTGTGTTTTTTTGTGGTTGTAGATGCGTAACAGATTTTGTGTGTCAAAGTTGAAAAAAATGTGTTTTAAAAAATTTGTTCATCTTATTTTATAATTTGTTTTAATTGTTATGTTAATGATATGATATGATGAAAATAATGGTATCTTTAGAAAGATCATTTAATGGAAAATGACAGCTAAACACAAACACCACAGAAATGTAAAAACAGCCCTGGTCCTTAACGGTAAGAAAATTGAAAAACGGTCTGGTCACTAAGAGTTTAAGAAGAAAAAAACACTCACAAAAAGCAGGTACATTAAGTCTGAAGTATTCAAATGTGTTATTTCCTATATAGCATCAGCCTAGAAGTCCTGGGAGTATCAAAAGCAGCATGACCTCTTTGGTTCTCTCCATGCAAGATAAGTCTCATCACTGTTTTCATATTCAGTCTTTAACCTAAGCATTTCATCACTAACACATTAATTTCTTAGGTCCCATTGGGTAACTTACTCACTGTTGGCGGTGAAATATATAAGACGACCGGGAGAATCATCAACAGAAGACTTTTATTTGAGTAAAAAAAAAGAATGCTCTTTTCTTTTTGCAGCCCAATGTAAATCATTTCATGTTGAGTTTTCTGTCTTCTTTTAGATCAGCAGCAGGAAAAGGTGTGTGAAAGAGTGAACATAATGGACAGTACATACAGTGAACAGGCAACAAAATGATTTTTATAATCAATTGAAGTTGAGTCAAGATAACTACCTGTAACGGCACCACACAGGCATAAAAGGGGGTAAAAGCCGCTTAGTAGATATTCCCCTTCCAGATATACAGGCAGCTACCAAAGACACCAATCCGCCGAACAGGAAACCATGTGAATGCCATAAACAGCCGAATAAGAAAAACCATATGAATAGGTTTACACTCCTAGCAGGCGAACTGGAACAGCATACAATAAATCTCCCCAAGAACGAGACAAGGCTCTGTTTTGAGGGTCAAGCAGTAACAGACAGAGCTGTGTCTTTATTGGCCTTATATACACATTTTACAGACAAGTCCCACCCACAGGGTTTTGCAGAACAACCAATTAATACGTGCAATACACTCAGACACTCCCAGCAATTACAAACAAAATCCTCCTCTCTGCCTGTGATATAATTACTGAGCACAATGGGCTGACGTAATTATCACAGGCAGAAAAATACTAAATTTTACACAATATTCCTAACTTTAAAAGTATACATCACTATGGCATAATTTCTTACATTTTCAGAATCCACATACTCCAAATACAAACATATGTCAAAATCATACAAATTGGTCCAGTGGTTCAAAAGTTAGTTGGAAATCCCTTTTTGACCAACTGCAAGCATGGCTTGGGTGTGGTAAGCCAATTATCTTCAGCATACAGAAATATCTCCATTTACAACAACAGTAAAAACACATAATTCCTATCATACTGAACAGAACCCCCACATTCAACCTATCCCCAGATAGCTTGGATCTGAGCGCTCAATATATCCAAACAGCGCTCAGATCCCACGAACACAGTCAAATCGCCATGGAGTTAAAGTTTAGCAACAAGTTCCAACTGATCTGGCAGTGTCCCTGGGACAACACCCTGCTAGAGAACAATAGTCAGGAAACAGAGGAGGGGCACACCTTCTCATGTATTCAAAGGGGAAGAAAAAGTGTTTCAAAATCCAATAAGCCCAAATAATGCTTACACTGGGCAAAGTCTCCCAGGGGCCATAGTCACATGGCAGGAGGCTGGCAATCAGTCTTCTCCAATGCCCAGTGGCGAGGCTGGTTCCGCCACACTACCAGATGCAAATATTACAGCCGTAATCATCATAATAATAATGTAGCTGTAGATGTAGCAGCTTAATGTAGTTGTTCTGTTGAGTATAATCATTCCCTGCAGGCATTTTCATGCAAACACTGCCTTTTTCTGTGCAACACTGCCGTTCAGCATCTCTGCGCTCTGAATGGAGACACTCAATTTTCCTCATAGAGATGCATTGATTCCTATTGCTTATAGGACAACCCAGCATTTGGCCCATCTCCATGCTGATTGGCTGAAATCGTAAATTCTAATTATGTTAGCAAGCAGTTGGATCGGGGGCAGGGCAAGTGCCAGAAGACCTGCGTGGCGCTGGAAATAAGGTAAGTTTCCTTACCTGACAAGGGGGCTAAGAGGGGAGCAAGCCACCTAAATGATGGTTTTAACACAATAGGGCCAGGAATACATATTTGTGTTTCTGACCCTGTAGTGTTCCTTTAAATTTGAAATTCACCTTACATTTTCAGTTAAGCAAATAATAAAATAGTCTCAAAAATGTAGCATTGTCTGAAATGCTAGGAAATAATCAGATACATTTGCTACATAGAGTAGGTATGACAAATTAGGTAAATATAAATTATTGAAAATCATCAGTAAGGATATTGGTACAAGACCTTGTGGCTTTTTTGCATGGGTGTAACTTACTAAAATGTCACCAGAATGTAACAATAATGCCTGAATGTGGACACAGCAAGTACACATCAGGCATATGTACAATATTGCAGGATGCAGTTAGAGCCTGCACATAATCCATATAGTAAACTCAGAGCTCACCATCAATGGCTACTAGAAAACTACTCTGACACTTGTCTTAAAATGGTACTTTCACTCCTCTTCCTGAAAAATGAGTATTTGGGAATGATAGTATCTTTTATGAAATACTCATATTGACTGTGTTTGAAATTTCACTGAAAGAGACATACAGAGACAAAGTAGGGACCCACCAGAAAGGACAGGTTCAGGAAGTAAATCTCATCTTTAATTGATCCCTCTCCCAGAGGGACGTCCATGTCAGGGGTCTTTGCGAGTTTGACAGGCAGTGACAATGCAGCTTTAAAAGTCTGCTGTGTCATTCAAGAAAAGGTGGGAAGTGTCATTTAGAGTCCCTATGTTGAAATGCAGAGGGACAGGGACATGTGTTCCTCTGAATATCAGCACTAGAGCAAAAGTGAAGATAAATAAGAAGGCATGGCCTGTAATTGTGGGAGGGGTTACCCAGCTATAAAAGCTCAGGCCCCCTCCATATCAGAACCGTCACCACTAGGTTCATTCAGTACCCCTGACTTCCGGTTCCGGTCCACTCACCTCGACCTTGCTCCACGCTGGTCCAGTATCCCGCCTTACCTTACTCCGGCTAGGCCTCACCTGGGTCCACCGACGAGGCTTCCAGGTCTTCAGCTCTCCCAGACTGCACTTACACCACCAGCTCCGGTAACCCGCCCAACAGATCCGAACCGCTGAACTCTCATCTCCCCACGACTTCCGAGGTATAGCTCTGGGTCTTGTTTGTACGCATGAACCGTGAGTTCGTCTGAAAAGGTACCCATTTACACAGCATTCGTGCCAAACATTCAGCATTCACCCATACGAAGTTGTCCATTCGGGACCACTCACACTACGCATGTGTACTTACCATTCTTGTGCTAACCTTCGTACAAGCTGGTCGTTCGTCTGAGCAAGTCATTCTAGACAAACACTCGCTATACACACAGTTGCTCAACTACGACCTCAAGCGGCCAAATTACATTATGACAGCATTTAAAATACTACTCTTCATGTAACATTGTATTTAACCGATTTCTCTTGTTCTCATTAAATACATGTCACTCATTATGTTTTTGCAATCAGGTCTCCGTTAACATTAGAATACGGTAGAAGTAATGTCTGACAAATAGAGTAATTGCACCCTGGTTAGACTAAAATTATCCATCTGCTCTGTTACATTAAACAATATGAAGTTTACGTCTCATATTCTTGGCAGTTCCTAAACTCTCTAATTGCCTTTCCCCCACACTAGGTATTTATCAAAATTGTATTACTCCTCGTGGTTGCATTTGACTGCCTCAGTTCACCAATATACCCATTAAAGACGTATTTCTGTTTCCCTTCATACGGTAAGTATAATCATGTGCAATTATTATCATTTTATATGCATACCCCATGTCTCATCTATCCCATAATATTCCCTACATACGGTTTTCACATCCAGTCCAACACATGGTCACTACTGGTCACCAACGTCCATTTCATTGGCCACACTCATAAGTAAATCACAAGCTCCCTTACCCCTTACCTTAATTTTTTAGCAATTTTGAAGTATACTGCTAAACAACTTTAGCACACTCAAGCTTATCCCTCACCGTAATGTCCAATCCCCTCCTTTGTATTTACTTGGCACGCATGAGAGTGACCACATGTTCCCTCACGTTCTCGTCCATACTTTATTTACGGGCCTTACCATCACTTCTGTCCCCCAGAACTTTGGGGAATCATTGGATTTTTACTCCCAGCACACGTTACAGGTATACCGAATATCACCTCAGCTCTTGTCTTTATATACTTTACCATATTGTGTAGAGGATAACTGTAATTTTATCCTCAGATAACCATTACTAGCAATTCCCGACAGAACCACTGTCATCATTTCCACAGGTGAGTTGTACTTACAATATATATATATATATATATATATATATATATATATATATATATATATAATATATATACACAGTTGCAAGAAAAAGTATGTGAACCCTTTGGAATAATATGGATTTCTGCACAAATTGGTCATAAAATGTGATCTGATCATCATCTAAGTCACAACAACAGACAATCACAGTCTGCTTAAACTAATAACACACAAAGAATGAAATGTTGCCATGTTTTTATTGAACACACCATGTAAACATTCACAGTGCAGGTGGAAAAAGTATGTGAACCCCTAGACTAATGACATCTCCAAGAGCTAATTGGAGTGAGATGTCAGCCAACTGGAGTCCAATCAATGAGATGAGATTGGAGGTGTTGGTTACAGCTGCCCTGCCCTATAAAAAACACACACCAGTTCTGGGTTTGCTTTTCACAAGAAGCATTGCCTGATGTGAATGATGCCTCGCACAAAAGAGCTCTCAGAAGACCTATGATTAAGAATTGTTGACTTGCATAAAGCTGGAAAGGGTTATAAAAGTATCTCCAAAAGCCTTGCTGTTCATCAGTCCACGGTAAGACAAATTGTCTATAAATGGAGAAAGTTCAGCACTGCTGCTACTCTCCCTAGGAGTGGCCGCCCTGCAAAGATGACTGCAAGAGCACAGCGCTGCTCAGTGAGGTGAAGAAGAATGCTAGAGTGTCAGCTAAAGACTTACAAAAGTCACTGGCAAATGCTAACATCCCTGTTAGTGAATCTACAATACGTAAAACACTAAACAAGAATGGATTTCATGGGAGGATACCACAGAGCAAGCCACCGCTGTCCAAACAAAACATTGCTGCATGTTTACAGTTTGCACAAGAGCACCTGGATGTTCCACAGCAGTACTGGCAAAATATTCTGTGGACAGATGATACCAAAGTTGAGTTGTTTGGAAGAAACACACAACACTATGTGTGGGGTAAAAAGACACAGCACACCAACATCAAAACCTCATCCCAACTGTGAAGTATGGTGGTGGGGGCATCATGGTTTGCTATCATCGAAGGAAAAAATGAATTCCCAAGTTTATCAAGACATTTTGCAGGAGAACTTCAGGCCATCTGTCTACCAGCTGAAGCTCAACAGAAGATGGGTGTTGCAACAGGACAATGACCCAAAGCATAGTAGTAAATCAACAACAAAATGGCTTAAGCCCTGTCAGAGGCCTGACCTCAACCCGATTGAGATGCTGTGGCATGACCTCAAGAAAGCGATTCATACCAGACATCCCAAGAATATTGCTGAACTGAAACAGTTCTGAAACAGAATTACTACTGACCGTTGTGCACGTCTGATCTGCAACTACAGGAAACGTTTGGTTGAAGTTATTGCTGCCAAAGGAGGTTCAACCAGTTATTAAATCCAAGGGTTCACATACTTTTTCCACCTGCACTGTGAATGTTTACATGGTGTGTTCAATAAAAACATGGCAACATTTCATTCTTTGTGTGTTATTAGTTTAAGCAGACTGTGATTGTCTATTGTTGTGACTTAGATGATGATCAGATCACATTTTATGACCAATTTGTGCAGAAATCCATATCATTCCAAAGGGTTCACATACTTTTTCTTGCAACTGTGTATATATATATATATATATATATTTATATATATATATATATATATATATAAAAATAAAAAGGTTTTAGGCCCAACCCAGACTTAACCTTTCACATTTTCCTTTTAGGTTCTCAAGTATTAATCATTCTCTGTAGAGAACCCTAACTATTTCATAAGTTAGGTACGTCTCCATTTTACATCCTTCTCCCAATACCCCCACAGACTAGGATTGGTCAACTGGCTTTTATTAATAGCATTTGTCTCTAGCTTACTGTAATTAATCTACTCCCATGAGGCCAACACCCTTCCTCATCTGAGGTATACGCCCCTCGGTCCGACGCATAGCTAGAGCCTCACATTAACCACTGTCGGTTTCTAGTTAGTGCCTCACCAAGTCACACCCAATTATATTATGTTTTGTTACAGTCACCAAGAGGCCAACATTCCCGCCACATCATTCAGTGGTCCCCGCCCACTTGGCCCTTCTCATAGATAGAGCCTCTCTCGCCACTTGGCACTAGCAGGGCTCCAACTTCCTTGTAGGTCAGATAATATTTTTGCCTTAGGCTTAGCTAGAGCCAGTTGACACAGGCATTTCGCTCACAACTATAGGCCTTATCTTTACCCATGTTTTCATTCTTAGTATGTCTCAAATATCTGAACAAGATGAGGAACTGGCTATACCCGAAACCCCAACCAGGCCTTCCACCCCGGTCCAAGCACACCTACCGAGAATCTAGAACCATCCAGCCCATATTCCCTACAGTCATGGACTATCCCTAAGCTCGCAGCTGAATTATGGCACATGGGGGTCCCTTTCCCAGCTACAGCTCGCAAGGCCGAACTCTATAAAATATTTATTTCCAATACCTGTACTCTCCAGTCGAGAGTTGTCCTGCAACCCGACAACTATACCGAAATCAAGGGTTTAATGTCATCTCTCTTTGCCTCTATCAATACGATCAGCGTTAGGCTTCACAAATTGGAATCTCCCCAGACATCGACAGTCATTCCACCCATATTGACCTCCCACGGTAATGACACCACAACAAACCCAATACCGAGCACTTCCACTCACATTATAACGCCTGCCTACTTCATACCCCCGACCATTCATAAAGACATCCTGGAAGGCAAGGACATAAACGTAGTCTCATTGCTGATTGCTGCTCAGGACGTTGTTGAGAACAAGGCATACTGCTATGGTGGTCTTTCGGTTGTTTTAAAAGCCAGAGACCCCAGACTCAACCGGAAGCTTAGTAAAAACAACATTAGAAAAGGCTGCGCCACATAAAATATTAAAAACAGAATAAAAGAAAACAAAGTCCAAATAAAAAGAAGTCCAACTTGTATGTCCTTACGAATAGTCTTTTAAGGAAGCTGGTACAGTGGTAGGGTCTTCAGATATAGTAGTGGTTCCAATTTACAAGAGCTTATATCCAGCTCTAGGGTAAGGCGCATACAGCGGTATAATCCCCGCTTACGGGATATGTAGTGGGTACCTCTCTGTCAATGGTGTCCAGATTTCAGGAAAAAAGAAACAGCCAATAGTGCTCACTGTATAACAGTGTCACTATAAATTAAATAAAAATGTACTTACAAATAGAGAGCAGACAGACTGCTCTGTGATATCAGCATAAGTGGATTAATCCCCACCTAGGATTTCTTGGGGTGCAGGAAGCTTCCAAACAGTTATAAAACCAAAAGGGTAAAAAATAAAATGATAAAAAGCCAGGGTCAAAAATAAGTAAAAAGTTGTGTGTAAAAAAGATAATTGGCACAAACAAATGACCAAATATTCTTTTAATACAAAAATACACAATATAAAATTTCCATAATGCGTTTCGTCAAAAGACTTTTTCAAATGGAATAACATTCAATACCTGGCATATTAGTGTTATATAAGAACACAAGTAATTAGAATATTGGCGCCAAAAATGGTCCAGCCAATCAGATTAAGAATAAATAAGCGAATTTAAAACTCATAAATAACTATATGAGGGGATACTTTATAGTAACCTGACATATATAGAATGTGTTAATAACTAAAATGATGGTGGGAAGATATAGAATTAAACGTTTGAAATCTCCCACGTGATTTTCTGCACTTCCGCATACCGGAAGTAAACCGCACAACCGCATGGGAGATGTAGTTTGTAATGGCCGCGAATGGCGGCCAGGAAACCAGAAGGGAGGAGGGTGTAATTTCTGGCTAAGAGTAGGACATGGCCATCTTGAGAAGGGCAAATAGATGCAAAGGGGCCATATTGGGAATGGCAGGCATGTAAATAAATTTACAAATACATAAAGTCCTATTGTTATTTTTCACCATAAGCATATAAGTTTTGTAATGTAAAATAAAATGATAAACATTGTTAAATAGCAACATTATTTAAAAAAACAGTATTAAAAAAAACACATTATTTTAAAAAACAACAGTAAAAACCTTAAAAAATACAGAGTAAGAACAGGTTAAAGGTACCGGCGCAATCACTCATTGTTATAAAAAGTTATGCAGATCAAAATCTGCATTAAGACCATGGGGTATAAGGGTCTGGAGATTATACACCCATTCCATTTCTGTTTTTCCAAGTAGCTTTTTTATATCTCCTCCACGCCAAGAGGTAGAACATTTTTTTATACCAATACATTTAAGTAGATATGGATCTTTGTTGTGCATAATAAAGTGTTTGGATACTGTATGATTTAAGTATCCATTTTTGATATTTCTGCAATGTTCGCTCAGTCTTATCTTTAAGCACCTTGTGGTCATCCCCACATATTGGAGGCCACATGGGCACTCGAGCAGATAAATTCTTCGTATTGCAACAGATAAAATCATAAATATTATACACTTTTTTTGTCATATTTGACATAAATTGAGTGACTTTAGATGGAACCGAAGAGTCTGTAGTTCTACATACTATACATTGTTTACATTTATAAAAACCTTTCGTCTGAGGAAAAAAGAAAAGTTCTTGGTAGGGGATTCCTTAGTAAAATTGGTAGTTAGCATAGATTTAAAATTAGGTGCTCCTCTAAAAACAATATTTGGGTGTGTTGGTATAATTGGATTGAGTATCTCATCATGTTTGAGTATATGCCAAAGCTTTTTTATTATTTTTTAACATCATTGCTTTTATTGTTAAAATTGAAAATCACAGGAAGGGATATTGGTTCATTATTTTCTTTATTTTTGTAAATCAAGAGGTCTTGCGTTCTTTTTGTTTTACTATATTAATTGTATTATTTAAATCTGATTCTAAATAGTTTTTTTCCATAAATTTGTTTTTTAAAAACTCGGCTTGTTCATTAAAATCTGTGATTTCTGAGCAGTTCCTGCAAAGGCGCAAGAATTGGCTCTTTGGGGCATTCTCAAGCCAGGGCTTATAGTGGCAACTAGATTTATCTATAGCCGTATTTACACACACCTTTTTAAAAAATGTTTTTGTTTGAAGTTGTCCTTCATTAATAAAAATATTAAGATCTAAAAAATTGATGGATTCCTTGTGTGAGAATAATACCCCTATTATTAATATTTAGATTATTAATAAAAGCAATAAGATTATCTTCTGTTCCCTCCCAGATAAAAAACAGGTTGTCTATATATCTAAAGTATGACACTAGGTTTGCCCGCCATGCGTGGTTACCCCAAATTGCTTGGGTTTACCAGTCTGCCATAAATAAATTGCCGTAACTAGGAGCAAACTAGTCCCCATAGGAGTACCCCTCTTTTGTAAGTAGAATTAATCTAAAAACCAAAAATAATAGTTTTTAAAATGATATTTATACCTTCCATTATAAAATCAATTTGGGTGGCAGGAATTTTAGCTTCTGAGGTTAGAATCTCTTTTATAGCCTGGCATCCTATATCATGGGGGATGATAGTATAAAGGGACTGAACGTCACAGGTAACCAGTATAAAATTCGATTTCCAAGTAAAATTATTTAAAAATTTTAAAAGTGACATAGAGTCTTTCAAGTAGGATTTCATAAGTTTGACAGAAGGCTGGAGAAGAGTATCAATATATTGGGAAAGGTTACACAAAAGGGAACCTATCCCAGAAACAATTGGTCTTCCTGGGGGTTGCTGTTCATTTTTATGAATTTTGGGAAAAAAATAAATTACAGGAGTAATAGGGAATTCTTTATTTAAAAAATTAAATTCGTGTTTGTTTAAAATATTTAGGTGCAAACCTTTATTTAAAAAAGTAGATAAAATGGTTTGTATATTTTTTTGTGGGATCAGATAAGAGTTTTTCGTATACATTTATATCTTTCAATTGCCTATGGGCTTCATCTATATACATTTTACTGGACTGGATAACTACTCCGCCACCTTTGTCGGCTGGTTTTATAATGATATCTTTATCTTTTTGAAGTTCTTTAATTGCCTTCCTTTCAACATTTGTAAGGTTATTAAAATCATATTTTTTGTATTTTCAAGATCTTTTTGATCAAGTTTTTCAAATAAGATCAAAGGGACGATTTACAATAAGATGGGTAGAACTTAGATTTTTCTCTAAGATGAGTATTTATAAAAGATCCTTCATCTATTTGTGGTGAAGGAGGTGGGATTGATGCTTCATCTTTTTTACTAATAAAAAATCTTTTTAGTGTAGCTTTTCAAACAAATTTATTTACATCAAGAAACGCTTGAAATGGGTTGAATGAAGAGGTAGGAGCAAATTTGAGACCTTTGTTTAAAACAGACAAATTACCAAAAAATTATACTGCACTCAAAAATTGCTTTAGATAAAGTTCATTGCTTTATTTAATAATTCATAATGGTATTGTATAGACATAATTCATAAATTGCAAAAAATTGTAGAAATAAATAATTTGATAATATATACATAATCCCGAGCGTGCAGCCCATCAAGAAGACCCGATATCAGCAGATTGGAGATAAGAGTCCGGTACCCCCAGGAAGACACACTCATATACAATTTGAGGAAAACCACAGAGATCCACCACAATGCACATTTGAAGAAGCTTCAAAATAGGACTTACAACCTTGGAGAATATGGTGAAATCCACCCATATACTATAGTGTGCACACTGGGACTGTATATACCCCCTTTTTTGCTTACTTTTTTCTTATTTTGCACTTTTTCTTTTTTTCACTTTTTTCATATTTTGTCATGTTTTTCTTTTTCTATTTTTTCCTCTTTTTCTCTTTTTTCTTTTTTTTTATCCCTCTTTTTGGATGGGACCCTTGGACTCTAGGATACAGTTAAAGCAGCATTATCTGGATAATTCATAATTCTGTGATTAGGGATCTTTAGTAACATGGAGTTATGTGTATAGGTTTACAATGAATTGTTTCCATTAGGATATATTGTTTGATTTCAGAGTGTATATATTATCAAATTATTTATTTCTCCAATTTTTGCAATTAATGAATTATGTCTATACAATACCATTATGAATTATTAAATGAAGCAATGAACTTTATCTAAAGCAATTTCTTGAGTGCAGTATCATTTTTTGGTAGTTTGCATTTTTGAGGTCATTGGGCCACCCTGATACTTTGCACCAATATAGGTGAAAGAGTGCCGGTGCATAGAATTTTTTGTTAAAACAGACAATTGTGCAGCTGACAAAACTTTTTGAGAGAGATTGAAAATACCACTGCAGGGATCTTTAGGGGATATTATTGTCTTTCCAATCTTTCCCTTTTGCTCCCGTCTTCCACTTCGTCTTCCTCTAAACTTAGGATTCTTTTTTGGGAACGTGATGGGTGCGGTGTTTGGACTAATGAGGGCTGGTGAGTACGTATTTCTAAAAAATGATCTTCATTATCGAAATCTGAATCTACTGACAATAACTGGTACCTGTTAGAGTGATTGGGGATAGTAGGTGATTTGGAGTAGGTAGAATATTCAATGTGATCATTCATATACCGTGATCTTTGAGGTTTGGGTGAAACGTTGAAACCAGAAGAGTTATGGTATTTAGGAGATTGTGGTACAGGTTTATAAGTGTGGTGAAAGGATTTTCTTTGTTTATATGAGGGTAGTTGGTATGTGTTGGTGTTAACTTGATATGGTAATTTGGAGGAAGTGTGGTATTGGTGAACTGACGTTTTAGGAGGTCTTATTGTGGAAGGGGACTGGTAGTGAGATTTACGTGTGACATAATTATGATATTTGGAGGGTTGTTGATATGATGTGTGGGTGAGTGTGCATTTGATTCTTTTGATCGTGGTAGTTGGTTCTAGAGGGGTAATTTTCTGAAGTGTACTTCTTTTGAAATGGTAAGTTCTCACTTGTTTATTTGAATAATCAGTTTTATCTCTGATGTACTTTTTGATTTTCAAGTGTTTTGTGTCGACTTCAACTTTTTCAATTTTGTTTTGAATTAATATAGAATTTTGTTTATATGCCTTGGTTTCGGTAAATGGTAAGAGTTTCTCTCTAAGAGTATTTATTTCAATGTCTAAAATAGACAGTTTCTTGCTTTTTTTTGACTATTAGCGTTTCTATCAAACCAAAGGTACATAACTCTAATTTGTTATTCCATTCCTCCATAAATTCAAGGTCATCTTGGTCAGAGGTGGGTAGTTTTAGGAGTCTTAAACCACGGGGAGTGATCTGCTCATCTATATATTTTTTAAAAGTAGCAATTTCCCATTTAAGCTTAATTTCTGTGGCTAAGGCTCTCTATTTGTAAGTACGTTTTTATTTAATTTATACTGACACTGTTATACAGTGAGCACTATTAGCTGTTTCTTTTTTCCTGAGAACTGGACACCATTGACAGAGAGGTACCCACTACATATCCCATAAGCGGGGATTATACCGCTGTACGCGCCTTACCCTAGAGCTGGATATAAGCTCTTGTAAATTGGAACCACTACTATATCTGAAGACCCTACCACTGTACCAGCTTCCTTAAAAGACTATTCGTAAGGACATATAAGTTGGACTTCTTTTTATTTGGACTTTGTTTTCTTTTATTCTGTTTTTAATATTTTATGTGGCGCAGCCTTTTCTATTGTTGCTTTTACTTGTCTTGTTTTAAAAGGTTTTGAGGGATTCCCCTTTAAGGGTTGCTGCCTATTGGTTGACTAGCGCTGTCTCATCCATTTATCATTACTATTATCAACCGAAAGCTTACCATACCCGAATTTGTCCTTGTCTTTTGGCCTTTATCGCGACGTAATCTGTTCCATTTCCCCTCAGCATAGGGAGGAGTTGGATTTGTACATGCATAAGTTGGTGGACCTAGGGCACAAGTATGGTGGGTTCTCATTTTATGACTATCATAAATCTTTTTCGGCTAAAGCAGCGGCATCCCTCACCCAGTTTAATACCCACACCAACTGGAGTAAGCTTGACACAGAACTATTCTGTCTCAATTTTGCCGGTCAAAAACCACCATCTTTTGCCTTGTGTGCCTCCATCTCACACTCCACTAACTTGTGCCCAGTCGATCCTATTCTTCCTACCACTTAGTCGTGCTTCCTTCGGTTCTTCCACTGCAGAACACAGAGGACTTAAAGGCAAATTGGGTAGACCCATAGTATACCTAGTGAATGCTCAAATCTGCAACAACTTTAATTCTGGCAGTTGTGGTTTTAGTGCGTGCAGATTGTTGAACGTCTGCTCAATTTGTTTCAGGGCACACACAAAAACTGTGTCCTAATCGTCTGTACCCAATACAATGACTAACCTAAGTTAGCATTGACAACCTGGCATTTTACCTCCAGGCACATCCTTCCCATCACCTAGTCGACTTCTTGGTCAAGGGGTTCACCGACAGTTTCCACACTGGCCTTGTCACACTCCCCACTGATATTCACGAATGTTCTAACCTACAGTCTGCCCTTCTTGACCCTGTCAGCACAGAGTTCCTGCTACATTGGATGATGCCATTCTGAGGGCTGGCATATAAGCTTCGTTAGGGAAAACCGATGTTTCCAACGCATTCAAACTCCTACCCATACAACCATCCCTGTGGCATGTGCATGGCATTCATTGGGAAAATAAGTACTACTTCACAACTCGTTTAACCTTTGAGGCTAAAAGTAGTCCAAAATTGTTTGACATTTTTGCAGACACGTTATGTTGGCTGTTCCTCAACATTGCTGAATGCCCCTCAGTCTTACATTATCTGGATGACTTTCTTACCATAGAATTACCTCAGTCCTCTCCCGTCAGTATTCATAAAACACTGCCTCTATTTTCAGCATTAGGTGTTCCGCTGTCACAGGAGAAAACAGTAGGCCCTACGACCAATCTGACCTTCCTGGGAATCCACCTAGACACTGTCTTATTACAAGCTAGTTTACCGATAGAGAAGGTACAGCAGATCATCACGTTGAACTTCACCATGAAAACTATTCCACAAGGCCAGGCTTTTATTTCTAGATTAATGTGCCTTTTTCATCTTCTTCATACCGACACTAGCTCCATAACCCTAGACACACACGCTAAGGCAGACTTACACATGTGGTTTAGGTTTCTTTCACTTTGGAATAGGAAAGCAATGTTCCTTATACCCTTATCAGACTCTTCCCCGGTCATATGGGCCGATGCCACAACTCATACAGGGTTTGCAGCCATCTTTGGCGACTCCTGGTTTAGAGATTTCTGGCCAGTTCAGACCCACAGTCTACCCACATTCCACACTACATCTGCCCTATTTGAAATTTACCCGATAGTGGCAGCCTCCAAAGCATGGGGGCACCTGTGGCTTCTCTGATAATAAAGCAGCATGCGACATCATAAATAAAGGCAGATCTTTATCACTTACCATCATGAGACTAATTCGACGACTGACATGGTTAGCAGCTATGCTGCAATTCCACATTACATGCATACATGTCCCAGGACACACCAATACAGCTGCTGACGCATTGTCTCAATTTAAATGACAGGTTTTCTTCAGAGCCCATCCCAAAGCCAACATCAGTCCAGTCAGCACCCCTTCATACCAAGACCTCATCCTGGACTAGAAAGACTCTTATCACACAGCAGATATCTTGCCAGCTCAGCCCTCTCTACCAGACAACACGGGCATACGATATAGCATTTATCCTTTACACCAAATTCACGGTAGATTACCAGATAAAGGACACACATTCGCTAGACTCAATAGTAGCGTTTATCTCCCTTTGCCACCTTAACTTACCTTAAATAATCACTAAACACAATAAAACTCTATCTCACGGGAATTCAACATCACATCCCAAGTGCCTACCATAGTACAAGCCCCTTTGGATCTATCTATCCCGTTAAGAACAATAATTAGAAAAACCCACTACCAGGCATCCTATTAATGGACCTAAATTTCACGCACTTTCAGACATTATGGACAACAATCCATTCTAAACCAACACTAATCTGGTTATCAAAACGGCAGCTTGTCTAGCCTTCTATGGATTCTTGCAACCAAATTAATTCACTACCAATAACATCACGTCTAACCACTTGCACCTTAAAATTACGAACCTTAAAAAAGATTCTGACTATTACGTGGTTATCATCGAACACACCAAAACAAATCAGCTAGGCCCACCTACTAAAGTCTGCTATTATTCCACCGATAACCCATGGTGTGCGGTTAGATTATTTGACACATATCGTTCTGCACTTGCTGGTCTTAATCCTAATACGCTACTACTTTCATTACATGGTAATCTTCTGACCACTAAGAAGTTCATATACTACATCAGAACTGTTTATTAGAATCGGTCTCGACCCCTCAGGTTTTTCTTGCCACTCATTCAGAATCGGAGCCGCTTCAGTGGCTTCAAGCCACAACGTCCCTGCTCATATAATTAAAAGACTGGGACGGTGGAAATCAGCAGCATACACCAGTTATATTCCACAACCAGAACAGGAATTGAGATTAGGCTTCCGATGCTCTGTCTATACTGAGTGCCTCGAGGGGTAAAGGCACTCAGTATATAAACAAAAAAATAAATAATTTAATTTAAAAAATTAACCCCTACCCGCCCTCCCACTCCTTCTCCCATGCACTTACCAATCGCTGCGTTCCCCTGCAGGCGATCGATCTTCTTCTTTGGGGGAACCTCTGGACTGAGCCCAGAGAGTCCCTCTCTCCAATTTAGGACCTGCAGGGGGCATGTGACCGCTCTAAAAGAGTACTGCCAGCAGGGGGACTGCCTGAACTGACAGGCAGTCCCCTTGCTGGTTGAAAAGTAAAAATAAAGCTAGTAAAAGTAAAAAAAATTTTTTTTTTAAATATAGTTAATAAATTTTAAAAAAATGTTTATGTATAGTGTATACATATATTATATCTATATATAATATGTATCTCTATATATCCTATATGTCATACTAAGTGTATTTTTTATTAATATATACATATTAATATAAAAATACACAGAGTAAAATTACACACACATAACTATATATAATGTATATATACACATTATAATAAATAATAAAAAATAAACTAAAAATAATTTAATTTTTTTTATATATATGTAATTTTATTCTAACTGTATTTTGATATGAATATATATATATATATATATATATATATATAAATACACTTAGAATGAAATGATATATATATCTGTATATCCCCTTAACGACCGTGGATGTACTATGTACGTCCGACAAAAAAAAACAGTTGTAAAGGACCACGGACATACCTAGTATGCCTGCGGCAAATAGGAGCCCTGGAATTACCTGGACCGTCGATCCGCGGCGATCGCGGTTGGGTGTGGGGGGAGGAATGCCGGAGACCCCAGCAGCTCCGGCCACCCCGGCACTCCAGGGCCATGTGATCACCATGATCACATCGCAGCTATAGGAGTCTAGGAGCAGCGAGCAGGGGGATTGTCCGAGTCCCCCAGGCTGCTAAAAAGTAAACCAATTAAATAAATATTTTATACATACATATGTATAAAATAATTAAAGCATTTTATAATATATTAGACATATATAATTTCATTATAAGTGTACTTTGAGATATATACATATATATCTCAAAATACACTTATAATGAAATCATATTTAGGCATTATATATCTATAATATATTATAAAATGCTTTAATTATAATATATTATACATATATAGGAAATAAGTGTGTGTATATATATTTATATATAAACGCACACACACTCACATATTAAATACTAACATATTATATATATGTGTGTATATATATATATATATATATATATACACGTATTGTGCGTGTGTATATATATATATATACATATATATATATATATATATATATATATATGTATATATATATATATACACACACACACATACACACACATATTATATATTTATATATTAAATAAATTGGGGAACATTTTTTTCTTTTTTTTTATAAAAAACAAATAAAAACGCTAACTTTGGCCAGCGTTTGTGACTAAGTGGCTACTACAAAAGACTGGACATACACCATTTGGAATACCCTGGGTTGTCTACATTTGAAAATAATATTCCATGATGGGGTTATTTCACATTCCTGGGCTACCATACGATCTTAAAAGACAAAACAGACTCAGCTACCCAATCTGGCAAACTGAATTGGGCAAGCCCTATATTGACCCTGTAACTTTCCAAAACACCATAAAACCTGTATATGAGGGGTATTGTTATACTCGGGAGACTTCGCTGAACACAAATATAAGCGTTTCCAACAGTAAAACCTATCACAACGATGAAATTACCGGTAAAAGTGCAGTTTTTGTGTAAAAAAAAAAAGCAAAAAACAAATATGAACGCTAACTTTGGCAAGCGTTTATGGCTACTACAAACGACTGGACATACCCCATTTTGAATACTGCGGGTTGTCTACGTTTACAAATGGTATGCCATGATAGGGTTAATTTTCATTCCTGGGCTGCTATACGGTCTCAAAGGCAAAATAGGCCCAGCAAACCAATCTGGCAAATTTCAATGTGCAAAGATGGAAAAGGGGAAAGCCGTACATTTGACCCCTGTAGGTTTGCAAAAACCCATAAGACCTGTACATTAAGGGGCACTGTTGTACTCGGGAGATGTTGCTGAACACATATTGTGGTGTTCTTTTACAGTAATACATAACAGGAGCTGAGAATCCATGCCTAAAGTACAATGTGTGTGAAAAATAACACAAAAGAATTACTACCCAAAAGGTTGGCAAAGACTGGTGGTAGAATTAGTGCATGGAAAGTGTTAAAATACCACCATTTGAAACACCCTAGCGTGTCTACTTTTCAAAAATATATGGTTTGATGGGGGTAAATTACATTGGTCGGCTTAAAAAATGTCCCAAATAGGACATGGGTGCATGATGACCAGCTGTGAAAATTCCAAGTTGGAAAACTGTAATGCACACCCTCCAAATAAGGTATTTTAGCTCCCAGAGAACCCGACACACCTATACATGGGGGGTATCACTGTACTCAGGAGATGTTGCTGAACACATATTGGGGTGTTCTTTGGCAGTAACCCTTAACGTTCTCAGTACATGTATTCTTTTTTTTTTTTGGCATAGATTGGTGGTAAAATGGTTGCATGAAAAGAGTCAAAATACCCCAAGTTTATTACCTTAGGTTGTCTTCTTTTAAGAAATATATACATGTGAAGGGTTATTCATGGATTCCTGACAGATACCAGTGTTACAATGTAACTTGCGATAATTTTGAAAAAAAATGGTTTGGAAATAGCAGTGTGCTACTTGTAAGTATAGCCCTACAACTTTCCATAAAATGCTAAGAACATGTTAACATTTCTAAACTCAGGACAAAATGTAGAAACTATTTAGCATGGGTGTTTTTTGGCGGTTGTAGATGCGTAACAGATTTTGGGGGTCAAAGTTTGAAAAAGTGTGTTTTTTTTAAAATTTTCAGCATTTTTTATAGTAAATTATATGATGAAAAGAATGGTATCTTTAGAAAGACCATTTAATAGCGAGAAAAACAGTATATAATATGTGTGGGTACAGTAAATGGGCAAGAGGAAAATTACAGCTAAACACAAACACCGCAGAAATTTAAAAAGTACCATGGTCCTTAACGGTAAGAAAATCGAAAAACGGTCTGGTCACTAAGGGGTTAAATGTCTAGCTGTGTAACATATGTGTAATAAAGTTTATTGGTTTACATCAAACTTTTTGCCCTTTTTTTATACAGGCCTACCCCATATGACGGTTCCGGCACACCACAACCGACTGGTGCTCACTTTTGTTGTTATTATCTTACTATTACGTTTTATGTCTCCAACTACAAATAAGAAGGCATAACCTGTGTTACGAACGCTTGTAGTTATGGTACCTTGTTTCTCCTACTCCTCCCGAACTGCTGAGCCTTAGTGATTATAGCTGCAGTTCAGGTGTAGTTATGAATAGTTCCAGACGAATGCAGCTTCCAAGACGTTTCTCCCCAGCCAGTAGACAGTTACCCAAACATGAGCCTAGACTTCATGAAGGGTACAACAGGAATGAAGGTTTATTGATGCCACACTGGCTTTTATGCTAGTCCCCATGCAAGGGGAAATCCCACCTGGACCTTGTTGGGCACCAGGACATAAAAGTTACAACCAATAGAATTACATCGACAAAGTGAACACTCCCACTGCAAACATACAATCCCCTCCTCTCTGCCTGTGAGATAATTAGGTAAGCTAAAGGATAACTCAATTATCTCCAGGTAGAAAAAAACATTTTCTCCAAAACTTAGAATGTACCCTAAAACACATGGTATCCCCATAAATGCCATATCCCCTGATAGCCCTGATTTGAGTGACCAACATATTCAAAAATCACCCAGATCTATTCAGGGGTTTTCGAAAAGAATGGAAGTCTTATTTTACCGACCGCACACGAGGCTTCTGCCCAAAACAGTTCAGTGAATTCAGTATGTGCGGTCAGTCTGTTTCGATAAAGTCAAATAAGCGAATGAAAGCACGAACTAAGCCCCCTGTCTCATAGGAGCGAATGTTCCCCTTGTTCGTGGGAACTAAACTACAGAACGGCGCTCTCCTAGCTGTTCGTGGAAAGGAAGCAGGCATTCGTATGTTTTTAGCGGTGTTCGGGAAGTCGAGTTTACGATTTTAGTTCTAGACACTCGACGACCAAGTCCTGCTGCCTCCTTTCATGAAAACAAAATGGCCTCCCAGAGAGAGCGCTCAATTGACAGTTCCCTTTGTAGATAATGAGCCAGGAGGGTGGTGGTGTTCAGTAGTTTAATCTACCAAACAAATAAAACATAAAAATTACGAATGGCTTTACTATTTTCTTCATAGCCTATAATTGTGGAAGGGGTTACCCGGCTATAAAACTCAGGCCCTCCCCATATCAGAACCGTCACCGCTAGGTTCATCCCTCCCTCTTCTACCACTCTTTACAATTTATTGGGTAGGCCCTCTTGTTGTTATTATCTTACTATTATGGCTTTTGTCCCCGACTACAATTGTAGTTTTATGGGGTAATTTGTGATTTGTAGTTATACAATGAAATTTGCGAAAATTGGCATATGAATATAATAACAAATAATAACAAATAACACCCCACAATGAGCAGGATAAGCAGCAGCAACCCTATGATTGCCTTCCACATTATGCTGTGTTCAGTTTACCATCCTTAAGGTGTAATATGTACCCCATGTGGCTGCTTACCTTTGCTCTTTGCTCACTCGTAAAATGAGGTGAAGTTGCTTAATTTAATCCACAACTAAGATAATACAATCATGGAAAAAACATACATTTAATGATGTAGTGTACTTACCTGTCTTATTGGGTGTCTCATAATGCACTCAGATTAAGCAGTTCAGGTCACTCAATGTTTTTAGTGGTTCATCTGTGAACCATGATAGTAGTATTTTGTTAGAATGGGATTGGTGTGGCAAAGGAACCAGATTTATAATGCAACATGTTGCAAAAACGACAAAAGTTTGAACATGCAAAAAATACAGCATACTAATGTGGCTACAATAAAGCATATTCATGAGGTAAAATGCATTAAGTGACACTATACTTTTGAAAATAACAATCTATATGTTACCTTATAATGAAGTGATCACTGTCCACTCCTGTTTGCTCAGTAAAATTTAAGTAAAAAAAAGATTACCTTGTTTCAAGCATACATTCGCTTCTGTAATCTCCACATTCTCGTCTGTTAATGTCATCATACAAGTGAACATCATTCGCCATCTCCTCCATTTCATTGCTTCTCATAGAGAAGCAATGGAATAGAACTAGGCATGCGTGGCCAAGCACTGTTGTTCTCCAATAACATTCTGCTATCAGCAACATTTGATGGAAGAAGAACTTCTAGTGGCAGCCACAAGAAGTGTAGTTAACCCTGAAATTTAAACATTGCATTTTCTACAAAAATTGCACAGTTAATTGACAGGACCAATGCACCCAGACCACTGCATTAAGACTGAGTCGTAAGGATGACTTTAGTGGTTCTTTAAAGCTGTGTTAGTTTCCATTGTGTGACTTTAACCATTTTCTGATTGCAGTTAGCATTTTCAACCAATAATAGCATTGCATTGTGTAATTTTCTGTTTCAAATGCAAATGTCTTATTTACTATACAGTTTGCTCATGTGTCTCATTTGTAACTTACAACAGGGTTCAAAAACTGGATTGAGTCAGTTGTTGCATGGAGGCCCAGGTATGTCACCAAAAGTCCTTTTTTACATATTTACTTTACAGTCTTTACTATTTTAGTGTTCTGCATTTCTAATGAAAAACTAAAATAAGCATTATTTCCAGTCAAATAATAATTTATTTTAAATTGTTTGATTACAGGTATGAAAGCTGTGCATACATCAGAAAGACCACGTGCACATCTAACAGGTAATATAAATAGCTGATTAGTTGTGAGCTCACTTTTTCTCAATTTTAAATATTCACTTTTGAGATTGAAATAGCATTACCATCCAAATGCATTTTTTTAATTTTTTTTTTTAACTTATGCACATGATAAACAGGGCATCCTAACCCTCTTCCTGACTTTAGGACGTGCAATGACTACAAAAGAAGAGCTTTAATGTTGTTAGGGCAGTATAGCATATACTAACAATCGTACCATCCCTCTACCCTACTTACTGGATCCGATTGGGGGAACTGCCTGACAACTCAGGTAGTCCCCCTACAGCCAATCTCTCTGATCCGATCAGAGGTTGCCAGACAGATCCTTCAATATATAATAAATAATATAACAAATTACATATACATAATTCCTAAATACAGTTTTATATAATATATATATATATATATATATATATTCATTCTAAGTGTGTTTTGATATTAATATAAGTGTACACTGTACAGTATATATATTAATATTAAAATACATTCATATATGGAATTTTATTCTAAGAGTATTTTGATAATCTCATGTGTATAATTATATATATTCATATCAAAATAGAAGTAGAATTTTATATATATATATATACCCCGTATTTTTTGGCATATAAGATGACTGGGCGTATAAGACGACCCACAACTTTTCCAGTTAAAATATAGAGTTTGGGATATACTCGCCGTATAAGACTACCCCTCTTCCAATGCACACCAAATAAAAATTAGCCATGATGTACAGTGAGCAGACAGAGATACACAGCAAGACATTAAATAATGATAATCTGAAATAGCATTTAAAGCCCAGGTATGTGCCAGGCTGTTTGGGCATATAATCCATGCCTGTTGGTCTAGCACACAGGAGGCTAATTGCGATATATTCTTTTTACTACCCCCCCTCCATTCTTTTTACTCCCCCCCTCCATTCTTTTTACTCCCCCTCCCCCCATCCTCCCTACATTCTTCTCACCTCCCCTTCCCTGTGCAGAGTGGGTGGCTGAGCTCCTCTTCGTCCTGTCAGTCCTGTCAGTAGCAATCTCCTGTTCCGCGCGGTACCCGGCCGGAATGAAAGGAAGTGAGCACTCAGTGCGCACTTCCTTTCAGTCCGGCCGGGAACAGGTAACTGAATCTCCTGTACTGTGCGGTACCCGGCCGGACTGACAGGACGAAGAGGAGCTCGGCCACCCACTCTGCACAGGGAAGGGGAGGTGAGAAGAGAGGCAGTGCGGCAGCTGTCTGAGCGCTCTCTATAGAACTGCAGCTATATAGACCCTATACCCGGCGTATAAGACGACCCCGACTTTGGAGAAGATTTTCCACGGTTAAAAAGTCATCTTATACGCCAGAAAATACTGTATATATATATATATATATTGTAGATGGGATTAGTCCCGTAGACAAGATACCAGAGTATTGCAGTATGCAATAATACCTTTTTATTGGACTAACATAATATTTCAAAGACAGGCTTTCAAGTGTTTTTTGTTATCTTCCTCAGGTCTGAAGCAATACAGATCAATTTGATAGAGTTTAACACTTAAAATAACTGATGTTAGAGAAGGGGAGGGAGGGCGGGGTGAGTGGAGTGTCATAAATAGCAGAAGATGTGTCCGAAAGTGAAAGGTGCAGGTTGGCTGAGAATAGCCAGAAAAGGAAATAAAAACAGAGGAGAGTCAATAAGCTAGTTTGAAAAAATAAATAAATAAATAAAAACATGAAAACAGCAGAGCAGGGCATGCAATTATAAAGCTGCGTATATGTATGTATATAAATTGATCCAATAAAGGTAAAGCGAGAATATTAAAAAAAAAACTATAATTAACGTGTGTCTATAAAAAGTTTTGGTAGTGTGGGAGAAAGCCAAAGTCCACATTAAGCCCTTAAGGACGGGTGACGGACGAGGTCCGTTACAGAGGGGAGACCCTTAATGACGAGTGACGGACCTCGTCCGTCACGCGGTAAAATTAACCCCGGATCGCGGCGATCGCGGGGTTAATGGTGCTCCTGTATGCCTCTGCATTAGAGGCATACCGGGAGCAACCGGTCAGGCTGCCCAGCACATGTCCTCGCTCTGACCGCAAGTCAGAGCGAGCACATGTGCTCTGTATACTTACCTTCCGACTCCCTGCACTTCCTGGTTCTGTGCGAAGTGCAGGGAGCCGGAACAGTGCTGATCCTGCCCCCTGCTGTAAAAAAAAAAAAAGTTAATTTAAAGTCCCACCCCCCCTTTACCCATTTTAATAAAAAAATAACATCTTCCCTGCCAATTGATCACTGACTACAGTGATCAATTGGCAGGGATTACATTTTACTATGATCTGATTTTTTTTTTAACCCTCAGGGGATAAATTTATTTAATTAATTAAAATATTTTAAAATTATATATTTAGCTAGCTGGGGTGGGTGGAAGTTAGTGGGGAATTGGGGGATTTGGCATTAGGCTAACTAGGGGTTAACGTTAAAAAAGGTTTTAAAATAAACTTTAAAAAGTTAAAAATTAAGCTTAAAAAAGTTTTAATAACGTTTAAGTAAAAAATAAAAAAACACCCCCCTTTACCTAGTCCAAATAAAAATTAACCCTTTCCCTGCCAGTTGATCACTGCCTACAGCGATCAAATACAGATCACAGTATTATACTGTGATCTAATTTTTTTTAACCCCTGAGGATTAACTTTTATTTATTTTTTAACCTTCAGGGGTTCAATTTATTTAATTAATTAATTAATTTAAATATTTTATAACTATATATTTTGCTACCTGGGGTGGGTGGGAATTATGGGAAAATGGGGAATTTACTGTTAGTGCTGCTTACTGCTAGTTAGGGGTTAACGGTAAAAAAAAAGCTTCGAAAAAATTTAAATCTGTAAAAAAGGTTTAAGAAAGTTTAGTAAAGTTTAAAAAAAAATTAATAATCAAAACAAAAGTTTAAAAACTAGTTTTTAAAAGTAAAAAAGTTAAAAAAAGTAAAAAAAAAAAATACATTTTAAAAACGCTCATTACCACTACACCTGGAACAAAACTAGAGAAAAAATTATCCCACGCCAAGGTTCAAAATATGCCTTTTGAATTACCCCATAGTGTATTCTTTAATAAATAGTATGTGTTTGTGGGAAAGTTTCAAAAACCAACTATCTAAACTACTCCAAATTGGAACATGGACACAGCGTAAAATTTCAAAGTTAGAAAAAAACTGAATGGCTGTGTCTCAAATGCGCCCCTTCAACATCCACATATACCTGGCAAAGGTACATACTACACTACACTTGGTACAAGCTAGCGGAAAAATGATCCCACGCTAAGGTTCAAAATATGCCTTTTGAAATACCCTGGGATGTCTTCTTTAAGAAATGGTATGGCTTTATGGGGTATTTAGTTTATATAGCCTGGTAAAATACTCTAAAATGGGACATAGGCACAGCATAAAAATTCAAAGTTTGAAAAAAACTGGAATGGCTGTGTCCCAAATGTCCCCCTCCGATGTCCACACATACCTGGCAAAGGTACATACGGGGATATTGCTGTACTCAGCCGACATAGCTGAGCAACATATGAAGTATTATACAGTCATAGCACACATAAGGTTTGCAAAATATACTGTGCAAACTCACTTTGGATGTCAAAAAGGCAGAAAAAAACACTTATTACCACTACATCTGGTACAAGCTAGCGGAAAAATGATCCCACGCTAAGGTTCAAAATATATATTTTTAAACACCCTGGGGTGTCTACTCTAAGATATGGTAGGCCTTTGTGGGGTAGTTTGAATTTAAAACCTGCGAAGATGCTTGGAAATTGCACATAGGCCCAGCGTCAAAATTCAAAGTTTGGTAAAAACGGATATGGCTTGGTCTCCTATATGGCACTGTAGCTTCACGAAATAGTGCCAAAGACATTCATTGGGGGTGTCTTTTTACTCAGAAGACTTAGCTGAGCATAATTTGGGAGGTTTGAACTTAGTGGCACATATGAAATATACAAAACGCCCAGCAAAAATGCAATCCGTATGTAAAAAATGCACAAAATTATTTTTTACCACATACTTTGGCATATATTGGTGAAAAAATGGGGGTATGTTAAGGCACAATATGCACCTTATGAGATACCCTGGAGTGTCTACTTTTACAAATGGTAGGCCTTTGTGGGGGTTTTTTGAACAGTCAAACTGTTTTAATACCTGAAATGGAACCTAAGGCTCATTAAATCCATCTCTCAAAATTCTACTGTGAATACTGAAAAGGACAGGTATCCTGTATGGCACTGTAACTTCACGAAATAGTGCCAAAGACATACAATGGGGGTGTCATTTTACTCAGCATATGTAACTGAACACAAAATAAAACTTTGTACAGGAATAGCATACACCAACTTTACAAAATATACACGTGAATTTCTTTGTTATAAGTTTGTGTGCCAAAAACCAAACAAAACACAATTTTACTCCAATATTTAGCAGAGGTTGGTGGTGAAATGGCTATGTAGAAAGTGTCAAAACAACCTTAGGTAAATAGCCTGTGATGTCTACTTTATATAAATATATACTTTTGTGTGGCAATTTTGTTTTCTTTTATGGCTATTAAGCTTACAAGACAAACATACCAAATTCTAAAATCGCTCCACATTAAAAGTCTATTTTACTCCTTGTGCTTTGTGACCTGTAACTACCAAAAAAACTTAAAATCCCAGACACATTATATATTCTGTAAATCAGAACAACTAAATTAATTTATTTTTAATTACTTTTCTTCACCTGCACTAATTATGCACACATTATTATTGCAAAAACTGTAAAAAAAAACACAAAATTTTCATTTTTTTTACATTTTTCTGTATTTTTTTAAAAATAAATAAGCATTTATATATATATATATATATGTGTGTTACATCAAATAAAGCCCTTTCTGTCCTTTAAAAAATGATGTATAATATGTGTTGGTGCAACAAATTAGTAAAATGCAAATTGCAGTTGAAGCAAACAGCAAAAAATGAAAAAAATGCTGTTGTCATTAAGTGAAAGACAAGCTTTTGAAGCTCTGTCCTTAAGGGGTTAAGTTCTTAATTTCTGTTGTTGAAATGTGTGATCATCATCTCAAACGTCTTTCGTTCATGAGAGTCTTTGAAATTCCCTTTAAAGGGACACTGTAGGCAACCAGACCAGTTCAGCTAATTGAAGTGTTTACATTGCAGCTCTAAGTCTGCCCTCTGTGACTGTCTACCAGACAGCCACGGGGGGCGCTTCTGGATTCGTAACGGACTTTTGGTCCGTTATCTGACTCTGGACGTCCTCACGGACTTCGAGCGTCAGATTTTCACCGTAGGAAAGCATTGAATAATGCTTTTCTGTGGGGAGCTTTAATGCGCATGCAGCCATTGCCGCGCATACGCATTAGGTCTCCCCTGCCAGCTGACGTCAGCGAGGGAGGAGCATGGGCGGAGCCTGACCCAGTGCTGAGGGACATCGGCGCTGGATTCAGGTAAGTAGCTGAAGGGGTTTTAAATAACTGGCCTTAAGCTGAGAATCTCAGAATGAATCTACACAGACACTCAACCAAGAACCACAAGGAAAAACAGATATTGTACCCCTGTTGGTCATCACTTCACCTAGACTGGTCACTCCATCCAAAACCTCAGGATTAAAGTTCTTAAGGGAATTTCAAAGACTCTCATGACCGAAAGACATTTGAGATGAAAATGATTACACATTTCAACACCAGAAATTAAGAACTTAATGTAGACTCTGGCTTTTTCCCACGCTACCAAAACGTTTTATAGACACACGTTATAGTTTTTTTTTTTTTTTATATTCTCACTACACTTTTATTGGATCAATTTATATACATATATATATACAGCTTTATACTTGCATGCCCTGCTCAGCTGTTTTCGTGGGGGTTTTTTTGTTTTTGTTTTTTTTAACTAGCTTATTGACTCTCCTCTGTTTATATACTTTTTCTGGCTATTCTCAGCCAACCTGCACCTTTCAGGTACATTTTCTGCTATTTATGACACCCCACTCACCCCCTCCCCTTCTCTAACATCAGTTGTTTTAAGTGGTAAACTCTATCAGAGTGATATGTATTGCTTTAGACCTGAGGAAGCGAGGAACACTCTCGAAAGCTTGTCTTGAAATATTATGTTAGTCCAATAAAAAAGGTATCATTACATACTGCAATACTCTGGTATTTTGGCAGTATATATATTTGAATGCTTTCCTATGGACTGGCTGAATGCGCACGCGGCTCTTGTATGCGCATTCAGCTAAGGACGTCAGAAGAGGGAGGAGAGTCCCCAGCGCCGAGGGAGCCCGGCGCTGGAGAATGGTAAGGGATTAACCCTTTCCTCCCCCTTCTGCACCACGGGAGTGGGACCCTGAGGGTGGGGGCACCCTCAGGGCACTATAGTGACAGGAAAACGAGTATGTTTTCCTGGCACTAGAGTGGTCCTTTAAGCAAATCTTATAAAGTGAAATGTGTGGTAGTTATCCCATGAGTTGTAAATATCATATATTGAATTCCAATATAGGTACTAATGGAGTTTCATTAATTGTACTAAAATGTCAATTGCCATTTTTTTAAGGTACCAAACAAGATGACCAAAATCTCATTCTACAGTGGGAGGATCAACGTGGACTAGCATTCACCAAAGAAGGAATGACATATAAAAATCGATCACTACTTATTCCAAAGACTGGTGATTATTTTGTGTATTCTCAAGTTTCCTTTCGAGCTAGTGACTCTAGCCATAAAAATAAAAAATTGGAATACGTAACACTGCAAATCACAAGGGTAAATAACAATTATCCAGAGCCAGAATGTCTTCTTAGTGGAGCTATATCAATTGACAAAGAAAGAGAGGAATGCCAGACCATCTATTTGGGAGCTCTTCTATCTATGAAAGTAGGAGACATGGTATCAGTGAAAGTAAATGATATCAAACTAGTTGATGTCACTGTGGACCACAAAACATTCTTTGGTGCATTCCTGTCATGAATGCAGCTAAAATCCTAACTTGTTCGCTGAATGGATGCCATACAATCAGACTATACATTCAAAAATGAACTTCCAGATATTAGTTTAAGCAGACTGTGATTGTCTATTGTTGCGACTTAGATGATGATCAGATCACATTTTATGACCAATTTGTGCAGAAATCCATATCATTCCAAAGGGTTCACATACTTTTTCTTGCAACTGTATGCTGTTATCCTAACTTAAATATTGGCACATCTCATGTTTGCACAGGGACCATTCTTAAAAAGCAAGAGAGCGTCTACATCAAGAAAATGTTAGTGTGAAACATTAAACAGATTCTTCTCATCTTATAAAGCTGCTTTTAATGAAAAATATAACTAATATATATGAGCATTTAAAAAAAACAAAAACATTTATTTGTAAATTCAAAATTTAGTTCATAAAGCCTCGCTTATATTTATTTAGACTGTGGGAATGAGTGCCTGCTCATACATGAACAAATTTCTCTACCAGGAACCCATTCCACCAACAATACAATATCTCCAAATGTTCTTAAAATCACAGCCTCCCTCTAACGTGCAATTAATAAACTAATCTTCAAATATCATACCATTCCTACAGTCAGGGAGGGGGGAAATTGAATGTTACCTCTTAATTGCCTCTTTGCATTGTATTAGAATTGCACTAATTGCTATAAAATCTTTTAAATACCATATTTTAGACTGTACCGACTATGTAGCCATTATGATCAAATGCAGACATTTTTCCATTTGGTTGCTATTTTTAGTAAGCTGTACTGCTATTAATACCATTATGGTCCTTACTGATACCTGTAAGTATATGGGTATATAAATTTTTATTTATAAACAATATGTAAAAAAATAAATAAATAAAATTTGCTTTTATACTAATTTCAGACTGTGTTAAATATTGCAAGGTAAGAGATACAATGGACTCCTTCAATATTTATATACAGGAGGAACAAATACATGAAAAATAAAAATTGTGTACATTTAATTTATTGTGTTTGTACATTACATGATCTTTTCTAATGCACTTACATGTTAGCTATTCATCCAAAATAAGCTTAACTGTGAAGGAGTTAAAGGCACCAAAACATCTTTATGAAGCAGTTTGGGTGTATAGACCATGCCCCTGTAGTCTCACTGTTTAAAGGGATACTGTAGGCACCCAGACAACTTCAGCTAATTGAAATAGTCTAGGTGCACTGTCCCTTTTGCACTTAGGGCTGCAATGTTAAACATGGCAGTTCCATAGAAACAAGTCTGCTCACACTGGCTGTCTACCAAACAACCACTAGAGGGCTTCCTGAATTGAAGTTGACCGGTATCTGATGCTGGACGTCCTCACGCTCTGCATAAGGACATTCAGCGTCCCCCATAGGTAAGCATGGATTTAATTAGCTCCAGTGTCTCGCGAACCATCAGAGGGGGGGAGCATCGACCCAGCGCAGAGGGACATCGGCACTGGGATAAGGTAAGTAAATAAAGGGTTAAAAACCTTTTATTTAACTGGGCTGGGGAGGGGCATGAGGGAGGGGGGAGGCAGAGGGAGCTATTGTGCCAAGAATACAGCTCTGTACTCAAAGCACTATAGTATCCCTTTAATCCTCTGCCATTTACACAGTATATAGATCTAAAAATCAAAAACACATATTAAAACACAAAATGCCAGTAACAAGTTGCCAAATAAAGTTAATTTGTATTTATTTATTTTTTTCAGTTTTTATTATAAAGACATGTCAGGATACTTGAAAATAACTGTCACCTGATTATAATATAATGAAATAGAGAAACAAATGTCTTTCAAATCTACATTAATATTATCTATTTGCCTAGGAGTAAGCAATAATTGCTTGGCCACAAAGATGGCAAATTACTTCAGACAAATTAAAGTGGAATTGTCACTGTGTCACTGTCACTATGAATTGTATGTGCAGTTTAACTAGTAAAGTCTTTTTCTGTACTAATGAAGAAAGATATTTGTAACATAATTTTTTTTTAAAGTTACTCTTGCTTTTTTATACATGATTAATAACCCAGATAAAAACCAGTATGTGTTTTCTTGATATATCAATCCTACTTCAATCATAAATCATTTTCAGAAATGTATGATGTATTTCAAACTCCCAGGAATGTGTGGAAGCATGGAAAATTAGTCATTTGGCTGAAATTCAGATACCCTTTAGTCACATTTGACTGAATAACATGAAGTTTAGTTATCACTAAAGTGATATTCCAAAGTGAATTCAAAGCAAATTTCTAATTTATAGGAACACTCCAGGCAGCTAAACAAGTTAAGCTTAATTTAAAGTTCAGAAGCTCAAATACATTTGGTTAGTTTCTTTTCTCTCAGTTCTGTGTAGTTTTCCTGCAGTGCTGTAAAATGTTTTGCTGTTTTCTGCAGTGTAACACAGCCTCCTTTGCCACCTCCCTCTCAATTTAAACATATTCATGATTCCCAGTTTCTGAAAGAAGCGTACCTTTTTCAGCCAAGAAAATAGAGACGTCTTCTGTAGTGTAAGGAATGCTCACAGCATAGACTGTACAAGAGAGAAAAGGCTAGAGTAGAGCTTTGAATTCACTTTGAATTCTCGCTTTAGTGCATAACCCTTACAGTAACATTTATATTACAAAAATTAATAACTCATTATTTAATGAATTCAAAACTACACACATCTCAGTACATAGTAGTATAGGCAGGGAAAAAGAATAAAGTCTATCAAATTCAGCTTCTCAAAACTGCTTGCAAATTATTTCTTACACATTTATTTTTATTATTTATGACTATATATAATATTTCTACATAGTGTTTATCAACGTAGATATAGGTTTTATATTAAAACAAGTGAAAATCTGCAATATATATGTTGTATCCTGTTTATTCATTATGAGTAAAATATTTTTTTAATATTGTCATAAATTTGGAACTTGTAAATAGTGATTATGTATTTTTCTTGGTCAGGAACGTGAATAGTTGGCTGTTTTAAGGCATTAAAATGCTAAATTAAAATTCATAATGATCAATTTGTCACCTTGCAAGGATTTTTAAACTAGATCAATAGATTTATTTCAAAAGGCAACTACCTAAAAACTAGAAAAGGGGTAGGCAACCTTTAGCTCTCCAGAGATTACATCTCTTATAATACTCTTAGAGGCATAATGCTTACAAAGCATCAGGAGAGATGTCCACAATATCTGGAGTGCCAAAGGTTGCCTACCTCTGATACTAGAGCATTGTTGGGGACCAGTCATGGCATCTCCTGCAACTTGCATGAGGGGCCATACATACTGGGAGCACTCTGACAGTAGTAACCAAGATAGGATTTTACACAGGGTATACGTTAAAACCCATTTGGGTTTCCTGTGTACCATGCCATGTGCATGGAGACCATGTTAATGCATTTATTTATATCTAATGATTAAGTGTTTCTTTGAATCCCAAGTTATAAAGCCCACTCAAGGTTAAGTCTTGAGACTGGACAATCACAATTAAATAAAGAGAAATACAACCTAAAGAGTGAAAAATCAACATTCTGTGACATTGCCTTTCTGTCTTCTGTTATTGACTTGGGCTACTCTTATTTTTCAACAATCTTTATTCAGAGATTTTACCATTTCTACAGTTAAAAATAAATCAGACAAATTAGATTGTAGCCTTAAGCCAATGCACTGGGGCCATTCTTAACATTATTAGACCATATTGTTGATGGTAGTGCCTCACATATTATGGCATATATTATCGCACAATCCTCCTCTCTAACTGCATAATATCATACTAGTTATGAACTAAATGTAATATAAGTAATAGGCATTGACCATGTAGGCAAGATCCAGAATACTGTAGGTCCCCCATATAGTACTCATTATGAACTAACAGTAATACAAGTAATATGCATAGACTATGTAGGCAAGACCCAGAATATTGTAGGTCCCTCCGCCTCCCTCCACACTAGGTGCAAGTAAACTGTAATGATGCTAAACCAAAGTTGAGGAACAGTATTCTCATCACCTATTATATTTGGTACAGTAGAGTTAAATTGTGAGAGAGATGTTTTTTAAGATCAAGTTTTCATGTTAGACCTCAAGCAGAACCTGTCACAATGGCTGCCTCCCTCAACTCCAGTTTTCGTTCCAATGAGAAAGAGTCACCTTATGTGTGAATAGTCACATAGTTATGACTCCCCAGCTCCGTCCTGTTCTCTCTGGGTTTCTTTTCTGCATCCCCCTTGTAACGGACCGTTTCAGCACACAAGGGGTTAAAAACCATTTAGGCGATCGTCCCCCTTTCCAGAGATGCAGGCACAGCTACTGCAGAACACCAAACTCCCGAACTGCATATAAGGGAATGCTCCAAACACCCGAACTGCATACAAGGGAATGCTCCAAACACTCGAACTGCATACAAGGGAATGCTCCAAACACCCGAACTGCATACAAGGGAATGCTCCAAACACCCGAACTGGAACCTCACGAATAGCTGCTAGCAGACGAACAGGAAAAGCACCCAAGCGGCTTACACTCCTGGCAATCAGTCTCTATCAGCATACAGTAAATCCCCCCAAAGACGAGACAGAGCTCCGTGTTGAGGGTCAAGCAGTGGTCTGTTTAATGAGGGCTACCTGCCCAGTATTTATGCAGGTCTCCCACCTGGTGGACACTCCCCTAGGGGACCAAATGGGAGACTGTGACAAAAGACAGACAAGTAGACAAATAGGACACACAGTCACATTATATTCCCACAATGCATCCTGGCTTCCTCCCCTCTGCCTTGGAGATAATTGAGAAGTAATTCAATTATCTCCCAAGACAAAGGCAAATCGCCATTATGCACGTGGGGATACTAAAACACGAATTACTGTTAAAATACACTATGTAAGACACATTACAATAAACCTATACATTTAACATGTCCCCAGATAGCTCAGGTCTGAGCGCACATTATTAAGCGAATGGCGCTCAGACCACACGAATACAGTTTAATCACCATGGAGCTAAAGTCTTTCCACAGTCAGTTCTCATATGAATGAGCTCCATGGGATTCCTATCTGGTGTATAACATAGACAAGTAAAACTACCGAACACCGGCCGTTCGTGTACTTCCACCGAACAAGAAGGCAGGTCGGCGGCTTCAGCGGTGTTCGCGCAAAACTGTGTCTGATTTTAGTTCCATGAATTAAGCGTCAAACACCGCTGTGCATTCGCATGTTTAAAATGTCCGCGACCTCGTGTTCGGGATACGAATGGCGGCCACCCAGCATTCGTCAATTAAGCTGCGGTTAACCGCAGCTTCAGGGAGGTTAATTGCCGGCACACTCCAGCTCCCAGGTGGTCTATTCATTCGTACGGTTGTTCGGTAGATTGAATCTACCGAACACCCGGCAGAAAAGCATGAATAAAGCTTTTCTGCGGGCGAAACAAAGTCTTTTAATATGGGGGCCATAGTCCAAAGGCAGCAGGCGAGCAACCAGGCTTTTCCAATGTAATGTGGCGAGATTGGTCTCGTCACACCCCTCACCTAAATATATTATTTTCTGTTTTTGTTAAGAATTTGTTTATATTCATACTCTGATAATTTTATAACATAATATTATTTAAAGTAGTTTTGGATACCTACTGTAATGGAACTCCCCGTACTCCAACCGAGTACCTTCCGTTGATGGACGCTTCCTAGCTTGTGCTGAGGACCACAAGCACCGCACCGGACACCACAACCACCGCAGACTCCACAACCGCCGTAGCTTAACTGGAGTCTCGCCGTCTTCTGTCCACCCTGGATCAGCCTCTGTCGCTCAGGAGAGCGTATCAGGAACCAGCTCTTACAAGAGCTAAGTGATTAAAGTTCAAGGGAGTATGCAGAGCATAGCAATCCCCAGTGTGATTTATAGCAGTTCCCTCCAATAACGAGACGAGGCTACATATTGAGGGTCAAGAAGATCCCTACTTTACTTGGCACCAAAGGGCCTTCTTTTATGCAGGTTTTACACATACAGGACCGCCCACAGGGTTTTACAGAACAACCAATAAACGTAGTATACAGTACAAACACTCCTATCAATTACACACAAACCCTCCCCTCTGCCTGTGATATAATTACTGAACACAATGGGTTAAAGTAATTATCACAGGCAGGAAAAATATACTTTTTACACATACACTAACTTTAAAAATATACATTCAATCTTCATAAAAATTACATTCAAAGTCAGCACACTTTACTTACAAACATTTCCAAAATTCAGCCAATTCCATCCAGGGGTTAAAAGGTTAGCTGGAAGTCCTTTATGACCAACCACAAGCACATTTTCCTGCCCAAAACAGTTCCATAGATTTGGGCTGTGCGGTCGTTAAATTTCACACTGAAAAAATGACTAAGTCCCATTCGAACGTGCATTCAAATCTTCGAACGGGACTTAGTCTCTGTGGCTGAAAACTCAGTGAAGGAGAAGGTAAGGGTCAGCGGTGTTCATTGAAATGTGTAGCCGATTTCAGTTCCATGGATTTGGCTACACATACCGCTGACCTTGTTCGAATGAACAAAGATGGCCGCCGCCACGTGTTCGTTTGTCGAATGGCGGCTACTTCGACTGTATCCGAGGTGCCAATTTAAAATTGCAACACTGCTCCAAGGGCCAGAAACAGCATTATAAAAATCCATTATGCCCAAATACAGTTCTTAAAGGGTCAGTAACAGTATAATATATGTCCATAAGCCCCAACTCAGTTCCTTAAAGGGCAATACATCCCAGGGGCCATAGTCACATGGCAGGAGGCTGGCAAACAGGCCCCTCCAAAAACCAGTGGCGAGGTCACTTTCGCCACACCTACCTTCCTCCTCTCCCCTACCTTATAAGTTAACATGTCATCCTGTGGGATATTTGCTAAAAACGCAAAGACTTCAAATTACATTTTGTTTTAAACTGTATTGCCAAAAATGTGCCTCCATTTCATGTCTGGCATGACAAGAATGTTTACATTTCCTCAATTGTCTCCACAATATTTTAATTTACAGTATTCAAAATAAAAGTTAAGTGGAGCAAAATTAGAGAAATAAAAAAAGAAATATAGAGACAGTTTACAGCTTAAATGCAGTAAAGTTAAAGGACCACTCTAGGCACCCAGACCACTTCAGCTTAATGAAGTGGTCTGGGTGCCAGGTCCCTCTAGGGTTAACCTATTTTTTTATAAACATAGCAGTTTCAGAGAAGCTGCTATCTTTATAAATGGGCTAATCCTTCCCCCAAAGCCTCTAGTGGCTGTCTCATTGACAGCCGCTAGAGGCGCTTGCGTGATTCTCACTGTGAAAATCACAGTGAGAGCACGCAAGCGTCCATAGGAAAGCATTAATAATGCTTTCCTGTGCGACCGGCTGATTGCGCGCGCAGCTCTTGCCGCGCGTGCGCATTCAGCCGACGGGGAGGAGAGGAGGAGGATCGGAGGAGGAGAGCTCCCCGTCCAGCGCTGGAAAAAGGTAAGTTTTACCCATTTTCCCCTTTCCAGTGCCCGGCGGGAGGGGGACCCTGAGGGTGGGGGCACCCTCAGGGCACTATAGTGCCAGGAAAATGAGTATGTTTTCCTGGCACTATAGTGGTCCTTTAAATGGGTATAGAGGAATAGGGAACCTATTAACATAGGCGTGTGCAGCCTATTGCATTAGGGTGTGCACCCTAAAGCACAAGCACACGTCACATATATATATGTATGTATGTATATATATATGTGTGTGTGTGTGCTGTGTGAGGGTGCTGTTAGTGTGATGTGTGTGTGACGATGCTGGTAGTGTGCTATGTGGATGAGGGTGTTTGTGTGTGTGTGTGTGTGTGCATGCTTGTGAGGATGCTGTTAATGTACTGTGTGTGAGGGTGCTGTTTGTGTGTGTGTGTGTGTGTGTGTGTGCGCTTGTGAGGGTGCCGTTAATGTACTGTGTGTGAGGGTGCTGTTTGTGTGTGAGGGTACTGGTCGTGTGCTGTGTGTGTGTTTGTTAGGGTCCTGTTTGTGTTTGTGAGGGTACTGTTAGTGTGCTGTGTGTGTGTGTGTGAGGGTGCTGTGTGTGAGGGTGCTGTGTGTGTTTGTGAAGGTGCTGTATGTGTGTGTGGGTGATGTATGTGTGTTGGTGCTGTGTATGTCTGTGGGTGCTGTGTATGTCTGTGGGAACTGTGTCTGTGGGTGCTGTATGTGTGTGGGTGCTGTGTATGTCTGTGGGTGCTGTATGTCTGTGGGTACTGTATGTGTGTGGGTGCTGTGTATGTCTGTGGGTGCTGTATGTCTGTGGGTGCTGTATGTCTGTGGGTGCTGTGTATGTCTGTGGGTGCTGTATGTCTGTGGGTGCTGAATGTCTGTGGGTGCTGTGTGTGTGGGTGCTGTATGTCTGTGTGCTGTATGTGTGTGGGTGCTGTATGTCTGTGGGTGCTGAATGTGTGTGGTGCTGTGTATGTCTGTGGGTGCTGTATGTCTGTGGGTGCTGAATGTGTGTGGGTGCGTGTGGGTGCTGTGTGTGGGTGCTGTATGTCTGTGGGTGCTGTATGTCTGTGGGTGCTGTGTATGGGTGCTGTATGTGTGTGGGTGCTGTGTATGTGTGTGGGTGCTGTATGTGTGTGGGTGCTGTGTATGTCTGTGGGTGCTGTGTATGTCTGTGGGTGCTGTGTATGTCTGTGGGTGCTGTATGTCTGTGGGTGCTGTGTGGTGCTGAATGTGTGTGGGTGCTGTGTATGTCTGTGGGTGCTGTATGGGTGTGTGTGTGCTGAATGTCTGTGGGTGCTGTATGTCTGTGGGGTGTGTGTATGTCTGTGGGTGCTGTATGTCTGTGGGTGCTGTATGTCTGTGGGTGCTGTGTATGTCTGTGGGTGCTGTATGTGTGTGTGTGCTGTATGTGTGTGTGCTGTATGTGGGTGGGTGATTGTGGGGGAGGAGGTGGGGGTACATAACTTGCTATCCCCCCTCCCTTCTTACCTTTTATAGGGAGGGGGGATCGTGCTGCTGATTCCTTCCCTGGTGGTCCAGTGGAGAGTGAACTCTAGCCCCTGTGGGGCTAGAGTTCACTCTCGCGAGATTTGAGCGTTGCCGTGGCAATGCTCATATCTCGCGAGAGGAACCCGGCGGAGCTGCCGGCAATAGCTCCGCCGGGTCCTCTCCTGCCTCCCTCCCTGCATGTGGGTCAGTGGGGAGGGAGGCTGAGAGCAGAGCCGGCGCTCCGATAGCGCCGGCTCTGCATGAGCCGACAGGGGAGATCCTGAGATCTCCCCTGCCGGTCTCAATATACATAGGCGTGCCGCGTGATTAGGGTGTGCCCAGGCACACCCGGCACACCCTGTGCGCACGCCTATGCCTATTAACCTATAGTTAAGAATATAAGGAGACTGTCTTATAATCTTTTAAGTTACAGTATTATATTTTAATCGTGCATAAGGCAGTATACCTGTCTGGTGTTTGTTTTTTTTATTTCTATCTTGCTTTATTTATTATTTTGAGTCTTGAATGGATTTGACAAAAGTAGTCAGTCCTAAACCTCATCTTTTGCTCAGAAAATGCTTTAGACTTGAAAGAGGAAGGTGTGACGAGACCAATCTCGCCACATTGCATTGGAGGAGCCTGGTTGCCCACCTGCTGCCTTTGGATTATGGACTGGCAGCTAAAGGGTTAGTTTTACTGTGCAGAAGGATTTATTTCTCCCTTTCTGCACAGCCGTTCGGTAGATTCTATCTACCGAACAAACAGTTTCTTTTCAGCCTCCCCAGAGCCGTGGGAAGCCGGCCGGCGACCTTAATTGGCCACCCAGAAGCTGGAGTACGCCCTCCATTTACCTGCCTGATGGCGGTGTTCTGGAGCTCCCCAGGCAGCCAGCGCTTTTCTGCCCGGCTTTCCTGCATCAAACCCAGACACTTTTACGTGCAGGCACCGCTGAACCTCCACCCCTTGGTTCTAATTCGTACGGATTTAACGAATGCATGTAAATTCGGTATTTTGTGTTGGGGGAATGTTTTAACCCAGATAGCTATGCCATGGAGCCTGTTCGTGGAATTAAAGACTTTGGCTCCATGGCAATTAAACTGTATTCGTGTGGTCTGAGTGCCATTCACCTAATAATGTGCACTCAGACCTGAGCTATCTGGGGATATGTTACATGTATATATTTACTGTACCATTTGTCCCATTATGTATTTTAAAGTGATAGTCTGTCTTTGTGTCCCCACGTGTGTAATGGAGTTTTGCCTTTGTCCTGGGAGATAATTGAATTACTTCTCCAGGGCAGAGGGGAGGAAGCCAGGATGCATTGTGGGGATGTTTTACTTCTGTATGTCTGTAATTGGTACATGTCTGTCTTTTGTTACAGTCTTCCATCTGGTCCCCTAGGGGAGTGTCCACCAGGTGGGAGACCTGCATAAATACTGGGCAGGTAGCCCTCATTAAACAGACCACTGCTTGACCCTCAACACGGAGCTCTGTCTCATCTTTGGGGGGATTTACTGTATGCTGATAGAGACTGATTGCCAGGAGTGTAAACTGCTTGGGTGCTTTTCCTGTTCGTCTGCTAGCAGCTATTCGTGAGGTTCCAGTTCGAGTGTTTGGAGCATTCCCTTGTATGCAGTTCAAGTGTTTGGAGCATTCCCTTGTATGCAGTTCGGGTGTTTGGAGCATTCCCTTGTATGCAGTTCGGGTGTTTGGAGCATTCACTTGTATTCAATTCGTGAGTTTTGGTGATTCTACAGTAGCTGTGCCTGTCTCTGAAAGGGGATTATCATTTCAGTTTCCTCTGTTATTTTACATTTGCATTTCTGGACTAATACGGCTACAATCTCTACTTCACCAATATTGAAGATACTGCAATCAGCTGCTTAATAAAGCAAATCTATAAAATGATCACAAAAGAAATACAGCAACATATACTTTCTATCCAACTGCAAGAAAAAAAACAGCTAATTGTCAAAGGACTTGGAAGAATTTTTTTTAGAAGGATGTGGTTTAAGGAATCTTTCCATGATAAAGAGAAAACTGAAACACTGGATTACAACAGCAAAAAGAACATCCAATTCACTCTAACACAAGGTCGAACTGCCAAACTAGACAGCAACACTGAAAGATTCCGCCTACAAACTGTGCCCTTGGTGACCAAACAAAGCCAAAATATTTTTTTTCCATTATCTCAGTACAAGTAACAAACTGCAATAAGTGACTTAAAAATTATCACAGTATCACGATCATACCAGTAGGCAAGGAAGGAGAAGTGGTGATAATGAAAACCCAGTGGTACATAAAAGAGTGGGATATGCAATTGTTAGATCGCAAATGCTATGAAAAAACAAAATGAAGACGCCAACAATGGAGTCCATCAAATCATTCCCCATGAAGCAGCAACTAGAATTAAAATAACTTATACCAACCAGTCCCGACATGGGTACTTTCTAAATGCTCACAAAGCAGGTAATCCTGGCAGACCTATAATTACCAACAGCTTCATAAAAAAACACCACTGACTTCCCTTACAAAATTAAAGTGGCGGTATAGGCACTTAGACCACTTCATCTCATTAAAGTGGTCTGGGTACAGTGCTCCTGCAATCTAAAACATTGCAGTTTTAGAGAAATTGCAATGTTTATATTGCAGGGTTAAGGCTGCAGTGGCTGGTAGACAACTAATAGAGGCGCTTCATGCAGTTTCACTGAGTTTGACTCAGTGAAATGACACTGGACGTCCTCACACAAAGAGTCAAACTCTGTATCTTAAAATTTGCCATAGGAAAGCATTATATCAAGATTAAATTTGTAGAGTTCAAATTTAAATTTTACCAGGAGTATGGTATCGAAAGAGGTAACAGTTAGAACATATACAACCCCTTGGGCAGAGTGTAAGAATTGATCTCATTAATATGACCCCAGTATGGTAACTTGGTCCTTCTCCAAATGATTAGTTGACCTTAACAAAACCAAGAAACTGCAATAAACAAACCAAATCCAACTCCCAAAGAGATGGAGTCAAAGCTCCAGAGATTACCACTAGTATAAAAACCACTTATTTTAACAATACAATAGTGATACAATTAGAGATAATTTGAACATAGTCTATTAGTAATAACTGGACACCACTTCTACATATACACTATTATGAACAAAATATAATAAATAATGTGAAACAATAAAATGTGAATTAAAATAGGAGGGAATCCCTATAAAAAATACTAAGCTTGATATCATACATATGACAAGTATTGGTGTGAAGGGCGTACAGCGGTATGATCCTCGCTTATGGGATATAGTGGGTTTCTTCCTTCAGGTGATGTATCCAGCACTCCGAAAGGGGGTAAAAAGAAACAACTGATAGTGCTTTCTGGGATAAAATATCAATAGGAACTAGGATAAAATAATAAACTCACATTTGCAAGAGCTATGACCAGCTCTGGCATGAACGGCATACAACGGTATGATCCCCGCTTATGGGATATAGTGGGTCTCTTCCGTCTGTGGTGTGTCCGTCACTCGGGAAGGGGATAAAAAGAAACAACTGATAGTGCTCACAGGTATAAAATATCAGTGGTAAGTAGTATAAAAATAGTACTCACAAGTGTAGAGCAGACACACTGCTCTATGATGTCAGTGTTGGTGGTATGATCCCCACCTAGGATTTCTTGGAGTACAGAGAGTTAAAAAGCCAGGTAGAATTAGTAGAATTATCCATTAGTAGAATTATCCATAGATAATTGTGACCATGGAACAGACGACAGAGGAAGAGGATGCAGAAGACCACATGGTACTTGATGAGAAGGTTTGGACTGAGAACATACATCACAAGACGATACATAGGCTTTTAATTCCTTCCTGAGGGACAGCCAGCAATACTGACGGGTAATTAAATCAATAGTCTTGGACACCCCCATGTGTCCAGCCATTTTACTATCATGGTAGTGGTGAAATGCTTCTCCTCTTAAATTAAGAGGAACAAAATATTTCTCAGCAGGTTTGTCAACAGGCGCCCTATCTTGAGCCTTTTGCAGAAGAGGAGAGGAGACTCTGGTTCTAGTTAAAGCAATAATCCTCTCAGGCAGTATAATGGGTTCAGTTATGTCCTCCTCCTTGTCGAGAGTGGCAAATTGTCTGGACAGTGAATTGGCTTTGGTATTACGATTCCCTGGTTGATATGAGATCAGATAGTTAAAACGGGAAAGAAAAAGAGCCCAGTGTGCCTGTCCGGAAGAAAGTCTTTTTGCGTCACTCAGATATGATACATTTTTATGATCAGTAAGAATCATGAGGGGTACAGAAGAACCTTCAAGTAAGTGACGCCATTCTTTAAGAGCTAAGATAATAGCCAATAATTCTCTATTACCTATATCGTAATTCTTTTCTGCAGGTGTTAATTTATGAGAAAAGAACCCGCAACAGAGCGGTTGGAGATTCCCTCTGGGAAAGGACAGCTCCCACACTGGATTCGGAGGCATCTACTTCAAGTATGAAGGGTCTAGAAGGATTTGGGTGTACCAGGACAGGAGCAGATGCAAAAGCTTTCTTTAAGCGTTAGAAGGAGGCCTTAGCATCCATAGACCAATAGGCATGATCTGCTACCTTATTGTCATAGCAGTAATTGGAGCTTGGATCTGAGAAAAGTTTTTGATGAGCCGTCTATAATAATTAGCGAACCCAATGAATATCTGTATGGACTTCAGTCCAATGGGTAAAGGCCATTCAAGAATGGAAGATAGTTTTTTAGGGTCCATTTGGAACCCGTTAGCAGATATTATGTAACCCAAAAAGTGAATGGATGTTTGATCAAATAAACATTTCTCGAGTTTACAATACAAGCCATTGACAAGAAGTGTCTGTAATATGTTTCTGACGTGTCTGTGATAAGTTTGTGTATCAGGAGAGTGAATAGCACAGGTGTGTAAATAGTTCCTTAAAACATAATTGATGAGATCTTGGAAGATGGCAGGAGCGTTACACAGACCTAAGGGCATTACGGTGTATTCATAATGACCACTTCGGGTTTTGAATGCCGTCATCCACTCATCTTCCTCTATGATGCGAACAAGATTGTATGCACCTCTAAGATCTAGTTTGGTAAATATTTTAGAACCACAAAGTTTGTCAAAGAGTTCTGTTATCAAAGGTATGGGGTAAACATTCTTAAGAGTAATCTTATTTAGGCCTCTATAGTCAATACATGGGCGAAGATCCCCCTCTTTTTTAGAAACAAAAAAGAAACCTGCCCCGGCTGGGGAAGAAGAACATTTAATAAATACCTTTTTTAGGGATTCTTGTTTGTACTCCTCCATAACCTTATTCTCAGTTTGAGATAGAGGGTATACTCTCCCCTTGGGTGGCACAGTGCCAGGAAGAAGCTTGATGGCACAATCGTAGGGTCTGTGAGGAGGATGACGGTCAGCCTCCACTTTATCAAACACTCTCTTAAGATCCTGGTATTGAGGTGGTACAATAGTGGATAGAGGAGGGGACGTAGGAACATTGAGAGCAGAGGGGTCTAACATGATTTATGCAAGTATGTTCACAGGAGGGGCTCCAAGATAAAACCTGTCTTTCTGTCCAATCAAGAATAGGGTTGTGTTTTTGTAACCAGGGAAAAACAAGAACTAGGGGACAAGAAGGAGAAGAAATGACTTGAAATGTGTTGCGCCCACCATTACAATAACAGCCTCCGTTTGGTGTGTCACATACGGGACTGTTAAAGGTCTACCATCTATGGCCTCAACAGCCAAGGGTGTTTTTCTCTCTTCCAAAGGAAGACAAATAGATGATGAAAAAGCCTGATCAATAAAGTTGTCAGCTGAACCAGAGTCAATGAGGGCCTTAGTTTGGTGACAAAACTTTCCCCAAGAAAGGGTTACAGGTATAAGACACCTGTGAGGAGCTGTTTTACGGGACAGAGACATTACAGCCAAGGTCGATCGCCTGAACGAGCTTAGGCGGTGGAGTTTTCCGGGCGAGATGGTCAGTTGTTACGTAAATGCCCTTTATTACCACAATATAGGCACAACCCTTCCCTCCTTCTGTAAGACTTTTCCTAATTGCATGGGTTCGGGATCAGGTTCAGGTGCCAGTAAGGCTGGAAATCCAGTTACCATAGGACGAGGAGTAATTTGTCCCAAAGCCCTTCTTTGCCTATCTAGATGAAGATGCTTCTGTCTGACCCTTATATCTATGTCTGACATGTATTGTATCAAGTCCTCGAGGACCTCTGGTAGATCTCTAGCTGCCACCTCATCTTGTAAGGACTCAGTAAGTCCCTCAAAAAACAGCTGTCAGGGCACCATTATTCCAGATTATCTCAGATGCTAACGTACGGAACTCAATGGCATAGTCGGCCACAGATCATGGATAAGCACACCCACTTTTTACAATGAGAATCCTCCCCTCTGTTGGGAGATAATTGAGTTAATTACTGTATCAACTCAATTATCTCCAAGCTAAAAAACATACTTTTATCCAATTTTTGTAACTTTGTGAGTTTACATGCGATATCAATAAAACTTATATTTTTATAACCAGCATATCCAAAATTCACTTGAATCGGTTAAGTGGCTCAGGAGATAGGTGGAAGTCATATTTTGACCAATGAGGGACAAAGCAGCTAGTTCCAACTGGTTTGGCAGTGTCCCTGGGACAACACCCTGCTGGAGAACAATGGGACAGGGGAAGGGGCATACCTTCCCATGGATTCAAAGGTGCCGAAAAAGTGTCCCAAAAGTTTCAATATGTCCATACACTGTTTTTAAAGGGCCAGCACTAGTCCAAATAAAAGTCCATGAGACCAAGTAATGGTTTTAAAGGGCCATACACCCCAGGGCCATAGTCATGTGGCAAGAGGCTGGCAAGCAGGCTTCTCCATAAGCCAGGGGAGCAGAGCAGTTTGGCACATAGAAAGCCAGCGGCAAATGGCAGTTTGTCACATATCTCCCCTTTGGGGGGTAGACTAACCAGGTACCAGACCTTCTGTTGGTCAGGGCCTGCGTAAGTCGGGCAACCCACCCACAGCAAACAAGCACAAGTGTAGCCCACCCACAACAATTGATCACTGCACCTTGTGATTCCTGGTGGCCAGCTCTAGTCTGTGTGTCCCAGGTCGCTGAGTGGGGGGCCAGCACCCCTAATCCCTCTGGTGCAGCTAGGCAAAACACGGTGTAGACTTGGGAGACAGAGGCCAGTGGTGCTCTGCCCTGATGCCAGTGCTTCTGCTGGGGTAGCCTGTATGACACTTGGCTGGGGAGGGGAGACCTTGCTTACCTCCTCCTCCTGGTGCTCCTGCGAGGGTAGCTGGGGATCTGGACCGGCCGTCCAGCATCCCTGTGGGTCGGGTACAGAGACCACGGTCCCATCTGTACTGTCTGGGAGGTTAGTGTTTGTAGAGTAAGCTGCCGCCGGGGAGAGAGGGTGATATTCTCCTCTCCCTGAAACACAGACTGCCGCTGGGGAGAGAGACCAACTGTCTCTGCTCCCTGTAGGACACACTGCTGCTGGGGGGGGAAGGACGACACCTTCGGCCCCCTGGGATGCATACTGCCGCTAGGGAGGGAGACCGATTGTCTCCACTCCCAGTAGGAAACACTGCCGCTGGGGAGAGAGGCCGGCTGCCTCCTCTCCTTGCAGGATACACTGCTGCTGGGGAGAGAGACCGGTTGTCTCCTCTCCCTGGGACTCACTCTGCCACTGGGGAGTGAGACCGATTGCCTCCACTCCCTGTAGGGGACACTGCCACTGGGGAGGGAGGCCAGCTGCCTCCTCTCCCTGGGACTCACACTGCCGCTGGGGAGGACGGATAACACCTTCGGCTCCCTGGGACTCACACTGCCGCTGGGGAGGAAGGACGACACCTTCAGCTCCCAGGAACTCACACTGCCGCTGGGCAGGAAGGACAACACCTTCGGCTCTCTGGAACTCACACTGATGCTGGGGAGGGTGGTCGATGCTCTCCACTCCCTGACACTCACTCTGGGGTTGGGGATCTGGGCCGACTGCCCAGAAGTCATATTTTGACCAATGAGGGACAAAGCAGCTAGTTCCAACTGGTTTGGCAGTGTCCCTGGGACAACGCCCTGCTGGAGAACAATGGGACAGGGGAAGGGTATGGCCGGTAGAGAGACCTCGGTCCCATCTCTACCTGCCGGCTGGGGTTTCTCCCAGTAAACCTCTACGATATCCTTCCAGCTGAAGGGCTCTAGACCTGGTTCTGCTACCCAGTTCTCTGGCTCTGCTTGTCTGGTTTCACCGCGCAGTCGACAGGCCAATCGTGCATGCCCATCCTGTAGTCAAGGATGTCCCAAAATCTGAAATTCTCTGTGCTGCCAAAATCAGACTCCTCCTCCATGGCATCCAGTAGTAGACCAGGACCATCATATTCGTCCCCCTCAGGCCTGTCGAGCTCCTCCATTCCCGGGGTATGCTGTACCGTATACCACCATAGGGTCTGGTAGGCGTCCTCCAGCCAAATCTCCTTCCATACCAGTCTCTCAAGCTCTGTAACCCACTCGTCCAGGGGCTGCTCTCCCAGGAAAGACATTCGCAGAGCCACTTGCCTCTGGATCCGCTGCTCTTCAGTGGGAAGCCTCTCGCCTCGCTGACGCTGCACCTCCTCCAGGGCCTTGTCCCAAAGTTGCTTTCTGGCAGCCTCTCGGTAGTACATCATGTCCTCCTCCGATATGGGCCCCTTCTGCAGGGTCAGGAGCTCCTGCAACCTCCAGTAAAATTAATCTTCCATATTGCTGTAGATAGGGATGCTGCACGATAGCTAGCTCTATCCCTCTATTGTAAATCCGTAGCATTACCGGTGTCTCTGAGCTGCTTCTCCTCGCACTAGGATGCCATCCCACCGCTGCCACCAATGTAACGGAACTAATCATTGTCTTGATGTAATGTCCAATGACGCCCAAGCTTCAGCTTCCTCACATACAGGATTACGTTTTCTCCTAGGATTTCCTGATACTTCAATAAATTAATCTTGCCTTCCACACACTGCAGCTTTCCAATGCCAGAGGATGCAAAACAGCCCCAAAAACATCACCGAGCCACCACCATGCTTAACTGTAGGCAGAGTTTTCATTTCAGCATATGCTTCATTCTTCTCCCTCCTGACATACTGCTGATCCGTTGGGCTGAAAAGTTTCAGTTTTGTTTCATCGCTGCACAGAATAGAATCCACAAATTTCTGTGGCTTTTTTTTAATGATTTTGAGCATAATAGAGCTGACTTTTCTTGTGTTTTTGGGTCAGTAGTGGTTTTCGTCTTGGAGTTCTGACTTGGAAACCTTCTGGGTTTAGTACGTGCCTTATTGTACTTACTGAAACGTCAGCGGCTGTTGCCACCAAGTCTTGCTGCAGGTCTTTTGCAATCACCCAAGGGTTTTTTACAACCTGACTCAGAAATCTGGTTGCAGCCATTGATAGCTTCCTTTTTTTTCCCCATCCATGTATTGTAACCATTGTTCTCTCAACTTGAACTTGCAAACTATGCTACCATCTGTGTCTCTAGGAACATTCAGTGCCTTTGCTATGTTTTTGTATCCTGTTCCTTTGTGAAGGGTGAAGGGTGATGATCACTTCCCTTAATGTTGTGGACCATTCTTTTGACTTAGCCATATTTCTAACAAGCAGTCAAACATGACACTCAACAAAGCCCTTGCCAGTTCAGGTATTTCAAGTGTTCCTTCTCAAGCACAACTGGGGCAACTAATGAAGCCCTTACATAGTTACATAGTTACATAGCTGAAAAGAGACTTGCGTCCATCAAGTTCAGCCTACCTCACATTTGTTTTTTGCTGTTGATCCAAAAGAAGGCAAAAAAACCCAGTTTGAAGCACAATTTTGCAACAAGATAGGGAAAAAAATCCTTCTTGACCCCAGAATGGCAGTCAGATTTATCATTGGATCAAGCAGTTATTACCTTACATTGAAAGATTATATCCTTGAATATTCTGTTTTTGCAAGTATGCATCTAGTAGCTGTTTGAACATCTGTATGGACTCTGATAAAACCACTTCTTCAGGCAGATCATTCCACATCCTGATTGTTCTTACAGTAAAAACATCTTTCATGTGCCTTAGACGAAATCTTCTTTCTTCCAGTCTAAACGCATGGCCTTGTGTCCTATGTAAAGTCCGGTTTGTGAATAGATTTCCACACAATGTATTGTCCCCGAATATATTTGTATAATGTTATCATATCCTCTCTCAGGCGACGTTTTTCTAAACTAAATAGGTTTAAATTTGTTAACCTTTCTTCATAGCTGATATGTTCCATTCCTTTTATTAATTTTGTAGCCCGCCTCTGCACTTTTTCTAGTGCCATAATATCCTTCTTTAGAACAGGTGCCCAAAATTGCACAGCATTTTCAATAATGGGGTCTTACCAGTGATTTAAAAAAGAGGCAAAATGATATTCTCGTCCCGAGAATGAATGCCCTTTTTCATGCATGATAATACCTTACTGGCCTTGGACACTGCTAATTGACATTGCACATTGTTGCATAGTTTGTTGTCTATAACAATTCCCAAGTCCTTTTCGTGTGTTGTTGTCCCTAATTCGCTTCCATTAAGGGTATACGTTCCTTGTGTATTCTTTTCGCCCTTGATTAGTTGCATCAGATTGAGACAACACCCGTTTTGCATATTTGTGCTGTTGTGAGGAATTCTATTCAGGGGGTTGAATAATTTTGAGACTGGAGAAGTCATGATAATTTGCATTTTTAGTTGAATTTGGGAAAACCACTTGAAGCATTCAATGTGTTGAGCTATTTCAACTGCTTTTTTCATTTGTTCATTGCAAACCGCTGCAAATCTGTAAATTTTGACAATAAACCTGATTTTGATTATTTGATTTGAATAATTTTGATTAATACATTATTTATTAATACATATATATATATATATATATATATATATATATATATATATATATTTATTTTAGATGTAAAAAACAGATACGGCTACAATTTCTACTTGATTTTATTTTATGTATTTATCATATATTTATTTATTATTTTTATTTTATATATATATATATATATATATATATATATATTTGTGTTAGGGGCACATAGCCGTATAAGGAGTAAGGACTAAGTATAAGCATAGGATAGTATAAAAGAGCAAGTCAGTTGTGGTGTGCGGGAACCGACGATGTGGTAGGCCTGTAAATAAAGAGGGCCCACCAAAGAGTAAAGAAAAAGAAAAGAGAGAAAGAAAGGAAGAAAAAGCATTGAGTATGGGGAGTGGCGGGAGGGTAATTCAAAACACTGACCTCGGACAGTATGGAGTAAGGTAAGAGGTCTCCCTTAAGCAGGTAAGTAAAATAATAAGCCCCTCCCACAATTACAGGACAAACGGCCTTAATTCCTATGTTAGGGGCACATAGCCGTATAAGGAGTAAGGACTAAGTATATGCATAGGATAGTATAAAAAAGCAAGTCGGTTGTGGTGTGCCGGAACCGACGATGCGGTAGGCCTGTAAATAAAAAGGGCAAAAAGTGATCAGTCAAGATTTAATACAGGCAACAAAACATACAAATTATCCAGACATTTCCTTTAATGCATTGCATATCTCTCGGACTGGTGTATAGGCAGAAGATTTTCACCGCCCCAGTGTTTTGATAATGTGCACTGGTATGTTTACACTGGAGGCTGTTGAGGCCGCCCCTATCTGGAGGGAGTGACCCGAATAGTTAGAAGGGTTAAGGCCTAGCTGGGCTATCAAAGACCTAACATGTTTCATGAAGGCCGTGTTGGAAGAATAATGGCTGTGAAGGTTGTAATGGATTGGGATTCTGAAGGTTGGAGTCTAGAACCACTACCGGGCACCATTTATTGTGGGTAGGATAGTATGCTATTTCTACTGGTAAGGCATGTTGACTTGTTTTTGATTGTGGTAGAGCCAGTAGGTAATGATCCATATGTTTTTGTAGGTGAGATTGTTTTAGGCAATGAGTTGTCTGAGTTGTGGTGATAGTGGTAAATTCTTGTATCCTGAGAAAACCGTAGAAAGCTATGTACATGGCTGTTTTGATTACTTTGTTTGTACTGGAATTAAATGGTCTTAAATCTAATAGGTTGGATAAGGATTGAAAAAGGTGATTGTCAATTGGTAATCTTTGTGAAGAACGTGGGGGAACTGATTTCTGAATACCCTTTCAGTATGTTTTTTAAAGGATGACATGAAGCTATGGTTGTTAGGCCATAGGGTTAGCATATGATGTTGAATGCCTGTCAGATATAATTTGATGCTGTTGTGGGACAGTTTAAGTTTAAGATGGCAAAAAGAAGCAAAACCTAGTAGTGTTGACATAATGAAAGGGTCATAGATGTTGTGTTCCAACATGAATCTTTTGAATAAGGTGAAGGCTCTGTTATATGTTCTGCATGTGTTGGCCAAGAGTGCTAGTTGTGATAATTCCCAGCTATGTTGCATGAGTATATCTAATCCATTATTAGATTCTGGAACGATGGGGCAGCTGTGGCTGCTTGAGTGGCTGTAGGGATGAAATTGATGAAATGCCTGGAATTTAAATCGAGACAAATTGTCAGCAGCGATGCTACAAACACCTGGTATATGAAAACAAGCTAAAAAGAATTGGTGACATGCCGCCAACCAGGTTAGTTTCCTGAGAAATTTCATGATCGTTAAAGATGATGAGCGGCGTTTGTTGATAATATGGCATGTGGCCTGGTTGTCTGAGTAACAATGAACAGATGACCAGATGACCCAGATGACAGATGACCCAGACCATAAATAACCCCTTGCCACAGCAGTCGCCACAATGGGGTATATCTCAAAAAGAGCTGAGGTAGTTAAAAAACCTTCCAAATCATGGACTTCCGCAGGCTAACTACCTCAAAGCCATTCGTTCCCATAGATTACTGCAAAACCCATGGTAGACGCTGCGTCTGACCATATGGTTGGTAAAGTCTCAGACAACCCTGGGAGGAACATGCTTCTACCATTCTATGTGGTTTAGAAATTCTGCCACATGAGTAGGTCTGCTGCGGTTTGGGTATCTAGGGTCAATAGATTATCATCATGTATGAAGTGTGGAAAAAGCAAAGCAATCTGGAGATAAAAGCGCGGCCTTGTGGTATAATGCACATGGCAAAATTTAAGGAACCTAATAGGGATTGTAACTCCTTACAATTGCATGAACCTAGCAGAAGGTAGTGATTGATGCAAGTGAGTATGTTCCCTATTTTGCATGGAAACATAATCTAGCTGGATGCCCAGGAATGTAATGCTAGTGTCCAGGCCTTCTGTCTTCTTAGGGGATAGTGGGATTCCTAAGTGGTCAAAAAGACTAATGGCTTCCCTGAGGCTTCTTGGGGGAAAGGTGTTTTCTTCAACCATCAAAAAGTCATCTAGATAATGGATGACTGTGGGACATCTGGATATGTTTAGTAATAACCAACACAGAGTCTCTGCAAACATATCAAAGATTTTAGGGCTGCTTTTTGACTTAAAAGGTACATTTTATTGGGACACATGGTTTTAGCATGTGCTCAGAAACACTTGGAACAAATATGCAACAGTCTGTGTGACGGAACGCTGGCACTCCGACTGAGTACCTCCGCCAATCGATGCTCCTAGTGCTCGCTGAGGACTCCAAGCACTCCAACCGACACCATCAGCACTGCAGACCCCACTTCCAGCGATGCAACTGCGCCGGGGTCTCTGCTGTCTCCACCCACCCTGGACCCAAGGCCAGGATCCAGCTTTCTGTGGGTGAACCTTTCTTTCCCCAGAGAGCAGGAACAGGAACAAGCTCTTAGCAGAACTTAGTGATCATACCCTGGGGAGTATAGTGATTATAGCAATCCCCAGACTGTATTTCTCCAATCCCCCAAACATGAGCCAAGGCTTAATGCTGGAACAAGACTGATTTACTGGCACACAGAACTCACAATTTATGCAACATAAAACTCCTCCTCTGGGCCAGGCTAGATAATTGAGTTTCTACAATACACAAAGCTCAATTATCTGCTGGCCAGAAATAATACAGTTTCATAAGACACAGGGACCCCAAAACATGCAATAACCCCATAAAAAGTATATCCTTGGAACTGGGGGATCTGGGTGAACCACATATCCAAAATTCACCCAGATCCGTTCAGTACTTTGGAAAATACAGGTTAATGCAGATTCTGCAGAACATATACAGGCTAAATGAAAAACAATCACTGTATAATGTGTCCCCTGCTGTATAGTCCAAAACCACTGCACGATGTCTCTGTGCCCCAAATACTGGCGAGATGGCACCGTGTTGAAAAGTCCAAACAGTATCTGTGAGTTAAAATGGCCGCCATCCTTTGTTCTCACCATGTGCTTCTGATACAGGAAATGGTGGCCACCCAGTAACTCCACAGTATGTCCCCAAATGGTTCTTAAAGGGCCAGCAGCAGCACAACACAAATCCATTATGCCCAAATCATGTCTTTAAATGGCAATACATCCCAGGGGCCATAGTCACAGGGCAAGAGGCGGGCAAGCAGTCCTCTCCAGGCACAAGTGGCGAAGGGCACTTCATTACAGTCTGCATGCACTAAAACTGCATGTACCAACATTACAATTATTGGAAATTTTTGATTCACCAAAAAAGATAACCTACCGGAGGTACTAGGGTCTCGATCATAAGAGTTATCCTCCGCTGTGTTGGGACAAAAGTTAGTTGTATGAGTAGAGGATGAACAGGATGCACAAGCTGGTGTCTTAAGACCTGCAAAGTGTCTGCAGAATAGACCTGCAAAGCGAAAAACCAGACAGAGTCAAAGCGCTTAAGAATATCTGCAGTGCTACTGCACTACCCCCAAGTGACACACAGTGACGCAAATTAGCAATAGATACCAGAAAGTTGGAGTGCGCTAGCAACTGCACTGGAGTCAGGGTCTTCTCTGAGTACTCTGAAAAAATATACAGTATATAGTGCATACTATCTGTATATACAGAGTATGCAAGATTAAAGTGTATCCGGGGATCAACTCACATGGACCAGAGCCCTATCACCCCTGGCTCTGGGTTTGAATTGCTCCAATGCAGTGGCGTCTCTAGGATTTATTTTTAGGGGGGGCACATGGAGGGCCAGGGACAAAAGTAGGGGGGCACATTTAACCCCGCTCTTGCCGCAGTTTGACCCCGCCCCTGTTGCATGTTAAGCCCCGCCCCAAACACAATGTGTTTTGTTTTTTTAATAATCCCTGGTGGAGGATTCATTATTTTCCACCAGGGATTATTAAAAAAACAAACACATTACCCTTGATAGAGTGCCATAGTTGCCAACATTTGAAAAAAAATTTCCAAGGACATTTTGCAGCACAGCTATCAATTACTGTCTGGGTATAATATCCCTGGACAGTCAGTGCTCTCTGTATAATATAGTGTTGTGTGTATATTAAATTGGGACACTCAGTGATCCCTGTATAGTGCTGCTCTCTGTATAATACAGGTCTGTTTGTGTATAATATCCCAAGACAGAGAGCAGCACTATACAGGGAGCACTGACTGTCCCGGGCAGGGCCGGCGCTACCTGTAAGGCGGACTAGGCAGCCGCCTAGGGCGCCCCTTGGGAAGGGGCACCGCCAGGAGCGCCGGCCCCCCTCATGCTGCAGCCGCCCGAGCGCTCGGTAGTGAGCCTCAGGCGGCTGCAGCTTTTCCCGGGCGGTGCGTTCATGAGGGCGGACCGCACCAGCCGGGCGCAGCATGGGGAGAGGGGCTGACAGCAGGAAGCGCTCAGCGCTCCCTCCTGTCACTCCCTCTGTTGTAGTGTGGCCAAGCCCAGTATAGTCGGCGGGTTCAGGGAGCATCTGTCTCCTGTACCCGTCCGGACTAACAGGAAGTGCACACTGAGTGTTCACTTCCTGTTAGTCCGGCCGGGTACAGGAAACAAAAGCTCCCTGTACCCGCGGACTATACTGGGCTCGGCCACGCTACAACACAGGTAGGGGAGGAGGGGAAAGAAAGAAACAGGGAGGGAGGGGAGAAGGAAACAGGGAGGGAGGGGAAAGAAAGAAACAGGGAGGGGGAGAAGGAAACAACAGGAGGGGAGGGAGGGGGGAAGAAAGAAACAGGGGAAGAAACAGGAGGGAGGGGGGAAGAAAGAAACAGGGAGGGAGGGGGGGAGAAGGAAACGGAGGGAGGGGAAAGAAAGAAACAGGAGGGAGGGGAAAGAAAGAAACAGGGAGGGAGGGGGGAAGAAAGAAACAGGAGGGGGAAGAAAGAAACAGGAGGAGGGAGGGAGGGAGGGGGGAAGAAACAGGGAGGGAGGGGGAAGAAACAGGGAGGGAGGAGGAGAAGGAAACAGGGAGGGAGGGAAAGAAAGAAACAGGAGGGGGGAAGAAAGAAACAGACAGGGGAGGGGGGGAGAAAGAAACTAACAGGGAGGTGGGAGGAAAGAAACTAACAGGGAGGTGAGGGGTAAGAAACTAACGGGGGGAAGAAACTAACAGGGAGGGGGAAAGAAACTAACAGGGAGGTGGTGGGAAGAAACTAACAGGGAGGGGAGAGAGAAATTGACAGGGAGGGGGGAGTGACAGGGGAGGGAGGGGGAATGAGAGTAACAAGGGAGGGGGGGAGAAGAGAGTGACAAGGGAGGGGGGAGAGATTGACATCCATCACACACACACACACAATCACACACAATGCACCCCTTACACACAAAGACAAAGAACCCCTTGCACACAGAAAAACACACAATGCATTACACACACAATGCATTACACACACACACGCAATGCAACCCTTACACACAATGCATCCCTTACACACACAGAAACACACAATGCATTCCTTACACACACTCAATGCACCCCTTAAACACACTCAAAGCACCCCTTACAGACTCACACACTTCATCCCTTACATACACAGAAACACACCTTGCAGCCCTTACACATACAAACACAGATTCACACAATGCATTCCTTACACACAAATCAGGACATCCCCTACACACTCCACCCCCTGTGAACAAACTCATTGGTGGAACATGAAGGTGGACCCTGGGACCCAGACCTTGAGCTGTGTAAAGGGCCCCCAAAAAATGGAGCTGCTTCTCGTTCTCCCAGAACATTGATTTGTGTGACCACAGTTACAAACAGCCTCCAGAGATCCTGTTATACACCAGACCAGTGGAGCCAGACTGCAGCTAGAGCCCATCATCATCCTCATCTGCTTGTAAGTAGGTAATCTAGTATATTATTCATGACATTAATCTCTAATTTACCTCACATTAAAGAAACACTATAGTCCCCAGAACCACTGCAGCTTAATGTAGTTGTCCTGGTGTCTATAGCCTGTCCCTGCAGGCCTTTTAATGTAAATAGTGATGTCGCGAACCCGAAATTTTCGGTTCAGGAACGGCGAACGCGAACTTCCGCAAATGTTCACGAACCGCCCGAACCGCCATAGACTTCAATGGGCAGGCGAACACACAGGGACTCTTTCTGGCCACAATAGTGATGGAAAAGTTGTTTCAAGGGGAATAACACCTGGACTGTGGCATGCCGGAGGGGGATCCATGGCAAAACTCCCATGGAAAATTACACAGTTGATGCAGAGTCTGGTTTTAATCCATAAAGGGCAGAAATCACCTAACATTCCTAAATCACAATGAATATGGATTGACACCTGACATATGACATATTGACACCTTGACATATGGATTGACACCTGTCCTCAGAGCCCCTGATGCACACGGACACAGAGCAGAATAGGGACTGGTCCCCCTACATAGGGTCACTTGGCAGATATGGATTGACACCTGTCCTAAGGATCCCTGATACACACTGACACAGAGCAGAATAGGGACTGTTCCCCTACATCGGGTCACTTGGCAGATATGGATTGACACCTGTCCTAGGGATCCCTGATACACACTGACACAGAGCAGAATAGGGAATGTTCCTCCTACATAGGGTCACTTGGCATATGGATTGACACCTGTCCTAAGGATCCCTGATACAAACTGACACAGAGCAGAATAGGGACTGTTCCCCCTACATCGGGTCACTTGGCAGATATGGATTAACACCTTGTTACAAACTGCTATTTGTAATGGGCCCTTTAAATGTCAAATTGCCCTGCTTCCCTGGGTTGTGGAGAAGCCTATTTGCCAGCCTCCTCCCGCATGACTATGGCCCCTGGGAGATTGTGAAAATATATGCACTTTTATTTGGTGTGTATGGCCCTTTAAGACTGTCGGTGGGCATATTGGGGCTTATGGACTCTTTATGTGACTGGTGCTGGCCCTTTAAACACCTTGGGACATCAGGAAGATTGGGACACTGCCCCTTTAAGGCCGTGTCCCCAGACTTGTTGGGGACACGGCCCCTTTAAGACGGTGTCCCCTGTGTCCCCAGACCTGGTGCAAAACCTTTGTGCCTGCCTTGCTATTTCCCACTTGGTTCAGTAAATGGG
>OW240920.1:104273405-104283785 GCA_933207985.1 Pelobates cultripes | reverse complement strand
AGGACAGGTGTCAATCCATATCTGCCAAGTGACCCTATGTAGGAGGAACAGTCCCTATTCTGCTCTGTGTCAGTGTGTATCAGGGGTCCTTAGGACAGGTGTCAATCCATATCTGCCAAGTGACCCTATGTAGGGGGACCAGTCTCTATTCTGCTCTGTGTCCGTGTGCATCAGGGGCTCTGAGGACAGGTGTCAATCCATATGTCCAGGTGTCAATATGTCATATGTCAGGTGTCAATCCATATTGATTGTGATTTAGGAATGTTAGGTGATTTCTGCCCTTTATGGATTAAAACCAGACTCTGTGCCATGGATCCCCCCTCCGGCATGCCACAGTCCAGGTGTTAGTCCCCTTGAAACAACTTTTCCATCACTATTGTGGCCAGAAAGAGTCCCTGTGTGTTTTAAAATTCGCCTGCCCATTGAAGTCTATGGCGGTTCGCCCGGTTCGCCGGTTCGCAAACATTTTTTTAAGGATTTAGCTTGTTTAACTACCATTTTATTTATTTTAACACCTTTCATTGTTTTCGTATCTATTTGTGGGTCAATGACCGCATTAAAATCTCCAGCCAATATTAAATTTCCTACTTTTATTTCTTCTATTTTTTCTAGAATAGATCTTAAGTAAGAAGCTGGTGAATAATTTGGGAGATAGACATTACAGAGTGTAAATATCTTAGAATTAATTTTACATATTATTATCAAAAATCTTCCGCCTGCATCTTGTAATTGTTGGACTATTTCTACCTCTAATTATTCACCGAATATTATGGCTACTCCACATTTTCTTTTATCTTTACCTGAGGCTTGTATAATAAGCGGAAATTTTTTTCCACCCCACGTTTGTTTGTCTGATTGCTTCCAATGGGTTTCTTGTAGAAATCCCAAATCAATATGTTCAGTAGCTAAATATTTATATATTAAAGACCTTTTTGTTGTTGTATTCATACCGTGGACATTAAGAGTTAGCATTCTTATCATTGGAATTTCTCAAACCTCTTTCCTTCCATCTCGACATAGTAATCTTCCGTATTTTCCTCCATTGCTGCGCAAACATACATATAACAAAAAAAACATATATCTAAAACCATAGGAGGATATCGTCCTCCTTAAGCACATAGACTGTTTACTCACCAACTGGGGAGTCAGTCTAATCCTGTGTCTAATTAATAGACACTAAGTAGGTCTGTCCGGATTAGGGTGATACTGCATAATGAAGCCCCTTAATCTATTTTCCAACAAGAAGGAGAAAAAAAAAAAAACCCTCACTTTTTCTTTTACTCCTAGTTCTTCTAGCCTATGTAAAATAAAGTATAAATGAGTAATCTTCAGTTTTAAAAGACTCATCTCAATATTCATCTTTTATATCTGTCACGCATTTTGGACGGATTCTTCTAGTATAAACATAAAATAGAAAACCTTGATAAACAATTTGAATAAAATTAATCCAGAATAGATATAAATTAAGTGGAAAATATTTCTAACGACCTATTTATCAACATAATCTATCACATTGTTTCCGTGTATCCTTTCTCTTTCCATTTTTTCCCCCTCTTTTTCTTGTCCCTTTCCTTCCCTTTGTGTGTTATCCATACAATTTTTCTAGCTCAAACATGTGCACATACAAATATATATAAGTGTCTTTCAAATGTATCCTTATTGAGCCATCTCATTATTTCTTATTAATATTGTTTATGAGTTTAACACCTTAGTGGGTAATTTTTTCTAACTAATATACGTGCAAATAATTATAGTGAATTTTTATCCTCTTTTACTCCATCAACTTATTTTATAGATCATAAACTACTAAACATTTAAAAAAAATTAAAAAAAACTTCACCTTTTCTTTTACTTCTAATTCTTCTAGCCTATATATAGTAAAGTGTGAATAAGCAATCTTCAAATCTTAAAAAACCCATCTCACTGTTCGTCTTTTATATCTATCACACATTTTAGACAAATTCTTCTAATTTAAACATAAAAAAACCTTAATAAACAATTTGAATAAGTTTAATCTAAAATAGATATAAATTTAGTGAAGAATATTTCAAGCAGCATTTTTATCAACATAGTCTATCACTTCGTTTCCATGTATCCATAAATAAACACCTTAGTGGATAATTTTTTTCTAACTAATAAGCGTGCGAATGTTTATAATAACTTTATATCCTCTTTTATCTCATCGACTTATTTTATAGATCACAAACTACTAAACCATTAATTTACTATTAACTTTAAAATTTGAGTGAATTCTTCTGCCTATTAGCATAAATAGAGACCTTTATAAGTAATTTCTCTGCTTAATATGCATAAGGATGTCTATAATAACCTTTTATTGTCTTAGACCCATCTACTAGTTTTATCACATAGATGAGAAAAAAAAAATCTTAGTAAATAAAATTAATTTAAAGAAGTATAAATAAAAATAAACAAAAATATTTCTAACAACCTTTTATCCTTATAATCCATCACATTGTTTTCATATATTATTTTTTGTATGTTACAGATATCCTAAACTCCAACCATATGCACATAAAGATATAAGTAATACCTTTCTAATATATCCTTATTAATAAATTATATTCTTCCTTATAATTATTGTTTGTAAATTACATATGTCATAGAATTTGAGTGGGTTCTTCTGCCTATTAGCATAAATACAAACCTTTATAAGTAATTTCTCTGCTTAATATGCATAAAGATGTCTATAATAACCTTTTATTGTCTTAGACCCATCTACTAGTTTTATCACATAGATGAGAAGGAAAAAAAAAAAAGTTTATTATTGTGTTTTTTTTCTTTTATTAATAGACCGAGAGCTTTTTTACATTTTGCCAGTGCCTTTCAACCTAAACTTGCCTACTTTGAACAAGCCCCATCCCGCTCAAAAAAAACAAAAAAACAACAACAACAAAAAAAGCTGAAGACCACTTAGAGTTCCATTAACGTAAGCAACACATCATTTTCACTCTTTGAAGCTATTTTACTGCTGATGCAGCTTTTTCTTATTGACCTTGACATTGTTTCAAATTACAAAATGACAAATACATATTTCTGAAAGAGGAACAATATTTTGTATTTATTTTTTTGCAGACAAAAGCTATTTTATATTACTAATTTTGAGAATGCAATAGAATAATTCCCATTATCTTTCAATATTTTCCTGTATGTATGTATGTATGTATGTATGTATGAAAATATATATATATATATATATATATATATATATATATATATATATATATATATATATATATATATTACACTTGCTGGACTTATTTTTAATTGCTTGCAGTGCTGCCTTTACTTATCCACTGTGTTTATTACTGCAGTGGATAAATAATGGTAGCACTGCAAGAAAATTAAGAAAATTTAAATAAGTCAGTTGAGCACTTTTTTTTTGGAAGTTGGACCATGGTCATAAATGTGAGATGTCAAGTGCAGAACCCTTTTTGATTTGTATACATGTGTTTAATTAATTAGTACTCTCCTCTTCAATCTTACCATTCTAATAGTGACCCTTCCTTGTCCTTTATTTCCCCACATTGCTAATTCCTTCCTACCTGAATTATGGATTTTTCGCCATTCCTAAGGATTTTTCTCTTAAAGAAGTCACATATACCTCTTTTTTAAGTAAAGTTAATCTTCTTTCTTCCTTCCTTCCTTTTCGTTTTTATAGTAGTCGCCCTAAGAGTCCACTTTGCCCTCTCATCTTCCTCTCTACCACTTTCCACACTTCATTTTTATTCCTTCAAAAGTTTAACAGAATATAATGGTCTACTCCTACACACTGTCACACCGTTCTTCTGCTTATATTACTTTATTCTACTTTATCCAGAACTGGAAGCTTTTTAATCCTTTGTTTCCATCTTGGTTCTGTCAACAGTATTTTGTTTGTTTATTACTTGCTCTTGTATAACAACTTTCTAAAACTGCTTTATATTTTAAAGTACACCATGAAAAATATGCACAGGTAGCTAGTTGGAAAACATTACCATTCAGTTGTTACACTTTATTATTGCAATTCCCTTTTCTCTACAAAATATTAGCATGCATATGAGTGCATCTGAGTCCTCTGAGTGCACCTTGCTTTCTTTAATTTTCCATTCCTGGGGGTAAGGTATGGAAGTATATCATGTGGTACCGTGGGGCCCTGCTAAAGGTCTCTGAGAACATGCTGAATGATTAAGGGAAAATAAACATTGTCAGGCTTCATATCAGCTGCCTGTTGACAGCTCTTTTTAATCTTTACCACTATTTTGATTACAAAGTAGCAAAGGTGAAGTAAATCACAAAAATAAAAAATAACCTTTTTTTTATTTATACATATTCTAGCAATTTAGCAAACCACAATGTATAAATAAACAATCATTCAACACCTGCTAGCTTTTCCCCCACTTTTGTTTTGCATGCCTACATGTCTATTTCACCTATATGTGGGTATAATTAATACAATTTTTTTATTTTGTTTCACAAATTAATATATGAAGTGAGATAACAGAATGCACTTGATGTTATTGAAAGTACACTTTTGCGCTACAGACTATGACACTATAGGATATGCTCACCCCTACTGTTACACAGACAGAGTTTCACACAAACAGTGAAAAAAATAATAAATTTGCTACATCGCCCCCTTCTTTCATTTCATCAATGATGAACCACCCAGGGAGTATTCTACAAAACTCTAGACTGTTAATGCTTGACTTACAATCTATGAAACCATAACTACCATCTCACTGGTTACTAAATAAATGTTACTGTACAATGTTTGTTTAGTGTATATGTTGCTGCTTTAAATACTAAGCATTAGACCAAAATTTGAAGAGGGTTATCAGGGTTAAAGATTGGATGTTTTGAGGTAACTCAACACAGCCTGAGATTTAAAGTAATTTAGTTACTGTAAGCTGTTAAGATTTTGTGTTATCATTTAACAAGATAAACAAAAACAATAGGCCTCACGTCTTCCCGCACCACTATAGCCCATAGTCCACAATCGGGCATTCAGGCATTCTCGGACTAGATGCAGAGGCCTTTAGAAGGCTGTTGGGCCTTAAATTCCTGTAAATCAGGAATCACTCGCTCCGACCCCTACACTACCACCTCAGAACCCCCAAACTTCATGCACTGCTTACGCTACAAGCAGCTGGCTGAATTTATTTCCTCCATTTCACATAAGCACCTGGTCACAAGAGATCTTACAGACCTTTAAGACATGTGTGTTATTGCAGACTACAAAAACAGAGGCTTATTAATCATATTCGGTATACTATTGCCCTCCCGCACACTCCTCTCTCCCTCCCCCCCCAGAGCTTCATGGGAAATGGGAGACAGTCCTAGGTGTAACATTTACACCTTTACAATAGTTGCAAATTTGTAGCCTGACCCAGCATTGTGCCATCTCCAGGGGAATTCAGGAAATGGCCTACAAGCTATTAACATTTTATGTTACCAGACCTCACAAACTCTACATGCCTTTGACCCTGCCATTGACAATACCTTGTTGAGATGCAAACGGGAAATAGGTACAGTTTTCCTCATTTGTTGGGACTGCACCCTGATCCAGCCTTACTGGACTACCATACATACTATCCTACAACGGTTCACTGAGGATTCACCCCCTTCACTTTTCATCCTCCCGCTACTCTTCTTCTGCTTCGCTCTTGGCAGCCCCCCCCCTCAGGTGCATATCAGGGGAGGAGTGTCCCCCCACTCACTGGGCTGGCTTGTTGCCTTCTCCCTTTTGGCATCAGATGCGAATAGAAATTGCTGGTTGTGTCATATCTTGACGATGCTCCCCATAGAAGGGCAGACGTTAAGGGCAAGTCTTTCATCCCACACTATACTATGTTTGGATAAACTTTTGGTGACAAATTCAATTTAGGACTGCAGGCACTATGACAACTTCAATAAGATAAAATTGTCAAAGTGCTTACAGTATCCTTTAAATAAGGAACTGTTCAATTTAATTGTTTTTAATTTGTAAGACATTGCATATTTATATATGTTCAAATATATGTGAGGGTAGGTAGTTTAAATTAAGTATGATAACCTACAGCTGCCTATAACAAAAATGTTGCTGCTCTTCAGTGACACTTAGAATGCTACTTACAAAAAACTGTACAAAAAAAGAGTAATTTGATGCAGACTCTCCCTAGGCAAGACCAGCCCTCTGTGTGCCCCTCCTCCCCCAGCCAATGTGTGCCTCTCCCCCTCCTAATGCTTTGTGTAACTCTTCCCCCTTAGTCCTTTGTGTGCCTGTCTCCTCCCTCAGTCCTCTGTGTTCCCCTTCTCACCCCTCCAGCCCTCTATGTGCCTCTCTTTCCCCCCTCAGCCCATCATGTGCCTGCCACCCAGCTCTGTGCCTCCTCCTCCCTTAGTTCTCTCTGTGCCTTTCTCCCCTCCCTCAGTCGTATTGCCCCCTCAGGCCTCTCTGTGTCTCTCTTTCCCCTCTCAGTGTGCCTCTCTTCCCCACTCAGCCCTCTGTGTGTCTCCCTCCCCCCTAACCCTCTGTGTGCTTCTCTCCAGTCCAGTCCTCTGTATACCTCTCTTCCCCCCTCAGTCCTCTTTGTGCCTCTCTTCCCCCTCAGCCCTCTGTGTGACCCCCGGTGCCAGCTCACATTCCTCCTCCATGTAGCATGACCAAGCCACAGACCATGGTAGAGGAGCTATTCTTTCCTCCACCGGTCTGATAAGCAGTTCAGCCCTCCTTGCAGCACATGAAGAGTTAAAAAACCCTTTATATACTCACCCGATTCCAGCGCCGATGTTCCTTGGTGCTGGGTCCGATGCCATCCGACAGGGGCTCTAATGCACATGTGCGGTGAGCTCCACTCACGCATTAGAGCTCCCCAATAGGAAAGTATTGCCACAATGCTTTCCTATGGATATTTCACAGATGCAGAGCGTGAGTACGTCCAGCGTCGTCCACGGGACTCAGAGTCCCTTAGAATCCTGGAAGCCACTGGATGCAGTCTTAGTTCTGCAATGTCATTGTTGCAGTTTCTCCAAAACTGCAAAGTTTTACTTGCAGGACTAAGTGGGACAGGCACACAGACCGCTTCAATAAGATGAAATGCTCTCGGTGCCTATAGTGTCCCTTTACAGGAACTTCAGAAAAAGAATAGACAAATTAGTGGTGATAATGCATATAGAATTACAACTATTACCAACAAGAAGTTATATGTAATTTAGAAAAAGCACAATAATAGTAAAAGGTGCACTTTACTGGTACCACACTGTACAGCAGAGTGACGGGCCTTTAACAAACTCACTTTACTCTTCCCTTTTCCCAATTTAAATACATTGTATTTTCTTATTATGTGTTCTCACATGACAGGGTGTAACACACTTAAAGGTTGACTGAAATATCACTCTGCTGTATCGTGTGGTACAACTTTGCAATGAGTTTATAAAGGTCATTTTATGCTAATTGAATGAAGTGTGTAATAAAAAAGGAGAAATTAAAGAGGAAGTGAGAAGTGTGAGGGAAGGCTTTGTTCTACAATCTCCCAGTAACGTACTAGTTTTGGCAGGCTTCCTCTTTCCTCTTCCCACTCTTTTCCAATAAACAGTACTCGTGTAGTATTTTGGAGGATTCACAACATTTTAATGATAAAAGAACAAACCAGACGATTATAATAAAGATATTATTTGCATTCTTTCTGATTATTATTATTGCCATTTATACAGTGCCAACAGATTCCGTAGCGCTTTACAATATTATAAGAGGGGGGATTTAACTATAAATAGGACAATTACAAGAAAACTTACATGAACAATAGGTTGAAGAGGACCCTGCTCAAACAAGCTTACAGCCTATAGGAGGTCGGGTATAAGACACTTTAGGACAGGAAATAGCAATCAAATAGGGTGGGAGTGAAGCAGAGCTGGAGGAGAGAGTAAAGCACTGCCCTATAGGAGAGAGCAAGAGACAGGTATGTAAGGTAGAGTCCATAAGCTTTCCTAAAAAGATGGGTTTTAAGTCCTGCAAGCGCGAGTTGGCCGTATGGGTGCGAGCAGCGGTCAGGAGGTGGTCACGGGCAGAGCGGAGGGAACAAGGAGGGGCATACTTATGGATCTGTGAAGAGATATAAGAGGGGCTAGAATTGTTCAGTGCTTTAAATGTATGGGTTAGCACTTTGAATTGACTCCTATAGGATACAGGGAGCCAATGTAAGGACTGGCAGAGGGGTGAGGTGTGAGAGGACCGACTAGAGAGGAAAATCAGTCTGGCGGCGGCATTAATTACAGACTGTTGTGGGGCAATCCTTTTTTTCGGGAGACCAATCAGGAGAGGGTTACAGTAATCCGTGTGGGAAATTACTAGAGCATGAACAAGCTCCTTGGTAGCATCTTGCGTAAGAAAGGGGTGGATGCGGGCTATGTTTTTAAGTTAGAACCTACAGGATTTGGCAACAAACTGAATGTGAGGCTCAAAGGTGAGGCCAGAGTCAAGTATGACGCTAAGACAGCGTGCTTGCAAGAATGGACTTATGTGGATATCACTGACTTGAAGGGAGAGCGAGAGAGGAGGATCAGTATTAGGAGGAGGAAAGACAAGGAGTTCAGTTTTAGAAAGATTGAGTTTAAAAAAAGCGCAAGGACATCCAGTCAGAGATGGAAGAAAGGCAAGCAGTGACACGTTGCAGCACGGCAGGGGAGTGGTCCAGGGAGGAAAGATATAACTGGGTGTCATCAGCGTACAGGTGTTAGTGGAATCCAAAAAAGACAATAAGTTTGCCAAGAGAGGCAGCATAAAGAGAAAATAGAAGGGGACCAAAGACAGAACCATGGAGAACTCCAACTGAGACAGGACAAGGGGAGAAGGTAACCATGGAAAAGGAGACACTGAATGAGCGTTGGGAGAGATAAGAGGAAAACCATGAGAGGACAGAGTCACAGAGATCTAGCGATTGAAGAGTTTGTAGGAGGAGAGCATGATCAACGGTGTCAAAGGCAGAAGAGAGGTCAAGGAGAATTAATATGGAGTAGTGACCTTTGGATTTAGCTGCGATTAGGTCATTAGTAACTTTCATAAGAGCAGTCTCAGTAGAGTGGAGAGGGTGGAAGCCAGACTGAAGAGGGCCAAGGAGAGAGTTGGAATTGAGGAAGCGAGACACACGGGTAAAGACAAGTCTTTCCAAAAGCTTTGATGAAAAAGGGAGCAGGGATATGAGATGATAGTTAGAGGGGGAGGATGGATCAAGAGATGTGTTTTTTTTCAGGATACGTATTACAATGGCATGTTTAAGGTCAGCAGGAACAGTGCCAGAAGAGAGAGAGCAGTTTAAGATGTGTGTCAAAGTTCGCGCCGTTTACCGGCATCCCACAGTTACTTCCGCAATCGTGCACTTCCGTACCACGTGATGAGTGACGGTCTGAGCCCAGGCAAGACAAGTGGAGAGAGATCTGATGAGGTGAGATGGGACAGGATCGAGCGGGCAAGTGGTGGGGCGAGAGGAATGGAGAAGCGCAGCCACCTCTTGTTCAGTAGCTGGGGAGAAAGTCTGAAGGATAGGAAAGGCATGATTTACGTGGTTGAGAAAGAGAACGGCAAGGAGGGGAGAATTGTTTCCTTAGCTGTTCAATCTTGTCGATAAAGTAGCATGCAAAGCTATCAGCTGTAAGGTTAGTTTGGGGGTGGCCACAGCAGGGCGGAGAAGAGAATTAAAGGTGTCAAAGAGATGTCTGGGATTGTGGGAGCATGAACTAATGAGAGAGGAAAAGTATGACTGTTTGGCGAGGGCAAGGGCTGCACTGTATGAACGCAATATGAATCTATAATGGAGAAAGTCTGCCTGGGTGCGGGACTTCCTCCAGGAGCGTTCAGCACAACGGGAGCAACTCTGCAGATAGTGTGTTGATTTAGTATGCCAAGGTTGGGGTTGTGTCCTCCTCGAGGTGCATGTTTGAAGTGGGGCTGCAGCGTTCAAGGCAGAGGTGAGGGTAGTGTTATATGTGGAGATGGCCAGTCAAGGTAAATCCAGTGTGAACAGGTATATTGGAGTAGAAGAAAGCAAAAGTGTGGCCCACAAAAGGGCCTTTGTCAAAAAAGACTAATGTCTGTATCATGCTCTTGATGCAAAATAAGGAAAAAAACAACAACAAAAAATCAATTGTAGCCATTTCCAATTATGCCACAATAAGGGAAAAATAAATTAATTTAATAATGGCTCAGTTTTGATCAGATTATACCTTGGATCAACAACCTACATATCAATTATAGTTAATAATAAAAAACAGATCTGTTGGTGCACTGTCAATAGTAAAAATCCACAAGGGGCAGCGGAGCAACAGCACTAAGGGGTGCCTGTAACTGCACTACTACAATAACCACTTATAGAATAAAAACAGGAAACATCTGAAGTGTACTAAGGC
>OW240920.1:104224622-104273305 GCA_933207985.1 Pelobates cultripes | reverse complement strand
ACTTCAGGAGGGGAACGCAGTGAATATAAAAGCAACCTTTATTGTATAACATGAGTTACCACAAAAATTAAATAAGTACAGTAATACCAGAGGAGAAAAAGCCTCAACTGTTATGTAGAATGTAGCCACAGGCTGTCAAACAAGGCAAGGTAAATTGAACTAAAGCCCAATACTAAACTCTGTTAAATACTATATAGAGTCACCAGATATCTTGTAGGATCAAGGTAATGTGTGTTGGTGAAAACCACAATAATATAGATAAGCCCCCAAATAGGGCTAAAAAATCCTAACAGCAGCTAAGGTTCCTGATGCTTGACAGAAAGAAAAAAGTAGTGGGGAAGAAACAAAGTAAGAAAGGTCTCCCCACTTTACTATAGCTGTCAAATAACAAAATGAGAAAAGAAAATGGGGAGGCATCACCACCACAATCCTAGCCCAAGGCTGCCAGACAAGAAAGGGTAAATTAGGCTCAGAAATCAGTGATACCTGGGGAATACATATGGTGATTGCTATATGACCTATGTCTGCCAAAGGATCGACTAAAACCCAAGATAAAACTCTTTTAAATGCTATAGAGTCACTAAATAAAAAGAAATTACCCAGTGTGTGTTTTGGTGTCTTGATATCCCTGATGACGGCATGTTAGAACGTGGAAACGCACATCAGGTTCTTTCTTTTTTGCACCTCACTATGTGTTGGAAGACCCTTCACAAAGGGTAGCACTTTTTTGTTACTTTAAATGCACTTTTAGTTACCTGAGGGCTAGTTTGTTCAGGTAGGCACTAGTAGGAATCCCACGGTGCCAAAGGTACCTAGGTTCAGTTTGTTTGTCTAGGATTGTCAGGCTTATGCTTCCCCTTTTTTTTCTCTTTTTGTTATTGGACAGCTAAAGTAAAAAAAATATATATATAAAAAAAAGAGGGGGTGGAGACCTTTCTTACTTTGTCTCTTCCCCACCATTCTCTCCTTTTTGTCAAGCACCAAGAACCTTAGCTGCTATTAGGATTTTTGTTAGCCCTATTTGGGGGCTTATCTACATTATTGTGTTTTTTTCTCAATACACAATACCTTGATGCTATAAGCTATTTGGTGACTGTGGCGGAATCAGCCTTGCCACTGGGCATTGGAGAAGACTGATTGGCAGCCTCCTGCCCCGTGACTATGACCCCATGTTGAAATGCTTGATTTTCCCCTCCAAAGACCTGAATGCCAGGTCATTGGGTACTTTCCCTATTTGAACAGTGATACCCCAGATAGCTATGCCATGGAGCCCATTCGTATAACGAAAGACTATGTGAAAGACTTTGGCCCCATGGCAATTGAACTGTATGTATAGATCTGAGCGCCATTCAGTAATAATGTGCGATCAGATCTAAGCTATCTGGGGATATGTTTAATGTACCTGTTTTATGCAATAGCTGCACAGTTATATATTTTTATGTATTGTATTGTCTTTTGCTGCCATGTGTTCAATGGAGTTTTGCCTCTGTCCTTGGAGATAATTGGATCACTTCCCAATTATCTCCAGGATAGAAGACTCTGTGGAACTGGTTTGGGCAGAAAAGCCATGCTTCATTTGGTCACAAAGGACGTTGATCTAACTTTTGACCCACTGGCCAATTTGTATGATTTTGACGTATGTTGGTATTTGGAGTATGCTGATTCTGAAAATGTAAGTTTATGTGAATGTGATGCATACTTTTAAAGTTATGAATATTGTGTAAAACTGTGTATTTTCCTGGCTGTGATAATTATATTAACCCATTGTGTAAGGTCATTGTATCACAGGCAGAGGGGAGAATTTTGTGTGGGAGTGTCTGTGTGTATTGTACGTATTGATTGGTTGTTCTGCAAAACCCTGTGGGCGGTACTATGTTTGTGAAATGGGCATAAAAGCAGAATGTTGGATTAAAAGCTTGAGTTCTACTTCACCCTCAATTTGGAGTGCCGTCTCTTATTGGGGGAATCTGCTACAAGGGATTGCTATGCATGTCATACTCCCTTGCTAAATCACTACTAAGCTCTTGTAAGAGCTTGTTCCTGTCTTTCTCTCTGAAGGAGTCTATGGTGGTTATGGTGTCGGCTGGAGTGCTTGGAGCCCTTGGAGCCTTGAAGCATCCATCAACGGAGGTACCCAGTCGGGGTGCCAGGTGATCCGTTACATTGGTGGCAGCGGTGGGATGGCGTCCTACTGCGAGGTAAAGCAGCTCAGAGACACCGTTCGTACATTTAAAAATAGAGGGCAACGCTAGCACTCGTGCAGCCCCCCTGGGAGCAGAGGTATCCAGCGACTTGGAGCAGACAAGTATGGAAGGTTCTGGCTCTGAAGATGAGGCTGGCCGAGGTGAGGCAGCAAGTGGCCCAGTGTGGGGATGATGTACCCATGGAGATATGCCAGGCGATCTGGAACCAGGTCACGGCCAAGCGAAACACAAGAATGGACCGAGAATTCGAGCTGGCGAAAAAGAGAGTATGCTCAGCGGAAGGAGTGTTACAGCAGCTGATTAGAGGCTGCATCCGAGGAGGTTAGCCGTCTTCCCCTGAGGCAGCCAGAGGAAGTAGGGGTCATCATCGACTGGTCCTGTGAGGAACCACAACAGGCAGGTGGAGATGGGACCGAGGTCTCTCCACCGGGCCCAATGGCCCAGATCCCCAAGAGCAGCCGGAAATACCGGGTGCGGAAGCCAGTGGTCTTTACTTGCAAATGTTGAGGGACCTCACAGACTCGTCCTGGGAAGACCCACAGATGGCAAGTGGAGATGGGAATGTGGTCTCTCTACCAGCCCTACGGGGATGCTGGGTGTTTGGCCCAGATCCCCAGCAGCAGTATGTATGACAGGGAGCTAAAGGTGCCGTCCTTCCTCCCCAGCAGCAGAGTGTGTCCTTAGGATAGGAAACAGTTGGTCCCTCTCCCCAGCAGTCCAGTGAGTCACAGGGTGAAGGTGCCGTCCTTCCTCCCTAGCAGCAGTGGGTCCTGCAGGGAGCAGAGACAGTCGGTCTCGCTCCCAGCAGCGGGACAATATATTGAAAGGGGAGACAGTCGGTCCCCCTCTCCACCAGCAGAGAGAGTGTCAGGGAGAGGAGCCTGCTACCCTGTCTCCGCAGCGGCTGAAAGTGTGTAAGGGAGAGGAGCTTGTTACCCCATCTCCCCAGCGGCAGCATAGCCCATCAAGAGGAGACACTAAGCTCCCCTCTGGCGCACATGAGACCATGGTCTCTGCGCCCAAGCTACAGGGAGTACGGACAGTCGGTCCTGCTCCCCAACGGCAGAGTATTCTACCGGGAGGGGAGAGCCTCGTTCCTCTCCCCAGTGGCAGCCTAGCCCACCAAGGGGAGATGATAAGCCCCACACCGGTGCAGATGGGACCGTGGTCTCTGTGCCCAAACCACAGGGGGTAAGGATGGTTGGTCCTGTCCCCCAGCAGCAGGGCTGTTTGTCCAAAGGGGAGACAGCCTATCTTCCCCTCCAGCAGCAACACCAGGTCCAGAGGGAGGAGCCTACTCCTCAACTGGGCTCCAACCAGGCTACTGGTCTCTGCCCACTCAGCAACCCACAGATCCGGGGTACCCGTACTCGACACAGCCGTGATGGAGCCCCTGGACAAAGATTGGCTGCACGTTTCCCCAGGTGCAGTAACTTTTAATTGTGGGTGGGCTGCACTACTGACTATGTTTTGTGGGTGGGTTGCTGGACTAACCAAGGCACTGACTGACAGGAGGCCAGATACCTTGTTAGTCTTTTTGGGAAAGGGGAGAAAAATGTAATGGATTGCCTGGCACCCTGACTGGGTACCTCTGTTGATGGATGCTCCTATCGCTTCCTGAGGGCTCCAAGCACTCCAGCCGACACCATAACCACTGTAGACTCCTTCAGAGAGAAAGACAGGAACAAGCTCTTACAAGAGCTTAGTAGTGATTTAGCAAGGGAATATGACAAGCAAAGCAATCCCCTTTAGCAGATTCCCCCAATAAGAGACGGCACTCCAAATTGAGGGTGAAGTAGAACTCGAGCTTTTAATCCAACACTCTGCTTTTATGCCCATTTCACAAACATAGTACCGCCCACAGGGTTTTGCAGAACAACCAATCAATATGTACAATACACACAGACACTCCCACACAAAATCCTCCCCTCTGCCTGTGATACAATAGGTACTATTTAAAAATGCATGGCTGAAATAAAGAAAAACTGAATAAAAATAACTGAATACGAAACTGGGTAAAAACTGAATTAAAAACGACTGAATAAAAAAAACTTATAGTCCAAGTGCCAGTTGATAAATAATGTTAGTCATAAAATGGTAATGATGATAACAACAATAATGCTCATACAAAAATACTAAAATAATGCTAAAATAAATATTTTTGTATATTAGTCATAAAATGGTAATGATGATAACAACAATAATGCTCATACAAAAAATAGTTATTTTGTATGAGTATTTTTGAATGAGCATTATTTTAGTATTTTTGTATGAGCATTATTGTTGTTATAATTTTTTACCATTTTATGACTAAAATAATTTATCAACTGGCACTATAAGTTTTTTATTCAGTTATTTTTTATTCAGTTTTTACCCAGTATTGTTTTCAGTTATTTATTTTTTATTCAGTTATTCTTGTGATCTATTAGTGATTTTATATTGTCTTTTATTTGTATTGTACTTTTTTATATTGTGGATTATGATGTGTCAGTACTATATTATTTGAGCCCGTCAGAGGTACCACAGCTGTATATATCTAGCTGTGATCTCCTTATCCAGGCATACAGATTACACTGTTACTAGCTTGTGGCTGCATTGCTACATCCATCTTTATCCATCTTTCTATTTAGGACTGTATCCAACCATTCAGCAGTATTCAAACTGTGTGTATTATTTCCAAATACTGGTTGTATCTCACAATTTATATTTTCATTTGTAATATATCCTGTATGTTCTGTTACATTATTTCTCTGCCTTCACTCCATTTAACCACTTAAGTACGTCACTCCTGATCCTTTACTAGTTTTATCAAGTTAATTGTATTTGCAATATTAGGGTTTTCTCCTCAATGACACAAGTGAGTTAAAATGAGACATGAATGGTGACTCACCAAGGGAGCAGCTATTTTAGCGGTCAGTGTAAATGATTGCTATGATGCTGCTTAGTAGATGTATTTGTAGATACTGAAGTGTTTTCCCTTTGTTTTTGGTGTTGAATTGGTTGATTATTATTGCAATGTCTAATTTTACACATCTTCATTGAAAAGCCCCTTATGTTTCTGTAGTCTCTTCAATTCTTATGTCTGCCTTGAGAAGGATTTGGATTTATGGGAAAAATCTATTGATTTTCTGAGTTATATCCATTGGCTACATTGTTTTTATGCTTTTCTATGAGGGTCTTTTAATGTAATTACTAAGTAAAAGAGACTATTTTATAAATAGCAAGTGACCTGTCAGTTGTTTTATCCCACACAAATTATTCAATAAATATTTGTACGGGTGTTCCCCAGACTTCTCCTTTTTTCAGACTTCCCTTTTCTGTTTTGCTCCCACTTACTATCAGTTGTTTTTGCTTGGCATTAATAATGTAGTAAAATTTAAGCAGAATATAGAAGTGTTAGAATCTCTCTATCCAGTTTTTTAACTAGTATTTCCAAATTCCATGTGGAAGATAAAAAGCGGCCACTTAGGAACACCCTCTTTATTATATAATACATAGAAAGGATACGTGATACTTGGAAACCTGGAAATAAAGCAGTTGCAATATATTTGTGAAATAGAAATGGGTATATAGATCAACGGAATGTATAAAAATAATCGCCTTTGTAAAATGAAAGTGTTTGTTATGAAAGAGTTGCTCCAGTTTAGACATTATACTTCTCAGATACATATATAACCGATTGTATTACATTCTATGATAATGCACTCCTTGACAAGTTCACCAAGGAGACTTATCCCAGTGGCAAGTGTAAATAAGTCTTTATATTAAAATTTTGGATTAAAAAAATGCAGTAATAAAAAGGGGCGTATAGAAGAACCCAGGGGAAATAATCAAAGAATGCCCTTTTGTTACTCCTTCTCACTCCCAGCTAACCAGTACACCTGATTTGTGTACCAACCATATTAAATTGTGTGGAGTTGGCTGAGTAGGATATGGATGAGGGATGTCTGAGTGTGATTGAGGGTGGAGTTTAACTTGATTTTGTGGGATTGGTTGAGTATGACTGTTTTGTCCTTGGTGGTCCTGGATTGCTGCTGGCCTGTCTGACATTCATTTTGAGTCAGAGCATTGCCACGGTAACCTGGCACCATAACCTGCTCTGACACATTCACATGGCTTGTGACCATGAGGGTGCACTTACAATGCACTTCCTCACATTTTTTTTAACAGTTATTTATTATATGGCTTGAATGGAAATGTATTAAATAACAATTTTGCAAGCGGGTGCCCTGACTGGACTGGGCCTCCCTTTGACAAGTGGAACTCTAGTGCCAGGTCACAATCATGACCATTACCACCTTGGTAGTTCTTTCAGTGGTAATCTGGAACAAGGGCAGGGCCGGATTAACATAGGGGCTGATGGAGCTGCAGCTCTAGGCCCATGCCCATGGAATAGGCCAATTGATTTTTTTTTACACATTACACTTAGGATTGCCACCAGGCTGGTATTTTATGGTATTTGAGACTGCCTGGCCGGTGCCAGTATTGCAGTAAAACCGGCAATACAAATGCCAGTATATTTCTTAGTATAAACAGAGATTACTCTGCAATACTGGTGCTGGCCAGTAGGGGTCACTGTGTGTGGAGAGAGACAGGGATAGGAAGTTACAGCATCTCCCTCCCTGCCTCTCTCTACTCACTGATCCACGGGGGAGCAGCTACACAGCACAGAGAGTCCAGACAGCAGCTCCCAGCCTGCAGAGACAGCCTACAGCTCAGGTAAGTGAGGGATGGGGGGAAAGCTGCAGGGAGACATGGTGACACTGAGAGACCTGGGGATACTGAGAGACTAGGGCAGGGGTAGGCAACCTATGGCACTCGAGGTGTCTTTGTACGGCACTCAAGACTGTTAGGCTAGAGTCTGTTTGGCTCTATCATGAGTCCCAGTGGAACTTTAGATATCTGCTAGTGCAACCTGAGCAGTGATTGCAGGTGGTGAGGGACAATCCTCAATTTAGGCATTGTAGCACGTAGATGGAGTGACCTCAGATAACTTCCTCCCAGCACTTGTGAACAGGAATCCGCACAGGAGTAGAGCATCCCATAGGGCGATACTGGGAACAATCCATCTTTTATTCAGCAGAATAAATGTAAGTAGTTTTTTGGTGATTGTACAGAATTTCCTTGTGATTTACACGCATACATAATTAATTATGCAAAATTGTAAGGCCGGTATTTTTCCAGGAAAGCTGGCAGCCCTAACTATCCTTCACATACTCTTGCTTAAGTATGGAAACTTAAGAGGGATGTATGGGAACAAAACTTGTGTGGACTGGCTGACAATGAAATTAGTTAAGGTAATGCTGACTTTGGTCTCTCTAACACTGTGGCGTGTTCCCTTTCTTCTACATTCACTACATCGACCTTTTCTCTGTCCCAAACTATATACCAGGAGCCTGCTAGTAAAAGGGTAAGTAGACATGTGAGTGCTAGGGGACAGTCCTTAGAAAGTGTGGAGCGAACACATCATTAGACGCATTTATGCCAAGCTCAGGGTGCTGTCTGCATAATATGCCCTTAGTTGGCCAGCCTGCATGATTGGCAGGCAACCTGACATGCATTCATGCCAGGCTGGCCTTCCAATTCTTTCGGCAGACGTGCCCCCTTTTTAAGGCATGTTTGCCTCTTTCAGCAATTCTGATTACGTGATTTGTGTCAGTAACACACCCTTTAACCCCGCCCATTGACTGCCTGCTTCACTAGACACTGCTGTAAGGGGTATGGATTTACTTGAAAGATGAAAACATAAATTAGATCGTGGATGTCATAGGGTATGTGTTTTCTTATAAGAGAAGAAAATTGGGAAAGGAACCCAGTACACGTATAAAATATAGAATTGAATAAAATACAACCTGGTAATTTGAACCAGGGATATGTGGTCAATGTGAACCTATAATTAGAATAAAACACTACATAGTGTAAAACAATTATAGTAAAGTGAAAAAAGTGCTGGTAACTATTAAACTCACAAACATAAGTGAAAATAGGCTTCTCACCCCACCAGGGGTTAATACGAATGATAGGACCAGTGGGAATCAATCACATGGATCTTCATATATATCTCTAATAGATGTAGAGAGAGAGCCACATATGGTGAAGTACAGTTAAAATTCACAGGAAATGTATTGAAGTTGCACTTACTAACAGGCAGCAAATCTGGGCATATCTCCACACATGTGGAACCAAGTAGAGAGAAGATGGATCCTCAGGATGCCAGTAAAAAGTATAAAATGAAACAAATACTAATAAAATCAAAATCAGAATAAAAAGTCACTGTGTAGTTCAGTATTTGATGTCCAACGCGTTTCGTAGACGCGGACGTGGACTTCCTATTTATAGCGCTTTACAATAAAAGGGGAATTTACCAAATGAGACAATAACAAAATGTAACAGGAACAATAGGTAGTTGAGGACCCTGCTCAAATGAGCTAACAATCTAGAGGAGGTGACGTATCAAAACACAATAGGAAGGGTATTGAAAGAGACAGCAAATAGACATGGTGGGAAAGTAGCAGAACTGGAGGTGAGAGTGTAGTGTGGCCCTTTAAGAGAGAGCAAGAGGTAAGTTTGAGAGATGGAAGTTACTCTTGGATGCCATAAGCAATACTGAAAGGATGGGTTTTGAGGGACTTCTCAAAGGATTGAAGACTAGGGGAGAGACTGACAGAGGTAGACAGGCTTTTCCAAAGGAAAGGAGCAGCCCATGAGAAATCTTGCAGGTGTGAATTTGCAGTAAGGGTACGAGCAGCAGCCAGAAGAAGGTCACCAGTACAGCTGAGAGACCGAGAGGGGGCATACATATAAATCAGTGAAGAAATATAAGAGGGGTTAGGGTTTTATAGGTAGTGGTTAGTATTTTAAATTGACACCTGTAGGGTACAGGAAGCCAGTATAAGGATTGACAGAGGGGTGAGGTGTGAGAGGAGTGACAGGAGAGAAAGATCAGCCTGGCAGCAGCATTCATCACAGATTGTGGGGGGGGGGAGTACGGCTTCTGAGGAGACCAATTAGGAGGGAATTACAGTAGTCCATGCAAGAGATTACTAGAGCATGAACAAGCTCCTTGGCAGCATCTTGAGTAAGTAAGGGGTGTATGCGGGCAATGTTTTTAAGCTGGAATCGAAAGGTTTTAGCAACAGACGGATTGCGTGAGCATGAGGCACAAAGGTGAGGCCAGGATCCAAAATAACCCCAAGACAGTGTGCTTGAAAGAATGGGGTGAGGCAGGTATCGTCAACCTGCAGGGAGAGTGAAGGAGGAGGATCAGTGTTATGAGGAGGAAAAATAAGAAACTCCGTTTTAGAGAGATTGAGTTTCAGAAAGTGGGAGGCCATCCAATCAGAGATAGAAGAGAATCAATTAGTAACACGTTGTAAGACAGAAGGGGAGAGGTAAGGGGAGGAGAGGTATATCTGGGTATCTTCGGCGTACAGGTGGTAGTGGAATCCATATGAATTAATGAGTTTGCCAAGAGAGGCAGTATAAAGAGAGAACAAAATGGGACCAAGAACTGAACCTTGAAAGAGCTGAGACAGGACAAGGAGAGGAGGTGTCATTGGAAAAAGAGACACTGAAGGAGCGTTGGGAGAGATAGGAGGAGAACCATGAGAGGGCTGTGTCACAGAGACCAAGAGATTGAAGAGTTAGGAGAAGAAGGCCATGATCAACAGTGTCAAAGGCAGAAGAGATGTCAAGAAGAATTAGTATGGAGTAGTGACCTTTGGATTTAGCTGTGATTAGATAATTTGTAACTTTAATAAGAGCAGTCTCAGGAGAGTGGGGCGAAAGCCAGATTGAAGAGGATCGAGGAGGGAGTTGGAATTTAAGAAGTGAGTCATACAAGTTAAGACAAGTCTTTCTAGAAGTTTTGAGCAAAAAGTAAGCAGGGATATGGGACGATAGTTGGAAGGGGAAGACTGGTCTAGGGATGGCTTTTTTAGGATGGGTACAACAGTAGCATGCTTAAGGGAAGCAGGGACAACACCAGATGAAAGAGAGCAGTTTAGGATGTGTGTTAAGGATGGTACAAGACAAGAGGAAAGAGATCTGATAAGGTGGGAAGGTAATGGATCAAGCGGACAGGTGGTGGGACGAGAGGAGAAGCCCCCTTCTGTTCTTTAGCTGGGGAGAAGGCCTGTAGGGTAGGGAAGGTACGGTCAATGTGTGGTTGCAAAAGTGAGGAGCAAAGAGGGGAGAATTCTTTCCTTAACTGTTCAATCTTGTTGGTAAAGTAGCATGCAAGACTTTCTGCCGAAAGGTCAGTTTGAAGGGTGGTTTGAGGTGGGCGCAGGAGAGAGTTGAAGGTATTAAAGAGATGCCTGGGATTGCGTGAGCATGAGCTAACAAGAGATGAAAAGTAGGATTGTTTAGCAAGGGTGAGGGCTGTGCTATATGAAGACAAAATGGATTTATAATAGAGGAAGTCTGTCAAGGTGCAGGACTTGCTCCAGCAGCGTTCAACTGAATGGGAGCATCTCTGCAGGTAGCGTGTTGACTTAGTGTGCCACAGTTGGAGGCGGCCCTCCTTGAGGTGCATGCTGAGAGTGGGGCTGCAGCATCTAGGGCAGAGGTTAGGATAGCGTTATATGAGGAGATAGCCAGAGAGGGACAGGAGAGGGTAGGGATGGATGAGAGTTCAGAATGGATTACAGCCGATAGCTGCTGGAGATCAAGATAATTTAAATTCCTCTTGAGTTGAGGGGGATTAGGTTGAGGATATTGGTGGTAGGTGCACTCAAGAACAAATGATAGGAGGTAGTGGTCTGATAGAGGAAATGGAGTATTACAGAGATTGGAGACTGAGCATGCATTTAAAAAAATAAGATCTAGAGTATTGCCAGCTACATGCCAGACCATTACAATAGGCCAAAGGAGGAGGTGATTGAAATATGTTTTGAGACTACTGAGGACAAGGGTGGGTTTATGGAAATGTTGAAATCCCTGAGAATGAGATATGGGATATTGTTTGAACAGAAGTAAGGAAGCCAGACAGCAAAATGGTCAAGGAAGAGATGAGGAGAACCAGGGGGGCGATAAATAACTGCAATGTTTGCAGATATGGGTTTGAATAAGCAAATTTAGTACATTTCAAAGGAGAAGAAAGAGAGGGAAGGGGAGGTGGGTAGATGAGTGAAGGTAAACTGTAGACCACCAAAGGATAATGAGGCAAGGGTAACTGTGTCAGAAGGAGAGAGCCACGGTTCGGTTAAAGCAAGTAAGTTAAGTTAGCGTGAGATGAATAAGTCATGGATGGAATCTATGTTTCCTGACTGTGTGTTTGAGTAATGTCTTCAGCTGGTTACTGTGACAGGGTGAGTAAACATGTAGCAGTGGCAGAGAGAGCATGACAGGACAAAAAGGGTAAATGGGACAGGGTGGAAGGGTTGTGAGAGAGAATGAGGGAGAGGAGTACCCTGAGAGAGTGACAGGGAGAGTGGAGGTAAGAGTGTCAGGGTAATTGTGGCATGATAGAAGGGACAAGTGTGATAAGATTGGAGGTGTTAGTATGACAGGGTAAGTGTGAGATAGTGAGGGGTATCACAGGTTTGGAGTGAAGGTGACATGGTTGGAGAAAGGAGTGTGACAGGATTAAGGGGGGTTTATGTGACAAGGTGACTGTGGCAGGGTGTGACAGGATTAGAGGTATAAATGTGACAGGATAATTGTGGCAGAGTTGGAGGGAGAGTGTGACAGAGTGAGAGAAGATAAGTGTGATGGGTTATTTTGGCAGGGTGAGTGTGGCAACCCGCGGCAATGCTCTGATTGTCCAGAATTCGTGAGACACATGGTCTGCATCTCTGCACCCATTGGTGCTCTCTACTCCCGGGCAGACTGGAGGGGCATCACACCTGGTGGCATACAGAGCAAGCCGCTGGGCCCCCTCCTGGTATCAGGTCCTCGGTCACAGACCTGACACAGGTGGCCGCAAGGCCTCAGTCAGCACCTAAATCACCTACTTAGAGAGCTGCCTACGCCACTGTAACCAAGGGAAGCCACCCGCAATGCTAGAAATACACAGAGCTGCAGATTAAACCTCTCCTTATACACATATACACAAACACACAGTCCCAACAAACACAATGACACTGGTAATCCACATATATGCACACACCAAACACCAATTCACAAGCAGCCTTTCTTATACGATAACACAAGCAGCCCCACACATTCACACCAAGCACACAATGTGAAATATGGTCCAGGCACACATTTCCACAAGCAGCCTCCATACACAACACAGCCCACATTCATAGGTAGCATACACAATACAAAAACCTCTCATGAACATATACAATATAACAGCCCACATATACACAAATACAACACTACAAAGCAACTGCAGCACCCATAAATAACACAAGCAGAATACAGCAACATACACGCCTCAAATAAAAAAAGATCTTGTTTTTGCACATTACTACCCTACCCCTGCCTTGAGCTTTGTTTACAATAACTTTCTTTAGTTTCTGCAGCACTTGTCTTGTGTCATCCAATCACAATTTTTCAGCAAGTTGTTTGCAGTTATCATTTGCATATCTTTTATGTTCCTCCTAAATATAAATAGTTCTGCCTTTTCCTGGTCTTAATTAACTACCTATACACAGTTGTTTTTTTGTTTTTTAGAAATTATTTACTTGAAAAAATGTTGGGTTGGTTTTACTCTGTCTAGCTGTCACTTTCTCATTTCATAGTTTAGCCTATCTAATTGCTTTTTTGCATGCATTATTGGCTTCACTTATATAATCATATATTTTATACTTGTAGATATATTTTATATGATGTATACCAAGATTCCGGGTTTTCACTAGGAAAAAAAGTGTACAGACTTTTCAGTATACATTTTAACAAACTATACTGGCTTATAATATATTTTTACCTATTTTTTTATTTTTTTGTCTAAATAATTTTTATTATTTCCTTATAATTTACAAATACATATAAACATTTAATATTTATAGACCTCACAAATGAAATTTATATAAATTAGTATCAAATACGATCAGAATCAAGAAGGTCCAAAATGACAAACAACATAAAACACATAACATGACAATGTACCAGTTTTTACCTAATTTTAAGGAACCTGTTTGAGTAAAATAAAACAATTACTTTTTATACAAGTAAGTGTTATAATTGTTTGTGAGTTGATCTCATGTGCAGGGTTCATATTTTTGCTTTGTGGTAACCCTGTATTGTACCTGACTATGTGTAGTGTATCTCGTTCTGGTTATAGTGTGGGTATTTCTGTATTATACCTTGCTGTGGGTGTTGTATGCAACTCTTTGTACATGTTTACATGTTTCAGTTTCACACTAGACACCTCATTATATGCATAGTTTCACTATGTAATGTCATTCTTAGTCCGTGTCTGTTCTTTACCTCCAAAACAACAAAACAAAACCATATAATTTTAGATATTTGCCTCATTCGAAATGCTTAGTTCTACTATATCCCATGCCATTAGCAGCAGTAGTAAATCCAAGGGGGTGGTGAGAAAATACTAAATCCCAAGGCTCTCCATCTCCCTTGCTAGGTGATGCAGGGCTGGCGCTATCCAAGCATTGGCACTGCTATGTGCCTTCACAGACCGAAGAGGAGATCAGAGATCTCCCTCACTGGCTCGCTGGCACTGAAATGCAGCAGCCAGCAGGGGAGGAGAGAGGACTTAAGAGCTCTAATGTGCCGCTTTGCCGGGTTCTCCTAGTGAGCGCTCAGAGCACTGCTGCAGTTACAATGACAATGCTCCGGATCTCACAAAAGTGAACGCTAACCCATGGACCACCAGGTCTTGGAAACAATAATCCCACTCCCTGGGCAAAGGTAAGTAGGGAGGCGGGGATATAAAGTATAATTATTTTTAATTTAAATATATATATATATATATATATATTTACTTTAATCTACCTCCCTACCCACCCACACACAATGACTCCATACACACTGCCCCTTATGCACACACACACACTGTGCCTCCACATATACACTGCACTCCTCAAACACTAACACTGCACCCCTCATACACACACACCCTGCACCTCTACAAACACTTCACTCCTCACGCACAAACACATTGTACCCCTCACACACACACAATGCCCCTCACACACACTGCCCCCTTCACACACACACTGCACACACAGTGCATCCCTAACACACACACACTGCACCCCTCAGACTATACATCTCATAAACAGCACCCCCCACACACACACACACTTCACACATACTGTACCCCATACACAGACACTGCACCCATCACACACCTCCCCCCCTCAATCATTGCACCTCACACACAGACACTGCATCCCCGCACAGACACACATTGCAAACCTCACACAAGTTGACAACTACTGCCCCTAGGGCCCCTATCCCGGCAGATCCCAGGTAAGTTGTCAAACTTTTTTTAAACCGTTTGACTACTTACTCTGGGAGGACGCCACTGCACTCCTGGCAACATTACCACTACAGAGAGCTGTAATCTACCAGTGCCCCTCCTGAGATTAGGTTCTGGATCTGCCCCTAAATAGCAGTAGTTCATTCATCCCTCAGTTTCTCTTGGGTTTGTTGAGCTGATAGGGGTTCCCTAGTCCAGAAAACGCATAGGTTTCGCTTAGTTTTTTTTAGCTAGAAGATGGAGTACATTTATTCCTATTTGGTTGAATAAATGTACCAACAAATAAAAAAATTTATTTTTACCAAATTTATTAACAGCGGGTATAAGACAAGGTATCTTGCAAAATCCTTAGTGACCTCAAGTGAAGATAAAAAAGGATGATTTTGTAAGTGTGGGGTAAACTATCAGAATAGTAATATTCTATATTATATTGACTTACCTGCAAGTCTAGATAATAAAAATCTTAAAAAGAATATCTACAGAGGCAGCTTTCTAATTAGGCGATTTAGGCAGCCACCTAAGGACTGGCGCTGACTGCGCCTAAATCGCCTTAGGGCAGACTGATCTGGTCTATAACTAAGGGCCCAACATAGGAGGCCCCCCCGTACAATCTGCCCTGGGAGACCGCTGAGCACCATCTGCAGCTCCGACGGGTGCAGAGCTGCAAATTGAGGTGTCTTGCGATCTCCAGCCAATCGAAAACGTTGCCGCGAGTTACCACGGCTACGCTCTGACAGGAGATTGCAAGACTTACCACTTGGTCTGGAGCTGCAAACCGGAGAGCCAGACCACCAGGGGAATCCACCAGACCACGATAAAGAAAAAAAACTATTTATAAGCCCCTCCACACTCTGTCACAGCCTCCCCCACCCTATAACCTCACATCCACCTAGTCAGGCTACTGATAAACAAATATATTTCAGTAGTAATGGTTCAACTCAAGTAGAACAATGTAAAATGACTAAAATGAGCAGTAATGAGCACAATACAAATGAGGTAAATAGAGGTATGTATATAACCCCTCTAAACAGTCAATAACCAAAAACAATTCTAATAAGTGAAAAAAGAAAAAATGAAAAAAGAGGGGTAGGTCTTCTAAACTCAGAACTCAAAACATGGTAAAATTTGAGTCTATAGAAGAAAGTATAACATTTCTACTAATAGGTAATATAGAAAAAAGAAAGAAGAAAAGAAAAATAAGATAAAAAAAAAAATTCCCGTAAGTGTGAAAAATAAAAAGGGGGAAAGGGGGACTATCGTCTAAAAGGTTGAATTGCTACAAAATATAGTACTGCATGTATTGCACAAGCCATATAGTAAGTCCAAATTACTTTGTCACAGGGGAGATAGCCGCACTGGTCTTGTCAGAGAATACTTATTATAACTATGCTAGTGCTACTAATGCCTCCTTGCCCTGGAACCTCTATCTGTGCCTTCGAGCTGATATAAATAGGAGGAGCTTGCCTCTAATAGGTTCAATTCAAATTAGCTCTAAGGAGGAACTGAACTGTAGCGGAGCTGCAATATTAAATTCCACGATCTCCGCTGGTACAGAAGGTAATCCATAGTCAAGCACTGAAAAGTAAGGCAATATCTCAAATCCCCCAGTAACCGAACGAAACACAGTTCTGGGAGTCAACTGAGGTTTTTATTCACAGCTCCAGTATTTATGCAAGTCCCCATGCAAGGGGTTTCCCTACTGACATAGAAGGGGTAATACAGTAGGGGACTACATGGGGGACTTAACATTCTGAGCATTTCTCCCATCAGGCACTGCTGGACGAGAGGGATACTCCCACTGGAATATACCATTAAGTGGATTATCCCTCCATGCAGCAGAACCGGCATTTTACATTTAAATACATAACTTTAGCAATATTCAGGTTATTTAAACGAATGGACGTTCGGTAGATAGCTGGTGTCTGAGTGCACATTTCGTGGGAATACCGCTCAGATCCCAGCTAAAACAACCGAACGCCGCACGAAATACACTTTGCCATTGAGTTCGCCTAAAAGTACCGAACACCGATGGGGAACCACAACAGCGAAAGACCAGAGCTCCCGAACGGCCTGGAAGTCCAGCGGTGTTCGCGCCATTGAGTAGCCATTTTCAGTTCCACGCGCTCGACGACCAAACACCGCTGGTGAGACAAAGGATCCAAGATGGCTGACCACCGCGTATTCGGTAGCCGAACGACGGCCACCTAGGAAAGTCTTTAATTACCGATTGCAACAATGTTGCAATCGATTAATAAGTGCCACACGTCCCTCTATGTGTGGGTTATTAGGGGGTAGCTCATTCGGTTCACGAACAGCCAGTAAAGTCGCTGCTCGTGAAACGAAATACATGAATGCAAGCGGCTTTCGGCTGCTAGCATACAAATTCTATGCACATAACAGTATACACATATATTACAGCGGTTATTACAGACAACCTTTTGATACAGATAGACCAGCATCCTACAAGTGGCTAGGTTTGCCACATGAGCCAATCGCCTTGTCTGTGTGTGACACCATAAAATTTAAATATGTTGTCAATTGAGGGGAAAAAGGGAGGCTGTAATCTATTGCGATTGCCGTAGGATTTACCAGCGTGGAATAAGGATATTAATCTCTAAGAAACAATATGTGTTGAAAAATTTATATATATATACATTATTATGTAAACTCTTACTGTCCATAGTTTCTTAACTTTGAAATGCCTCAAAATAAGCTTTAAAGAGAATTAAAGATAAGATAATTGAAGAATTGAAGAATATAATGTATGCCCAACTGTCAATGTACAATTCCTTATTGATCTATATAATAGCAATTTATTATCATCTACTCCACAATTAAATCACACTGTTGATTATATAAAAAAAAAATTTTTAAATTATATTCACTGCTAGTTTGATCGTGTAGATTGAATTATCAATAAACTTGAGTGCATTATTTGTAGAGGATATCTCACTGATGATTTGATCTTGCTAATACATTTATGTTTAAACCAAAAAGTCCTCACTCCCAGGTGTTCTTTCTCATTGTGAGGCAATATTAACTGAATGGAAATGTTAAAGAGAATAACACGGACAATTAGTATGTGTGATATACCTCTTTACTGTTTCCAATAGGAAGCATGCTAAGATGAATTTATAAGGAAAGTGATACAAGGAAAACGTAGGTATGATATATGTAAACAATGGCACAACATTATTATTCTATTTATTATCTAGGGCAGGGGTAGGCAACCTTTTAGCAGCACTGTGCCGATATAGGATTGTGATGTCCCGTAGCGTGCCGATCCTATTTTTTAAATTGAGGTCTGTATGCTGCCGTATTCTGCTTGTGTTATTTTTACTGTAATTGCTTTGTATCGTTGTATTTGTGCGTATATGAGCTATTATATTGTATACACATGAATGTGGGCTGTGTATGAGGGCTGCTTGTGGAATTGTGTGTGGATGGATATGTCACATTGTGTGTTTGGTAGTGTGTGTGGGCTGTTTGGGGTATTGCATGTGTGAGGCTTCATGTGGGATTGTGTGCATGTATGTGGATTGTTAGTGGTGTTGCGTTTGTGGGGATTATGTGTATGTTTGTGTGTGGGCTGTTCGTATTATTTGTATGAGGGGAGGCTTATTCTACAGGTCTGTGTATATCTAGCAGTGTGGGTGGCTTCCCTGGGTTCCAGTGGGGACCAGGCTGGCCAGGTACAGGTCAAGGACAGGAGCTGCAACAGCAGCTGCAGGCTGCTCTACTACAGTGTGGATTCCTATTCACAAGTGCTGGGAGGAACTGATCTGAGATCACTTCCTCTACGTTCTGTAATGCATTAATTGAGGATTTTCCTTCACCACCTTTTCGTATTTGCAGATATCTGAAGTTTCACTGAGACTCCTGATAGCCTCGAGTGCCGTGGAAAGACAGCTCGAGTGCCGTGCATGGCACTAGTGCTGTAGGTTGCCTACCCCGGATCTAGGGTAACAAATAAATTAACCCTATTTAGCTTTTTTGAAGTTTTTTTTAGAAGAAAAAAAAAGTAGTTTAGTCCTCAAGATGTAGCTTTTTTAAGCTGAATGCACAATGTGGCAAGCCTAAACACTTTTAAAATTAAAATAAAAGAGACTTTGTTTATTTATTTACCTTCTGTTACTTTTCGATACTTATAAGCTGTGTATTGAAATTTATTTTAATGCAAGGAGTGTGACTAAATCAATTCCTAAAAGATATAATCAATAATGTGTTCAAAGATATATATTTTACTGCATTTCAAAAGGAACCAATGTCATAGTGATGAAAGGCTGAAGGCGAAGACTGCGAATGCACACTTACATGCATAGACCCCCCCCAATAGAAATAATTAACAATGGATGAAGGGGTAACGGTAAACTCTTCATTGAGTTCCCTTGGTGCCAAAAGTCTGAAATTCATAAATCCATTTTGATTCTTGTCTTTAAAGTATTATATTCAAGTTACCCTTCCTTAAACTTAGGTTGACTTGCTTGAGTGCCTGAAATGACAGGTGTGATGGATCGTCACCATGAAATTTTTTTCATGACATAATTTGCTATGGGGGTGATTATGTTAACCTTTTTGTGTGGAGTTGATATGTTGCAATATGCATCTTCTAAATTGCTGGTATGTTTTGCCTATATATTTTAGCCCACAGCTACAAGTAATGACGTAAACCACTGGTGTTGATCCACAATTTATAAAATTATTGATTTTGAATAATCTTGTTGTTTTGTGCATTTCACTGTCTTAGAGGGATTCACAAAGCCACATGCCTTGCAATGACCACATCTGAATGTAGGTCTTGTGGTTCGTAGACAGGCGGTTCCTGTTGTGACTTCACTCTTTGAAATGCTTTCTTAAGCACCTATTTTGGGTATCATTTTTCTTTAAATCTCATTCTTAATAACCTCGCCTCATGTAAGTAGGATTCTTCGCTGGAACAGATCCTTTTAGCACGCAAATACTGGCCATATGGTGTAGTTGTTTTAAGTTTGTACGGATAGAAACTATGCCAATGCAGTAGTTTGTTTGATGTTGTAGTTTTTCTCAATAGTTTAATTTCTACTGAACCATTCATTTGTAACAGTATCCTCAAATCAAGAAACTCCAGCTTTTCCATATCAATCACGTGAGTGAGTTTTTAACCTATTTTGTTATCATTGAGGGCTTGGACCATAGTTTTATTTTTTTTCCTTTTTTTTTTAAATTTTTTTAATTCTTTATGTTTGGCTTGCTTCAACATTTGTCATTTCAAGCATACAAAAGTGTAGAGAATATTACAATGGCAAATATAGTTATAAAAAGCATTCATTGAGGAACACAATGCTATGGAGAGAATATTACAATAGCAAATATAGGTATTAACAGCATTCACCGATTAACACAATGCAATAGAGAGTGGTGGGTAGTTGGAGCAAGATTTTTATGTATATTAATTCTAGTGTACAGGGATGGGTAGGCAGGTGGTCTGGAGCCTCTACTTCACACCTTAAAAAGTAAGATAAGAGGAAAGTGGTGAGAGAGGAAATCCCTTCTGGGCACTGCCCTAGAACCTGTGTTACTTGTAGAGGCTTGGCTACTGGTGTAGCCCATAATATTGAGGATAGGTCGGGTTTCACATTAAAAATATATATTTATTAGGAGAAGGTGGTAGTGTCTGATAACGGTGAAATTTAACTGACCAGAAAGGGGCAATGGACTACCATGTAAAGGGTAGCGGTTGACAGTGCTCTTTAACCCCTGAGCACCAATAATTTATAAAACACAATGAGAAAGGTAAAACGTAACCCCTGAATGCCCCTCAGAGAGGAGGCAGAGTTCAGTCCAGGAATGACTCTATGGTCTCATCCTGTATCGGTAATGGAGCAGGGCACAAAAAGGACTGTATTAGAAACGTCCCACGAACATCCAGAAGTGGGGTTGAGAGGTTTGGACTTATCCAGCCCCAGTGTGCTGAGGAAAGCGCTGGAGTCTTCAGCTGACATGAGTCAGAAGGTGTTTTCTCCATGGGTGAAAAGGAGAGTGTGTGCTGGACCCCATCTGTACCTGATGCCGGCTTCCCAGAGGCTCCCCGTGACCCACCAGACCGATCACCTGCAATCCAAAGTAGCCCTGCAGAGGTCCTGTAGAAAGGTGAGCTGTGTGTCCACAAAAGGATAAGAACCTTTCTTTGCGAGCACTACCATCAGTGCCTGCTTGTCTCGGAGCGATTGGAATTGCAGGAAAACGTCACAGCAGGCTTCTGCTGGGGCCCTAGGGGACTTAGGTATCCTGTATATGCCCTCCACTATCACGGCTTTTGCTTGCTTAAGGTTTAGGATCTCTGACCTGAAGCGTCGGACAAAGTGGGGTAACTGTTTGTCATCAACGGTTTCAGCAGTGCCACTGATTTTGATGCTACTGCATTGTCTGGCATCATCCAGCACATCCATCTTGATTTGCATAGCTGCCTGATGAGGATTGTAGCTGCAGAAGCTGTTCCTCTGTGCTTGCTTAGCATTGTGACATGAAGGAGGCATTTTCTTCAGTGGCCCTCACTCTGTCCATAATGGCTGTTACTTCTTCTCGCAGAACCGCCATGTCAGTGTGGAACCAGGTGTGTAAATGTTTCAGCAGGCTTAGAATGTCCCCATTGGTGGCAGGACCCCCAGATCACCCAGCTGTGTAGCTGAAAACGGATCTTCTGCCTCAGGGATAGCATCAGGGGAGTCCAGAGTTTCATCCTTCGAGGTAGGGCCTTGGGAATCTGGCATCGCCCCCATTTTAATTTTAGGCCGCAACGGGAAGATATCTTCAATACATCAGGTGCCCTCATCTGCATAGGTCTTGAGCTTTTTTGTTTGTTTCCCCATAGTTTGTTAAGGCTTATGGGCCACAAATTGAGCAGTTTTCTTTTGATTTTTTGGCCTATTTCTGTTTTTTGATGGGAGCCCCGCTAACGTGCAACTGCTCTTGGTGATTGCTAAGCCAGGCCTCCTGGACCATAGTTTTAAAGTCCTGAGTGGGTCTTGTCCATAATACAAGGATGTCATCAATATATCTGTGTCATTTGTAAATGAATTTATTCTACATTTGTACAACCTTTTCTTGCAATACTGTTTCTTCCCACCAGCCCAGATAGAGATTGGCATAACTAGGGGCACAAACCATGCCCATGGCTGTGTCCCTTAGTAGTAAAAAAAGTACACTCCAATTTTTTGTTTCTCCTGTGTGTTGCTTTTTCATATTTAGGGTTACCTCCTAAGAAGAGTGTTCTTATAGACCAAGCTCTTTCTTAGGTTTTTTTTTTATACAAATACAAGTATGAGCCTCATTATCTTAAAAGAATGAAATATATGAATATATGATATATACTTCATAGATTCATATATAGCTTCAAGCCCTTGCACTCCAAAAGTTGTATCAAAACCCGGAATTCCATAATGATCTTCTTTTATTCAAATCAATCCAGGTCGATGTTTCAGCTCCACATTGGAGCTTTCATCAGGACATAAAAACCGTAATCACATGTACGTGGCTTTATGTAGGACAAGGAAATTTAGAATAACTCACCAAATCAGCTGTTCTCAGTCTTCCTATTTGCTCACCGTGTGCAGAATGCCCGGGCGCATGCATAAGAACTTCCAAGTTACACCTACAAATGCTGGATTTGGGGAGTAGTTGAAGAGAGATAATTAAAATTTTTATGTCTAAAATAGCAATGTATGTTATTTACACATTATTATATCTCAACATTTATTTTAGTTTACAAAAAAATTATAGATAAATTATCGTATTATTGCTGTATAGCTTTAGTACAAATTGAGGCACATTAAAGGACCACTATAGGCACCCAGACCACTTCAGCTTAATGAAGTGGTCTGGGTGCCAGGTTCCCCTAGTTTTAACCCTGCAGCTGCAAACATGATAGTCACTAGAGAGCGATTCCGCGATTCTCAGTGTGAAAACCAGACTGAGATGACGCTGGACGTCCATAGGAAAGCATTGAGTAATGCTTTCCTATGGGCGGTTTGAATGGGCGTGTTGCTCTTGCCGCGCATGCGCATTCAGAGTTGACGTCGGCAGGGGGAGGAGAGGTCACCAGTGCCGAGTGAGCCTGGCACGGGATTAAGGTAAGTGGCTGAAGGGTTTTTAATCCCTTCAGCCCAGCGGGAGGGGGGCCCTGAGAGAAGGGGGGACCTATTAACCCTATAGTTCCAGGAAAACAAGTTTGTTTTCCTGGCACTATAGTGCTCCTTTAAGAATACTGAGCTCCTACAAAAGGGGAACATTAGTATAAAGAAGGATGGACGATTTCTTGTGGTTATGTTGCCTACTTATGCATTTTATTGTTGCCATACTGCATGTTACTGATATTTTGTATTAACTTTCTAGTTTGACATTATACTCTCATGATGGTATCTCCTTACTGTGATTCTCAGTTGTATTCTATATTTAATGTTAAAAAACAAAAAACTCTTAGTATAACTATAAAAATACTTCTTTGAATATGATAATAAATACGGAAAATCACAAGTAAGGCTAGGTCAATTACCTATGTCCCTAGATTGACACATGCAGATCACACTCAAACTCAGGTACCTGAAGATATGCTAGAGATATTTTGACAAGATTATGAATCACTCTACAATATACATAATGAAGACCATTTCTGTGACTCTGACAAGCACCAGTCTGACATTAATGATTATTTAAGGAAAGACCTTAAAACACCATCACTGCACCGGTGAAGGCAGAGATGGAGTGAACTATTACACAGGAAGAGCTACAGAAAGCTCTTAGTTCTTCTCTCTTGGGCAAGCCCTTGGCTGAGATGGCCTTTCTGTGAGGTACTATAGCTTAATATATAGTATAGGGTTCTGGCTCAGCCCTTTCTGGAGACACGTAGCTCCAATATTTCACAGGTTGCATCCACATAACCTTTCTGCTAATATCAAGGTAATCCCTAAAGAAAAGACCTGGAGGTCTGCCCAAGCTATCATCACATCTCCCTTCTTAACTCAGATTTAAAGGGAACCTTTAGTCCTTAAATTAACAGTCATTATTTTGGGACTATAGGTTCCATTATAGCAACCCCATTTGCTGTGTAAAATTTAAGTTAAAGTTTAGTCACCTCATTTGACTGAACAACTGGACTCATCCAATGCAGCCTTCAGTTCCTCCTCCAGTGATTTCAGCAACTCGCAATCGCCAAAATGCTTTCTTACTCCAATCAAATGCTGCTTTCTGCAATACTTTAATCCAGGATCACTTAGTTCTGGAGAAGAAAGCACCCTAAGTGGCTGTCAGGAAGATAGCCATTAGAAGTGCATTTTAAGCCTGAAATGTCAGAGTACTCGATCTCATGCAGCAGACATGCCATCTTCTCCCTTAATGGTCCTCCTCCTAGTAAGTTTGGAGGAGATTTTAAACTAAGGGGGAGGGACACAGACATCTGCAAAATGGAGATAGGACATAAAAGCGATGGGCTTTAGCTCAACACAAGAGGTGTGGAGATGGGGACAGGGGCAAGAGCAGAACAGAGGAAGTATGTAATAGTAATACAAATTCACATAAAGTTCAAGTGACTCATGCTAATATTAAAAGTCTGCTTACTAATGCAAGGAGCCCAAATAACAAAATGGGAAACTAAAGGGCAATAGCATATAGTGCGCAATATGACATAATAGGCATAACAGAAACATGGTGAGATGAGACACATGACTGGGCAGTTATTTAAAATTGTTATACACTATGTAGTAATGATAGAAAAAAAGAGGAAGGATGGTGGGCTACGTATTTATGTCAACCATGAGTTAAATCCAAATATTAAGCAAGTGGAATGTGTCAAGGAAAATATGAAAGATTTATGGGTAGATATCTGTGTGGAGAAAAGGAGGGAAATCAAGTTTTGGTTGGGATATGTTATAAACCACCTAATGTTGATATTGATGAGGAAAGACAGCTTTTGTTAGAACAAATCATGAAAGCAATGGGTAACATGTTAATTATTGGAGATTTTAAATAAACAATAAATTGGACAAGTAGTTCAGCAAGGGGAATCAGGTTTTTGAACCTGTTAAATGACACCTTATGTCACAATTGGTACAAGCAAGCACCAACTAGAAAGGATGCTTGTCTGGAGTTGATTATAACAAACAATGTTGATCTTTTGGCCAACATTCAAGTAGGGGAGCACTTGGGAAATAGTGATCACAATGTGATGTCTTTTTAAATAAACTCAAAAAGCAAAAGTACATGGGGTATATTAAAACATACAATTTTAAAAAGTCCAATTTCAATAAAATAATCATACGTTTAATTCTACTGTATGTTTTACTTTATTGCATATGTAGGCATTGTTTTAATATGATGTAAAATGCAAATTTTTTCACAAACTTTAAATGATAATCCAATAAAACACATTTAACAGTTACCACTTCAGCCACTTACCCCTTCAGCCACTTACCTTTATCCAGCGCCGGGCTCCCTCGTGCTGGTGACCTCTCCTCCCCCTCTGATGTCAGCTCCCGAGTGGAGCCGAACGCGCATGCACGGCCAGAGCCGCACGCACATTAAAAACGCCCATAGGAAAGCATTTCTTAATGCTTTCCTATGGACGTTCTGCGTGCTCAATGCGATTTTCGCATTGAGCATTGGGGAAGCGCCTCTAGCGGCTGTCAGGAAGACAGCCACTAGAGGCTAGCTTAACCCTGCAATGTAAACATAGCAGTTTCTCTGAAACTGCTATGTTTACATCTGAAGGGTTAAAACCTGGGGGAAGTGGTCTGGGTGACTATAGTGGTCCTTTCATATATAAAGAGTAATTTAAATAACCAGGGATAGGTAAAGAACATGAGCCTTAAAGGTCATAATAACTAGAGAAACTTATTATCCTGTTGAACAGCTATATATGAAACTGTGAAATACTAATAGCTAAATCATGAAGTAACAACTGTAATTCATAATTGTAACAGATTGTTACAATTTAAACACAATGTGATCTTGTTGAAACACTGTAAATGATCCCTTGTATCACAGGAATAAAAGAGTAAAATGAACCCAAAATTCTTTTCAGATACATTCTTTATGTATATTCACTGATCAGCCATAACATTAAAATCACAGACAGGTTAAATGAATAGCATTGATTATATCATTACCATGGCACTTGTCAAGGGTGCGATATATTAGACAGCAAGTGAACAGTCAGAATTTAATGTGTTAGAAGCAGGAAAAATGGGCAAGCAAAACTATCTGAGTGGGAATAGTGATTGCTAGACAACTGGGTCAGAGCATCTTCTAAACGTCAAGTCTTGAGGAGTATTCCCAGTATACAGTTACTAATAACTACCAAAAGTGGTGCAAGGAAGGACAACCAGTGAAATAGCATCAGGGGGCTCATTGTTACACGTGGGGAGTGAAGGCTAGCTGTCTGGTCTGATCACACAACTGCTGACAAACATAATGCTGGCCATGATAAAAAGGTGTCAGAACACACACTGCATCACAGTTTGCTCTGTATGAGGGTCCTAAGCTGCAGACCAGCCAGAGTACCAATGATGACCCCTGTCCACTGTCAAAAGTGGGTGTCATCATGGGACATAAGCATCAGAACTGGAACATAGAGCAATGGAAGAAGGTTGCCTGGTCTAAAGAATCACATTTTCTTTCAGATCAGTTGTATGGCCGGCAGAGACAGTGTTATGTCTTGGGCAATGTTCAGTAGGAAACCTTGGGTCTTGGCATTCATGTGGGTGTTATTTAGACACGTACCACTTACCTTGTCCATTTCTTAATAGGAATGGTGTTCCCTGATGGCGGTGGATAATGCACCCTGCCACAGTGCAAACATTGTTCAGGAATGGTTTGAGGAACATGACAAAAAGTTGAGGGTGTTGTCTTGGCCTTCAAATTCCCCTGAACGCAACCAACTAAGCATCTATGGGATGTGCTGTAATAACAAAATGTTATCTATGGAGTCCCCACCATGCAGGACTTTACTGCTAATGTATTGGTGCCAAATTACACAGGGTTTGTTCAGGGGTCTTTAGGAGTGCATGAGGGGAAGCTACACAACATTAGGCACAGGGCTGCGATCAGGGCATGACCACCACACTCTGGCAGTCCGAGCTCCACCATCCTTATGTGCTCATATATATATAGAGAGAGAGATATTTTCGCTAGATATATGTGCACTACTACCTGTACATTGCAGATGGGGGCCCAGCAGCAAATTCTGTGTTACCTTTCCAGCTTCTCTGTGTCTAACTTTTCATGAGTTTGAGGGTTACCATGGCAACGCTCCGCACAGCACACACGGTCTTGCAAGATTTAGTCAGAGAGATGCTGGAAAGGGAAGATTGTCAGGATTATATTAATCCAGCACGCAGAATAGTATCACACCCTAGAACTAAAGGTATCGTCTTAGCATGGCCGGACTTAAAGTACCCGAGAATAGTCAGAAAACTAGCCAAGGTCAGGGACACAGAACGAGACACCGCGATAAGGAAAAGCCAATAGTCAAGGGTACCAGAAATCAGGGAAGTCAAAACTAAGCCAAAGTCAAAAACCAGAAACACAGGAACACACTCTTGGATAACCATCTAAGGGCAATGAGCTAAGGAATAAGTGAGTTTAAATAACCCTCTTGGAGATCCGATTAGCTGTACCTAGTCCTTGACCCCAAAACGTGCGTGTGCGTCTTTTGCGTGACGTCATCCGTACGTCAATTTCGTCTTTATCGCTGACGTACGTGGTGCTATATAATTGCGTAGGTCGTGCGTGCACCGACATGCCGCAAAAGCCAGGCATCATGGCTGAAGACCGGCGAGTGGCACTCCCCTCGATCTTCGGACGGTAATTACCTGTTTTTGCCACATGGAGACGAAGGATACGTGACAAAGATAGAGTGTGCTGGGCCCCCTCTGCACTGTACCACGCCTAGCTTCCTCCACCTTGCCACTGGACCACCAGGGAAAGTGATCTCCCCCCTCCCTGGCAAAGTAAGAAGCAGGAAGGGGGGAAAAAATAAAAGATACACAAATAAATGTAAAAAGATGCTTTCCACCTCTATTTTACACACACACACATCTTTACAAGCACACACTCTGCACTTACTACACACACTACATTCACTATACACACTTTGCACTCACTACAAACACACTACATTCCCTATACACACTTTGCACTCACTACAAACACACTACATTCACTAAAACACGTTGCATTCACTACAAACATACTACATTCACTATACACACATTGCACTCACTACAAACACACTACATTCACTAAAATACTTTGCATTCACTACAAATACACTACATTTACTATACACACATTGCACTCACTACAAACACACTGCATTCCCTATTCACATTTTGCATTCACCACAATCACACTACATTCACTATACTCACTTTGCAGTCATTACAATCACACTACATGCACTATACACACTTTGCAGTCACTACAAACACTACATTCACTACACACACTATGCACTCACTGCATACACACTACATTCAATATACACACTCTGCATTCACTACAAACATACTACATTCACTGTACACACTTTGCAGTCACTATGCACACACTACATCCACTACAAAACACACACTCTGTAATCATTATACAAACATATACTTTGCATTCACTATACACAAACTACATCCACTACACAAACTCACACTCTGCATTCACAATCCACACCTACATTCACTACACACACACACTCTGCATCTAATGCATTACATACTTTACACAAAACATACAATCTGCATCCACTATACAAACTGCATCCATGAAACACATACCACGTCCACTACACACATTCTACATCCACTATACACACACCACATTCAGTATACACACACACACACTTCATCCTTGTGGGTGGACTAGTTGTTGAGCCTCAAGGGCCCAGACCTTGAGCTGTGTCAGGGGGCCCACAATTTAAGATGGCAGCCCTGATTAGGCATGTGGTTTCAATGTTGTGGCTGATCAATATTTCCAATAACCTATTGCATGGTATGAAAGAGTTAAGTGGCATTACAGACTCATTTATACTTATTTATGGATTTTTTAAAAACAGATTGACAGCATGAGGGATCAAGCATTCAATGTATGACAAAGCTCTACAGCAAAATTCATCTATGTGACATCATAGGAGTGGGCGGTGCCAAGGAAGCCATGCGACTCAGACTGGGAAAGCACACCAAGCGAACCCACTCTGGTTATCCTAGTTTTGAGTATCAGTGTAAAGCTTTTTGGAATTCACACAGTACTTCTAGTAAGAAGCGTTTCTATGAGTTTTTATCTATTTGTGTGTCAATATAGAGATGTTACACCTTAGGTCTAGAGAGCTGTATGCCTTTGACTGATGACCTTTAAAGTCACAGAGGCAGTGACGTACACACAATCCATGGGGCCCCGGTGCAAAACTGATCCGTGGGCCCCGCCTCTCCCCTTTCTCCCCTGATCCGTTGGACCCCTCCATATGCGGCCCCGGTGGTTTGCCGTGTGGGCTGGGGCCGCATAATGTGGTAGCAGGCCTGTTACCCGGTTGCGGGGGTCAGCAGGGCGGCTGGGCCCCCTGGAGTGCTAGGCCCTGTCGCAGCTGCGACCCCTGCGACCACGGTATGTACGCCGCTGCACAGAGGCTACTCGTAACAATAGCTCCAGGGAATGTATAGACAGTATAGACTCATGTGATCTAATATATTATATATGGAAAAAATTGTTCTGTCAAAAAGGGTGCCTAAAAAGTAATATGAAAATGTTGTATATTTTAGCTGCTACCACACCCATGTAAGAATCTCTTAACCCACCAAAAAATGGAATGGAAGACAATGAAACTGTGCTAGAAGGTAATAATATATTATATATACTTACCATTAAAACTTTTAAGGATTGTGTGTACTATCAGTAGTTGTTGGGTTTTTTTTGTGGTCAATAATTGGAAGCATGAAGGTCTTCAATCCACTGTTTTATATGGTATTTTACATGGTAAAATGCAATGAGCTTTTTTTTATTATTTGTTTTATTTTTAGTGTTGTCTATGCTAGTTTAAGCACTCCACTTTTTAAGGTTATTTCTATGTTTATAATTGGTGCACAAAGTGTGAATTGGGGAAATGCACTAGCAGCACAAGAGGTTAAACCTTTGAATAGGCTGACTGAGAGACAAAACAGTACCTGCACCAGTACCGTAATACAGATGGGTTTTCCCTACCTGAAAACTCCATGGAGATAACTACTTTATTGCATCCTATCCCTCCCCTCCTCTCCCCAAATGACAATATGGAGAACAAGCACAGAAAATTTCATGCACCTTAGAGTCCAAAAATGCCAGATATCAAACTCTTTTTGAAGAGGCCTGCACCACGAAAGAATCCCAAGATGCCTGCAGTGCAAACCAAGGTGAAAGACTCAATCCACTGCTTCTCCCCACCAAAATGAAACCCACCAAGAGTCCCAGTCAGATGAAGACTCAACACCCTCAATGAAAGAGGCTGCTCCTGGACCTGTGCAAAGTGTGGAAGGCAGATCTGCAAGAAACCCCCAAAAAACTGGGCATCGTACTCGTAACCCAGAAGATTAATGGAGTGTCGGAGAGAGAAAGAGCAAGTGATGACTCGCTGCAGGCCACAGAGACCCATGTGGAGGGGCTTAACCAACAGGTTCAGCTGCTGCAAAGGGCTACGGCCTCCATGACTCCATGAGTCTCAACACAGACGTTGGAATGTCTGCCTGGGGGGAGTCCCAAAAGAAGTCAGTGGGGATGCTCTACTGCCCAGTACCCATAGGCTGTTCACCTCTATGGGCCTTAGGAGAAGTGGTGACCTGTCCATGATGCTATCAGCCTGTGGCGTTACAAGGGGGGTGAAGTGGGTGCGGACAACCCCAGGGTGCATTGGGGGGGTGATACCAGGGCCGGACTGCCTGCCAAGGGGGCTGCTGTGTGCTGTGGTCAGCCTCAATACAGTTTGCGCTCCCACGTGCTCCAGCATCTCACGTGCTTTTGCAACCAGCCACGGCTGCAAGAGCATAATATATTTGTCCACGCTGCCCAACAGATATGAACAGCTTATGATGTCTTACCCGGCGTCTGCAGGGCGGTGGCACTTTAGTGCCGCAGAGTGGCTGTCTGTCTGCAGACCAGGCCAGCCACTCACTCCTCCTGCCCCCCTGCTCGCAGTACCTGTTTGAGCAGAGAAGAGATTGTCCAGGCCGGGTTGGAACTGGTGGACAGCTCATCTTGAGGTAGGGGATGATGAGCTGTAGTATATTAAATTGTCGGGATGGCAGTATTAAATTGTGGGGAGGGGGGCAGTGTATTAAATTGTGGGAAGGTTTTGAGGAGGGGGCAGTGTTCTATATAGCAAGTATAACTTGCCACAAATGTGTGGAAGATTTAAATTGTAAGTCTTTTTAACTTGCTGCACATTTTCACCGGCAAGTTATTTACTAGCAGAGCACTTGCAGCCCAAGTTCTAGTTGACACTTTTTACATTTGCCGCAAATTTGCATGGCAAGTCTACAGCAAGAGCCCTGCAAGTCTACAGCAAGAGCTCTACAAGTCTAGAGCAAGAGCCCTGCAAGCCTACAGCAAGAGTCTTGGAAGTTTTTATAGATTCTATTCACTAAAAAGTGAATGGCCGAGGAGGATTGAAAAATCTAGCTAAATATATAGCTGCACTAAAAAAAATTTCACCATTCAAATATTTCTAGACTACTTCAGCTATTTCGGCTTAAATTTTTCCATTTCCCTGACAAGTCACCTCAATTCACTTTTTAGTGAATAGCAACCTTAAGTAAATTGTATTTACAAACTAATATTTTAAGCCAGTAAGTTTACTTGTGTTTTAACTTCAGACATTACCTGATAGACAATTTTAGTTTATTACACTAATATCCCAGGTATAAGTTATTGTTATATATTTATGTATTATCTCAGGTAATATATTCATTTGCAAATAAAAAATAATATAATTAACTTTTTTAACTTTTTAAATATATTTATATGTTTTATGTTTAACTAAAACTGACTATTTTATATCTTTAACATAATTTAAAAAATTCTTAATTATCTGTCCATTTAATAGTTAAAGCACAAGAATAAAATATATTGTGTACAATTGTACACATATGGAAATCTGAAAATCAAAGAAAATGTTTCTGCCATTACTGACATGGATAAATTAATCTTCTAAAAATGTGAAAACACGGCAAACCTCAATAGTGAATTAAGAAAAGAATTATCAAAATAAAAATATTCATTAAAATATTTTAATAAAATCAATACATAACAAAGCATTACATCTTACAAGCAGTAACATTTTTATTAGGTTCAACATTTGCCAAACATAAAAAAGAACATTTACCAAAACATTTCTTAACCAGGGCCGGATTAACATAGGGGCTGATGGAGCTGCAGCTCCAGTCCCCTGCCCATGAAAATGATTTAAAAAAAAATTTACATTTTTAAAATTTATTTTTTACACACTACTTTTCGGGTTTTCACTTGGCTGGTATTTTACTGGCACAGTATTTGATGCAGCCTGGCCGGTGCCGATATTGCAGTCATACTGGCAATACAAATGCTGGTATTTTTCTCAGTATAAACATAGATTACAATGCAATACCACCACTGGTCAGTAGGGGTCGCTCTGTGTGGAGAGAAGTAGGGATAGGAAGTTAAAGCATATCCCTCCCTGCCTATCTCTACTCACTGATCCGCAGGGGAGCAGCTACAGAGAGTCCAGACAACAACTTCCAGCCTGCAGAGACAGCTCACGGAAGTTAGGGATGGGGAGAAAGGCTGCCAGGAGGCACGGGGGCACTGGGAGATATGGGAACATTGGGAGAAATTATGACACAGACACGTGGGGACACAGAGACACTTGGAGACATGGGGACACTGAGACACTAGGGACACAGTGTCCCCAATTCTCCCAGCCAGTGTCCCTGGTGTCTCTGTGTCCCCATGTCTTCAAGTGTCCCCTAGTATCCCAGTGTCCCCATGTGTCCCACCCAGTGTCCCTAGTGTATCAGTGTCCCCAAATCTCCTTGTGTCCCATGTCTCCCAGTGTTCTTGGTGTCTCAGTGTCCCCAAGTGTCTCAGTGTCCCCATATCTTCCAGTGTCACTAGTGTCTCAGTGTCCCTAGTGTCTGTGTCCCCATATCTCCCAGTGTCCCGATGTCTCTCAGTGCCCAAGTGTTTCAATGTCCCCTTGTCTCCCTGCCATTGTTCCTAGTGTCTCAGTGTCCCTGGTGTCTCAGTGTCCCCATGTCTCCCAGTGTCCCCATGTCTCCCAGTGCCCCAAGTGTCTCAATGTCCACATTTATCTCAGTGTCCCCAGGTCTCCCAATGTCCCCATGCCTCACAGTGTCCCCATGTCTATGTATTCATAGTGTCCTAGTAACATGGGGACCCTGTGAGACATGGGGACACTTGGGGACATAGACACTAGGGGACACTGAGAGACATGGGAATACTAGGGGGGACAGGGAGACATTGGGACACTGGGAGACATGGGGTATTGAGACACTGGGAGATTAGGGGGCATGGGGCACTGAGACACTGTGATACATACGGACACTGTGAGACCTGGGGTAATCGACACATGGGGACACTGAGTCATGAGGGCACTGGGAGACATGGAGGCACAGGGAGACTAGGGGACACTGAGACACTGGGCGACATGGGGACACTGGGAGACATGGGGAAACTGATACATAGGGACACTGAGACAGTGGGAGACTTGAGACACTGTCGAACAGGGAGACACTGGGAGCAATCCATCTATACAGCAGAATCAAACTGTAAGTAGTTTTTTTGGTGATTTTACAGCATTTACTCTCATGTCACTCCTTGTGATGTCACCCATACATAATTAATTATGCAAAATAGTAAGGCCACTATGTTTTTCCAAGAAGGGTGGCAACCCTAACTACTTTTCACATACTCTTGCTTAAGTATGGAAACTTAAGAGGGATTTATGGGAACAAAACTTGTGTGGACTAGCTGAAATTAAATTTAGTTATGGTAATGCTGATAGTGATGTAACGAACTGTTCGCCGGCGAATAGTTCCCGGCAAACATAGCGTGTTCGCGTTCGCCACCACAGGCGAACACATGCGCGGTTCCATCCGCCCCCTATTCGTCATCATTGAGCAAACTTTGACCCTGTGCCTCATGGTCAGCAGACACATTCCAGCAAATTAGCAGCAGACCCTCCCTTCCAGACCCTCCCACCTCCCTCCCAGCATCCATTTTAGATTCATTCTGAAGCTGCATGCTTAGTGAGAGGAGGGAAAGTGTAGCTGCTGCTCATTAGATAGGGAAATTGATAGCTAGGCTAGGGTATTCAGTGTCCACTACAGTCCTGAAGGACTCATCTGATCTCTGCTGTAAGGACAGCACCCCAAAAAGCCCTTTTTAGGGCTAGAACATCAGTCTGCATTTTTTTTTTTCTGTGTAATGTAATTGCAGTTGCCTGCCTGCCAGCTTCTGTGTCAGGCTCACAGTGGATACTGTGCCCATTTGCCCAGTCAGTGCCACCACTCATTTCTGGTGTCACAATAGCTTATGCTTGACATTTAAAAATAAAAAAAAATTCTCACTGTAATAGATTGAATAGCAGTTAGTTGCGTGCCAGCTTCTGTGTCAGGCTCACAGTGGATACTGTGCCCATTTGCCCAGTCAGTGCCACCACTCATATCTGGTGTCACAATAGCTTAAGCTTGACATTTAAAAAGAAAATTTTTTTTTTCACTGTAATAGATTGAATAGCAGTTACTTGTCTGCCAGATTCTGTGTCAGGCTCACAGTGGATACTGTGCCCATTTGCCCAGTCAGTGCCACCACTCATATCTGGTGTCACAATAGCTTAAGCTTGACATTTAAAAAGAAAAAAAAATTTTTTCACTGTAATAGATTGAATAGCAGTTAGTTGTCTGCAAGCGTCTGAGTGTCAGGCCTCCTTCAGCGTGTGCTCTGCAGACCTCTGCCTGTGTACTTTGCCACTCATATCTGGTAGTCTCTATAGCGTGCTTTTACAAAGAAAAAAAGTTTTTCACTGTAAGCTAATAGAAGTCAGTGTCCTTAAAGCGGGTGTCAGGCCTCCTTCAGCGTGTGCTCTGCAGACCTCTGCCCGTGTACTTTGCCACTCATATCTGGTGTCTCTATAGCGTGCTTTTACAAAGAAAAAAAGTTTTTCAGTGTAAGCTAATAGCAGTCAGTGTCCTTAAAGTGGGTGTCAGGCCTTCAGCGTGTGCTCTGCAGACCTCTGCCAGTGTACTTTGTCACTCATATCTGGTGTCACAATAGCGTGCATTTAAAACCCAAAAACTTTTTTCACTGTTATAGATTGAATAGCAGTTAGTTGTCTCAAAGCGGTTGTGTCAGGCTCACAGTGGATACCAATGCCACCAATCACTCACTGGTGTCACAATAGCTTGCATTTAAAACCAAAAAACTTTTTTCACTGTTATAGATTGAATAGCAGTTAGTTGTCTGCCAGCGGTGTGTCAGGCTCACAGTGGATATTGTGCCCAGTGCCACCACTCACTCACTGGTGTCACAATAGCGTATTTAAAAACCCAAAAACTTTTTTCTACCAGTTATAGATTGAATAGTAGTATTGCCCCAAAGCGGTGCGCTGCGCCCCGCTGTTCGTCAAAACGTGTCGCCCAGTCAGGCCTCCTTCAGCGCGGTGCTGCTCTTGCAGACCTCTTGCCCGCAGTAATTTGCCACTCGTGATCTGGTGTCTCTATAGCATGCTTTGCTAAAGAAAAAAAAGTTTCTTTTCAGTGTGTCGTAATAGCAGTCAGTAAGTAACCTCGTGCTGGGTGTCAGGCCTTCAGCGTGTGCTCTGCGTGACCTCTACAGTGTACTTTGCCACTCAGCATCTGGTGTCACAATAGCTGCATTTGTAAAACTAAAAACTTTTTTCACTGTTATAGATTGAATAGCGTTAGTTGTCTCGAAGCCGCGCCAGGGCCAGCCCCACAAGCGGGATTTCCGTATCGCCACTAATCACTAATTGGTGTCAGCAATAGCTTGCATTTAAAACCAAAAAAAAAAACTTTTTTCACTGTTATAGATTGAATAGCAGTTAGTTGGTTCGCTAGCTGCCTGTGTTGCGCCTACAGTGGGATGTTCGCTGTGCCCAGTGCCACCTCCACTCACTCACTGGTGTCACAAGCAATAGCGCGGCATTTAAAACCAAAAACTTTTTTCACTGTTATAGATTGAATAGCAGCTGGGGTTGTCCGTGCGCTGGTGCGCCAGCCCTACAGCTGCAGTACTCTGCCAGTTTACAGTGCCACTCATATCTGGTGTCACAATAGCTTGCATTTAAAAACAAAAAACTTTTTTCACTGTTATAGATTGAATAGCAGTTAGTTGTCTGCCAGCGTCTGTGTCAGGCTCACAGTCTCTATTCTGCTCTGTTTCAGTGTGTATCATGGTCTCTGAGGACAGGTGTCAATCCATATGTGCCAAGTGACCCTATGTAGGGGGAACAGTCTCTATTCTGCTCTGTGTCAGTGTGTATCATGGTCTCTGAGGACAGGTGTCAATCCATATCTGCCAAGTGACCCTATGTAGGAGGAACAGTCTCTATTCTGCCTTGTGTCAGTGTGTATCAGGGGCTCTGAGGACAGGTGTCAATCCATATTCGCCATAACTTAAGTGGGGAACAGTCCCTATTCTGCTCTTGTGAGGAGGAGGACCGGAAATGAGTAGCTCCGGCATCCAACCTTTGTGCAAATGGGGTCTTTCATGCCAGTCGTGCCTGCTGCGGGACCCTCGCATAAAAAAGGCTGTGTGCTGGTGAACCACCTGTGCTGGGTGTCCACGCCACTAGACCCCCGGTATAAGCAGACAGTGGCGGAAATGTGACCGAATTACAAGTCGGAAAGGATGCAGCATTTGCAAAATAAATTAAAAAGTATGCTTTACACAGCGTATAAGGGTGATGTCACAGCACAATGGGAATCTAACAGGAAGAGGTGAAAGTCATCCTCCTCCTCCCACGACCACGCCATATCTGCCAAGTGACCCTATGTAGGGGTAACAGTCCCTATTCTGCTCTGTGTCAGTGTGTATCAGGGGCTCTGAGGACAGGTGTCAATCCATATCTGCCAAGTGACCCTATGTAGGAGGAACAGTCCCCATTCTGCTCTGTGTCAGTGTGTATCAGGGATCCTTAGGACAGGTGTCAATCCATATCTGCCAAGTGACCCTATGTAGGGGGAACAGTCTCTATTCTGCTCTGTGTCAGTGTGTATCATGGTCTCTGAGGACAGGTGACAATCCATATCTGCCAAGTGACCCTATGTAGGGGGAACAGTCTCTATTATGCTCTGTGTCAGTGTGTATCATGGTCTCTGAGGACAGGTGTCAATCCATATCTGCCAAGTGACCCTATGTAGGGGAACAGTCTCTCTATTCTGCTCTGTGTCAGTGTGTATCATGGTCTCTGAGGACAGGTGTCAATCCATATGTGCCAAGTGACCCTATGTAGGGGAACAGTCTCTATTCTGCTCTGTGTCAGTGTGTATCATGATCTCTGAGGACAGGTGTCAATCCATATCTGCCAAGTGACCCTATGTAGGGAGAACAGTCTCTATTCTGCTCTTGTCAGTGTGTATCAGGGATCCTAGGACAGGTGTCAATCCATATCTGCCAAGTGACCCTATGTAGGGGGACCAGTCTCTATTCTGCTCTGTGTCCGTGTGCATCAGGGGCTCTGAGGACAGGTGTCAATCCATATGTCAAGGTGTCAATATGTCATATGTCAGGTGTCAATCCATATTGATTGTGATTTAGGAATGTTAGGTGATTTCTGCCCTTTATGGATTAAAACCAGACTCTGTATCAACTGTGTAATTTTCCATGGGAGTTTTGCCATGGATCCCCCTCCGGCATGCCACAGTCCAGGTGTTTGTCCCCTTGAAACAACTTTTCCATCACTATTGTGGCCAGAAAGAGTCCCTGTGTGTTTTAAAATTCGCCTGCCCATTGAAGTCTATGGCGGTTCACCCGGTTCGCGAACATTTGCGGAAGTTCGCATTCGCCGTTCGCGAACCGAAAATTTTGTGTTCGCGACATCACTATTGCCTGTCACTCAGCCACTGCCTTACCCATTCAACAATATTGGAATCCAAACTTAAAGATTGCAGTTTATTAATAAGCCTTCTATGGGCAACAGTGTCAAAAGCCTCACTGAAATCTAGGTAAGCAATGTCTACTGCACCACCCTGATCTATAATTTTAGTTACCCAATCAAAAAAATCAATAAGATTAGTTTGGCATGATCTCCCTGAGGTAAACCCAAGTTGTCTCTGATCTTGATATCCATGTGATTTTAGATGTTCAACAATCCTTTCCTTTAACATGGTTTCCATCACTTTCCCCACTACTGAAGTAAGGCTTACTGGTCTGTAGTTGCCCGACTCCTCCCTATTACCTTTCTTGTGAATGGGCACAACATTTGCTAACTTCCAATCTTCTGGGACTACTCCTGTTAACAATGATTGCTTAAATAAATCTGTTAATGTTTTTGCCACTAAGCTCAAAGCTCTTTTAATAGCTCTGGGTGTATTCCATCAGGTCCCATTGACTTATTTGTCTTTACTTTTGACAGTTGAAATAGAACCTCTTCCTCTGTAAACTCACGTGTAATAAATTACTCATTTATCCTTTTTTTTTTATTTTTTTTAATTCTTTATTTTTCAAGATGCTTTGTTTTAACAACATTCCAATGGGTAATCGGCATACTTCATAAGATAGGACACAAGAAAAATGGAAAAACATGGTTCAGTTACATGTATAACAGTGAGTTTAGCATTACTCTGAGAACTGGTGCGGTAGTCCTTTTTTTTTAAACAGCATCAAATTTTTTATATAACATGCTTAGACTTTGTTTAGGGACTGCTAGAGAGAGGTCGCTCAATAATGAGTTTCTGTTTCTGTTTTGCTCTGATTGCGGTCCCTGTGTGCATTGTTTACGACCTATGCCCTGAGGTGGTGCATGTTTAGGTTTGGGGGTGCAGGCATTTTGTCATGTATAAAATATAAAATATATAACGTGTCATGCTGGTTACGGGTTGTAGAGGTGGTATCTGATCACGAGTACCGTGAGCATGTGCGCTCTTGATAATGTAGTGGTGAAGTAAAGGGATATGCAACCACGCTGTGGGCCCCAGACCCAGGTGGGCCTTGGGGGGGGGGTGTGGTGGAAAAATACGCCATTTGGTGCTAGTGTATATGCTTGTCAGCCTAATCTGCCCTTGCCTGTGCCGGGCTCGGGCCCGTGAGGGCACAGTGTGGTGTAGCCATATTTGGGCGAGAGGGTACAATACACTCTAAACAATTAAATCTACTATGAACACAAACTGGAATAAAATTGGGTTGAAAAGGTGGTCCTCGGGAGTTTGCACCCTGCAGTCACTGTGTTTCTGGACGTGGGTTCCTCTCTCTCGGGGTGAATGGTGTGATGGAAGCGGGGTCCCATGAGGTCACCTGGTGATCGGAGGTTGAAGGTGCGGTTGGGTGCTCAAGACCCAGGGTACTCAAAAAAGTATGCGCAGCTCCCAAATTCATCCTGCGTTTCTCAGCTGGGTTGTGACAGGCCTACATCTTTTACGGATCTGGAGGATGACCCTTGTAAGGTCCTGGAAGAATGTGAGGCTTGAGTTCTCGAATGTGAGTGGTGCCTTATCTTTTATTGCCGCCATGATTTGGAGCTTATCAGGTAGCGTGACGCATCTGAGAATGACGTCTCATGCCAATGTTGTTGTGCGGTGAGTAGGGCTTGGAAGACGGTATACACTGTCTATGTTTGCTCGTTTGGCCACAGTGTGAGACATGACTGTTGTCAGCAGTCTTCTAACATAGTGTGGCAGTTCTGCCACCGTGACCGCTGAGGGGATGCCCCTGATCTTGATATGTGTACGTCTCTGGCAGTCTTCAAGGGTAGTAAGTCTGAGTGACAGGGTCTGGATTTGGGCTTCATGCTCTTGTATGGAGGTATTCACGGAGGTTAAGTGGGTTTGTACTGTTAATATTTCCTCCTCTGAGGTTCGCACTCTCTCAGTGACTGCCTGTACCTCCGTTTTAAGTAGTGCGGAGTCTGCCGCCAGTAACTTGTGGATTTCTGCCAGAAGAAGTTTTAAATCCCTCTTTGTGGTGGGTGCTGAGTCATCTGGCTGTTCATGCTGCTCAGCTTGAGGGGTGTGCGGAGATTGTGAGCTTCCAGGTCTCTCATGGCCTGCTGCTGTGCCCATGTCCCTAACTTGCATATCTTCCGCGGGAGTGGGTCTGAGTTGGGCAGGCCTCTGTAACATGGCCCCTGTATCCCGACCTTCCGCCTGATTTTGGGGCTTTTGAGAGCGCCTACCTTTGCCTGACATTGGTGCTGGTGAGGCTGGTGGTTTCTGGGGTTGCGGGTTGTTTGCTCCGCTCGCGGTAAGGCTTCCCAGGATTCCTTCCAGGCTGTGGAGTGCTCGGTAGGCCTCAGACCTGTGCTTCCTCCTCGTTGTTTTTGGTGCCTGGAAGAAAGGCATCAGTTGGTGCTATGGCTGGATTGTGCTTAGTATTGCCGATATCGGCAGGATTAGGTATGTAGGCAGAGGAGCTTCTGGAAATGGCTTAGTGGTTAGTGGAAGTGGTTAAGCTCCGCCCCCATTTATCCTTTTTCTTAACTGAGGTTCCTTTCCTTCATTTTCATCTGTAAATACCGAACAAAAATATTAATTGAGGCAGTCAGCTAGACCTTTATCCTCTTCTATATACCTTCCTTCTTTTGTTTTTACTCTAACTAATCCTTGTTTTCTTTTTCTTTTCTCATTTATGCATCTAAAAAAAGTTTTGTCCCCCTTTTTTACTGACTGTACTATTTTCTCTTCTGTGTGTGATTTGAAAGCTCTTATAACTTGCTTAGCCCCCCTTTTTACTGACTGTTCTATTTTCTCTTCTGTGTGTGATTTGGAAGCTCTTATAACTTGCTTAGCCTCTTTCTGCCTAATCTTATAGATCATTTTGTCTTTCTCACTCTGGTTTTTTTTATAATTACTAAATGCTAACTTTTTGTTTTTAACTATTTTGGCCACATCTGCGGAGTACCACAGTGGTTTCTTGAATTTTTTGCTTTTACTGACAATCCTAATGCAATTTTCTGTTGCCTTCAGTAGTGCAACTTTTAAATAATCCAATTTCTCTTGGACTCCATTTAAATTACTCCAGTCTGATAATGACTCCTCTACACATATTCTAATTTTAGAAAAGTCTGCTTTTCTAAAGTTTAAAACTTTTGTTTTTGTGTGGTGTGACTCAGTCACTGTTCTTATATTAAACTACACTTACTGATGATCACTGGATCCTAAACTTTCACCTACAGTAATATCTGATACCAAATCTCCATTTGTTAACACTAACTCTAGTATGGCCTCTTTACGAGTTGTTTTAGAGACAATCCCAGTAGGGAGTTTAGAATATGTGTGCTCCTGGCACAAGCAGCTATTTTTGCTTTCCAATTCACATCAGGAAGATTAAAGTCACCCATGATGATAACTTCCCCCTTCATTGTCATTCAAAAAATAATTGAAAACTCACTTCTTCAAGAAAGCATATCAATTAAACTTGTAGTAGGTTTTTATCCCCCACCCCCCATGACTCCTCTCCTGCAACTGTCAAAAATTACCCACTTAGCCCTCAGTGAATACTTTTCTAACAACCTACTTAGTACCCTTTTTGTCACTATACTCCATTCCCTCTAGAATGTAAACTCGTTGAGCAGGGCCCTCCACCTCTCTGTTGCTGTACGTCCAGTTGTCTGGTTACAATGACATGTCTGTTAGTCCACCCATTGTACAGCGCTACGGAATCTGATGGCGCTATATAAATAATAAAATAAGAATAATATCCTACTTGCCTTTTAACATTGTACAAAAAGTTATCAATTTTCCCCAAAATCTTTCAATATAGATAGTAGTTTTCCTACACATCCACGCTCCTCAAATTATGTGTTCTTCAAGTGCATTAACCCAAAACCATCATGTATTTTATTCTACATTCACTCAGATATTACAAAGAAAAGAAATCTACTGCTATATATGAATGCTAGACCCTTTCAAGATGTGTAGCAGCATTAAAAAAAATAAAAAAATTCTTTCCTTTTTTCTTCCCCTTTTTTCCCTTTCCCATGTTCATTTTCCCCATTGTGTCAAACGTGACCCCCCCTTTTTTTTTGTTTTGTTTTTTACAATTCCTTCCCTTATGTTTGAGTACTCATCTTAATTATTAAAAAAGAAGTGCTTTAGACAGTAGGCATATATACGTGTACTTTATATTATCCCAGTAGGTATGCTAGGGGCTGGTTCTGAGAAATATAATCTTATGTGTATTATTCACATTTATTGGAAAAGAAGTGCAATATTCACAATAAATTGAGAAAAATAAGTGTATTACATTCCTTGAAAACAAGTGAGTTCAACCTAAACATTTTCTTTTCATCCATGTGTTCATACGTCCTCATCTTCTGTATCTCATTCATCATTCCCTCCTCTATTGCATTCATTTATATATTTCTATCCTTTTCCAAGACTATAAGTGTTAAATTTAAAATTTTAGATATTAGTATTACATTGAGTGTGTTTATAAGGAATTCTTTTAACCAACATATCTTCTGGACCATATTTCCGTAAAGCAGAATATTAACTACTTGGGAGTAGAGAAAAAACAAAACACTTTCTTTACTTTTTCTTGAATTCTTGGAACTTCTTTCTATTTTGCTGATTGTGCTTTTAGCCATTTGTGGCCTTCTTCTACTATTTGAATGATATATCAATCTGATTTTCATGCCACAAAAATAATTTGGTAGGGAATCCCCAGCTATATTTAATTTGTCTGGTTCTAAGTATTGTATTTAAATCCTTGAAAGCATATCATTTTTTCCTTGTGCCCTTAGATAAGTCTTGAAAAAAAGAGCAGATTTTTTTTTTCTCATTGGATTTGAAATCTCTTGAAGCTTGGAGGATTTTTTGTCGGGCAATGATGATGAAAATCAAACAATTATATCTCTTGGAAGGGATTCCGAGATTCCCTTAGGATTTGCTGTTCTATGTGCTCGTTCTATTATGCTTTCCTTCTGTGCTTCTTGAACTCCCATGGTTTTAAAGAGATCTAATAAGAATTCTGATAATAAATGGAAATCGAAATTCTCATTTATGCCTCTAATTCTTCTCTAATTTCTCTTCCAAATCTTGTAACTTCTTGTTTAATAGCGTACATTCTTCCTGAACATTTTTTAGTTCAAATTCCAATAATTAATTTTTCTGTTCACTTATTCTAATTCTTTCCCCAAGTGCGGCAATGTCTTCTTTCATAGAGCCAAATAGTTTGTTTAGTTCTTCTTTAAATAGATTTAATTGTGTATTCATGCATTGCTGCAAGTATTCCTGGGTAATTGATTGAGATTTCTGTATTATTTCATGCCGAGGATTTTCTTTAGCTGAGCCAATTGAATGTCTATTTGAAACAGCCATATCACTCTCCAGTATACCAAATGAGATGTTTGTTATATCTGGGGGGAGCTTTGCCCTGGGCAGAAAATATCACATTGATTTTTCTTCATTTCTTGTTTTAGCTTCTTTCTCATTTTTGTTTTTGCTTTGATATCACCTTTTTTGAGGCCATGTTCTTTTCAGCTCTCTACAATTCAATTAACCACTTAATAGATTTTCCTTTTCTTTCTCTCTTATTAACTCCTCCACCCTCTGTGCTTTATATTTGTCCACCACTCCTTTTCCTTAGAGTTGGTTCTTCACCTAAATCTTAGCAGTTTTTTAATTCAGCATGAGATCTAATTAATTTCTGTGGGAGGATTTGATTTAGGCTTATGAGGTATGGGGATTTCTTCCCTGCTCACTCTCCCAAAACATGCAATCCCCAATATTTCAGCCTGTCATGCAGCTGTACTGCAAGCCTCCCACTTATACCTCCTCCAGTGCACCGGTATTCCACCTGTGGTCTTTTGAGGACGACAGTTTCTCGTGGCAGGGCAGCCGCACAGCACCATTAAGCCGGAGGATCCTTCTCTCACAGATGGCAAAACACTCGCAAAAAACTATCCCCCTGTCTCGTCCTCCACCTCGCGTCTTAAGTCAGAACCTCCGATGCTCCGCCCCTAGCGTCCTATGTTATCTCCCCGTATACACTTATCTTATTGTATACAGCTTCCTTCAAGGGCATCTCAGAATATATCCTATCAACAATAAATGTAACCAAAACAATATAGGGGATACAGCTGAAGATCTACAAAAAGCAAAACATACAATAGTGTAATACAGTTAAAAAACAATATTTACGCTAAGAGTTGCACTCAGGAGAAAACTTTTGTATATCACATTTGGGTGCCTTCCCTTGGATACTTGTGGCTAATCCATGACCCCTTCTCTTGGATGCCAGCCTTGGTACCAGTATAGAAGATGGGACTCCAAATGTAACTGCTTTATTTCTTACAACAAGACAAAAAATTATGTCATAATAAAAAAGTAGCTAAGTATCTAAAGGTCCTACGGGTTTTGTCCTACAGGACTTCCTCAGGGACCCAACAGTTAAAAATAATATGAAAATGCCAAGCAGCAATATAAGAAATCTCTTTACCAGGGAAAAAGCAGCACAGGCAAGATCTAAAGGCCTCTGAGCAGGCTCTTAATGCAATTTGATATAAAGGGTCATTTATGAGCATACCTTCCACACACACCGTACAAAAGCCTCTCTCCCACACACAACCCAACAAGTGATACATGTAGCCTACCCTCACACTTGCAAACACTCACACAACCACCTTAAATTGTAACCATCATTTCTCAAGATTTTTAATATTGCATTTACCTTCCCTATCCCTTATATTTAAAGGGTTACTTCAAAAAGTTGCAATAACTTCACTGACTTGAAGTTGTTATAATGTTTGGAGTCTGTATTTCACTAAGAAATGCTGCCCAAGCCTACAAAATGCACTGTGTTAACAAAGGTTTAACTCCTACAATGGAGGTGTCATTAGCCAGCTCAGCTGAACTGCAATGTGATGCCATTTGCTAATCTTTAATTTAAAAGTAAACAGAGGATATTTTCAATATTTATTTATTTCCATAGAAATGACAGTTCCCCTTTAACATTAAAAAAGATGCGTTCTGAAAGGAACATGGCTTTCAGGTATTTTTGTAAATGTTACAAAATTGTTGTTCATATAAGATACACATGCATTAAACTATATTGTTATTTAAAGCCAAGACAAATGGCTGAACTAAGTGCTCTGTTTTTAAATCAAATAAAGTGAAAAAAAATCTAGTTTATTTAAGATAAATCCAGATACATCCAGATTTGATATTCTCCTAGGTTCTTTGTCTAATCAATAAACTGTGTCTTTAACAGTAAACAAAATATATTTTCTACAAACTCTTGTCATGAGACCATTTAAATTAGAGTTCTTGTAGCTGTTATTTTTTTAATTAAAGAAAGACTTGGGAATAATATTGAGATTGGATGCACAAATTCATGTAAATGTTTGAACACATGCTCCACATACAATACAATTGCTTTGATTTCCAAATGCTATTTCTGTCTGGTAAATTTCACAACGTGATCAGACATTTCAGAACTCTAATTTAAAAGGTGTAAATTTTAAGTTATTTTTAGAATTCAAATCTCTCCTATACTGCTGGAACCAGCGGAACAACACTAAAGAGGTGTATATTTAAAATCACCTGCAGTGATATCATTTTAACACTTAATTGTAAATTATGCTAAATTAAAACCAGGATAATATAAAAACAATATGCCCCCTTTGGAGAAAACTAAAGAACTTATTATGCAAAAATGCCTATTATTATTTTACGTAACCATATACTTTTTGAAACCTTTGTAATATTTACACAGTTATTAAATCTTCCTAAATTAATCTACAGGGTCCTGCACATGGCAACTCTGTCAAAGCAGATAATCACAAGTTTGAAAAGGGAGGGGAGACAGAGGTTGGAATATATAATGATTTTATAGGTATAAATAAAGAAAGAGCGATCTTAGCATCACAGGCTACATCAGCATACAGTCAATGATTTACCAACAATGTACCTTATCACCTGTCTAAACTATTCTTCCAAATCACTCCCAATATCAAACTTTAGTTTGATGATTGACTGATGACTGAATGATGTCTATTAGTAAATCCGGAACCATCTGTTTTCTTCTAATATCTATATATATTCAATAAAGATCTGCCATTCATTCTACCTAAAAAACTCTACATTTTCACATTGATTTGAGTTTTAATAATTATTTTGACTTCTGTATTGATCTTTTAGACGCCCAGATGTCTACTTTAGATGTTACAATCTAATTTATACATCTAGTTGGAAGATAACTATATATGTAAAATATAGCATTTTGTAACATTTGTATTTCATTGAAATTAAGTTGTTATGTGGCCAGCAGTCACCTGACGCTCCCTTGCCTTTTTAAACGTTCAAGACCGGTTAAATCCCTAAGTTGATTCTCCAGCTCCGTTCCTCCCTATTTATATTGTTAGTAGAGTGAAGTTTCAGTGGGAAGCTGTTTGGAATTATTATTACCAGTATACAAGAAGATTGCAGTTTTCCAATTCTTGCCAATAACTTGCCATAAACTCAAATAGAACCGTATTTATGTGCAATATTTTTTAATTTATAAGGCAACAAAGTTATTTTGGATACTACAGATAAGTTTTATCTTAAATACATTCATCCAGGAACATCACCTCATGTTGCAGCATGATAATGCACAGCTCCATGTTGCAAGGAGCTGTACACAATTCCCGGAAGCTGAAAACATCCCAGTTCTTGCAATACTCATTGGACATGTCACCCATTGAGCATGTTTGGGATGCTCTGGATCGGCATATATGACAGCGTGTTCCAGGTCCAGCCAATATCCAACATCAAACAGCCATTGAAGAGGAGTGGACCAACATTCTACAGGCCACAATTAGCAACCTGATCAACTCCATGCAAAGGAGATGTGTTGCACTGCGTGAGGCAAATGGTGGTCACACCAGATACTGACTGGTTTGTGGATCCCCCCGGACCCTCCCAATACAGTAAGACTGCACATTTTAGAGTGGCCTTTTATTGTGGTCAGCCTAAGGAACACCTGTGCAATAATCATGCTGTCTAATCAGCATCTTGATATGCCACACCTGTGAGGTGGATGGACTATCTCGGCAAAGGAGAAGTGCTCACTAACACAGATTTAGACAGATTTGTGAACAATATTTGAGAGAAATAGATCTCTTGTGTAGATAGAAAAAGTCTTAGATTTTTGAGTTCAGCTCATGAAAAATGGGGGCAAAAACAAAAGTGTTGCGTCTATAATTTTGTTCAGTGTAGTTATCTGCCAAATAGATATATGAATTAAATTGTGTCTACTTAGAGGTCTACTTAGCATTTGGAGGGTCACGTGGTGAAATAGTGCAATTCTGTTAAGTTGCCCATTACATATCAAGCTTATTTCAGACACCAGAATACGTTACCTTTCTCTCACAAAGGTATATATAATGGTAGTAAAATCCCTCTTCTGGCATCCTGATGAGAAATATACTCCAAAAATATTCCCCTATCGCACATTTAAGCTCTCAGGTTTTCTATTATATTCTATAAGGCCTATTTTAAACTGTTCACTTGCTTTTAGCTATCTCTTTGATTCATTTCTACCATCTAATCTTTCTCTCGCTCGATGCGCTATAGGTTTAATTATCTTTGCAATATAAACAAAGCAAATATAAAGAATACCTTATAAATGTAACTCTGTAATAATTAAAAATATGAACATTACATGCACCTATATAGTACGAATACAGAACAATAGGGTGCGCCAGTGGGTTGGGAATCAGAACAGCTTTAAGTAAAGAAAATGAGATAAAACAAAACAAATTATACACTGTCCATATTATAATATAAAATCGTGTATATAAAAAGAACAAACCAAAAATCCAGGATAAAATATAATAGTATGAATAAGTCTGTAAGGAATACAAAAAAAATAAACCAGATGAACTGTGTCAAATGTAAGGCGCTTAAAGTTGATTTCATAAAGAGTTTAGACAAGCTGCTCAACACTTGTGTAGATACCTCTAACCTTACACTATAAACATGCAAACCAGATAGTGGAGTGTAGTTTGAGTGGAGAGAACCAACCACATCAAACAAAAACCCAGTGGAGCGCTGGATAAATACACTTGCCCTTAGGCAAGGGAATAAACTTAAAACAAAGTATCTATAGGAAAAACATAAACAGAATATTGTGCAGTATGCCTAGGTACACAGAGTGGTATAGTGTCTATATGAAGCACACTCACAGAATAATGCGCACTGTGCCTTTAAGAGGACACATTGGAGGACAACCGCAAAATAGGGAACTTTGAGATAAAATTAAAAATGTATTACCAAAAATAATGGTAATGAAAACAAACAAATTAAAAATACCACAAGTATTGAGTCCCACAATCGAAAATATTGTCCGAGGCGCGTTTCGCCTGAACCAACAGGCTTTCTCAATCGGTGTCCTCATCTCTGCTCAGTCTGCCAGTTTTGTACCTGGCAGTTCGTCCGTGATTGGTGCGCTGTGTTGTGTATCCTCCAATCAGTCCGTTGATCTGGGGGGTGTCAGCTCACTCAGCTGTCTTTGCTTAGTTCCATATGAGCGGAAGTAACATAACGGAGATCGTCTAACGTCACTTCCGAGTTAGCGATATTGCCATTTTAAGTGTTGGCATAATATTGGTCAGCTTGGTAATTCGGGACAAGTTCATGGTATCCAGAATGTTTAGAAAAACAGAACAGTAAGCACTCGATCGTAATGTAGACATTAATAAGTGCAACATAATAATTATGTATGGACTAGCAAATTCTGCAAATATACATAGATAATGTGTAATCACACATAGCCAAGAGGCTGACAGGGTCAGGTGGGTTTTTTTTTGTATAGCACTCTGAGGGCATACAGAATAGTAGGAGAATTCCATGATGCAATCATGATGCTGTATACTGTACCCTCAG
>OW240920.1:104168249-104217914 GCA_933207985.1 Pelobates cultripes | reverse complement strand
TTGTCTAGGTTTGTCTGAACCCCTGAATGATGAATTTACCTGTGTTTGAATACCTGACACTGTGGAGGAACTCACACAGCTATCTATACAAATTGATAGACGCTTACGGAAATGGAGGTTGGAACGTGCTTCCACCAATGGTTATTATCGCACTCCACCTACTGACTACCCACCATCATCTTCGGGTTTTTCTTGCACAGATGAGCCAATGCAATTAGGACTTGTTAAAGTTCATCTCTCCGCCGCAGAGTTCCATAGATGAAAATCCAAAAATCTGTGCCCCTATCATGGCAAACCAAATCATATAGTGAGGTACTGTCCTGAACGAACAGCAACCAGACAAAGAAGCTCCATCCTGACTTCACTAAGCTTGTCTGTACTCAAGCCCAGCCCAGACATGCCTCATCCAATTCTGTCCCTTCTCCTACAATAGGGAGAACAGAGGACTGACCTATTCGATATGGTGCTAACGGGTGTTTCATTGATATTGCTTTGGCAAATACCTGGTCTGTATCCATACGTAACAAGAGCAAACCTATGCATATTCAAATGGCTGATGCAGCCTTTCAAAGTCTGGACCTGTGGTAAAAGAGACTTTTCCTCTAACAGTCTCATTTGGAAAATGACATACCGAAAAATTATGTTTTAATTTGGTTCCCTCTCCTGTGATCCTGGCATTACCCTGGCTTCGCCTCCGTGACCCTGTAATCCAGCTGGGATCTGCTACTGTGTTGTTATCATCTGACCATTGCCAGAGCAATTGTTGAAACAGTAGAGACTCCTTAAGTACCCCTAATACCATTCCTGAAATCAATGTACAACCAGATAAGGAAGTCATCCTACTCAATGTTTGTGAAACATACAAATATGTTTTTAATAAAGAAACAACAGAGAAACTTCCTGCAAGATGTATCCATGATTGCTCAATTTATTTGCCTGAAACAGCTCTTCTCTACGGACCAGAAAAACACTCATGGTTGCTCGCTGCCAAAGTACATACCCCTGCTTTGGTGGAAACTTTCCAAACTTAACCCTACTAAGTCCACCTTTAGATGCATCCAAAGGCTACCTCTTAAAGAGACCGGTAGAGGCAGCAGTGCCATGCTCACTCATCAGACGCAACGTGGACCTCATCATCCCAGAAGTGGACTGAGCTGAGCACTCCTCCTGGATGCCAGCAAGATCTGCAGTTCTTTGGTGGCCTACCATGAGTGCAAGGCACACAGCACTCTGTCCTCGCCCTCCGGCCCCTGCAGCTGCTCCACATGAGTTGCGACGTGCAGGGGAAGGGAGATACGCCCTCTTTGCCCTAAGGCCTGCCACCCCCCTGTGGGCATTCTTGTTCTGCGGGTCCCCCATGCTGCTCCAGCATCCCCTCAGGGTGTTATAACCCTGGGAGTACACATCCTGCTATTTCTGTGAGCAATGTGGCTAACAATTGGTGACATGACCAAACTGACAGGGCCGCCATCAGGGGGTGACAACCATAACATGTAGTGGTGGAACTGCAGTTGCACCGGGGCCCTCACACTGATGGGGCCCATCGGGTGGCCCACGCACTTAGGGCCACCCGATGGGCCCTATATCTTCTTTAAAATTTTTTAAAAAAAGCAGCCGCAACAAGTGCTTCTGGGAGGAAGTGGTCACTTCCTCCCAGCTCACTCCGCACGGGAGGAGCGCGAGCCCGGCAGTGAGGGAGAGCCAGCCAACTACTCCCATCAGCCCCAACCACCCTCCTGCAAAGAAAAAATAAGAAACAGGAGCGTGGCTGGAAAATGAGCTCTGTGTGTGTGTCAATGTGTATGTATGTATGTGTGTATGTCTGTCTGTATGTCTCATCTGTATGCATGTATGTCTGTATTCATGCATGTATGTATGTCTGTATGCATACATGTATGTCTGTATTCATGCATGTCTATGTATATATGTATGTCTGTATGCATGTATGTCTGTCTGTCTGTATGTATATGTATGTCTGTATGTCATAATGAATGTATGTATGCATGTATCAATGTATGTCATTATGTATGTCTGTCAGTATGTATGTATGCATATATGTCTGTATGTCTGTCAGTATGTATGTACTTCAGTATGTATGTGTGCATGTATGTATGTATGTATGTGTGTATGCCAGTATCAATGTATGTCTGTATGTCATTATTGTAGCGGATGGCACTGGGCTGTCCTGCAAATGTCTTTGAAATAATTGCATTCGTGTGATCTGCTAGTTTTCTATGTGTTTTAAAGCCTTGTATTCCTTTGATTGTTCGGTAGTTTCATTCCCTTAGTTTATTCGAATGAAAATACCGAACAACCAGACCTCCCCTGTGTAAAGTGTGTCCTCAATTACCCGTTGCAACATTGTTGCGAACGGGTAATTGACTAGGAAGTAGCCGTCCTTTGTTCTCGGGGGTGGCCGCCATTCGACAAACGAACACGTGGCATTTTAAAACTCCCGAACAGCGGTGTTTTGCCGTCGAGTGTCTGGAACTAAAATCGGACACTCGAGTAGGCGAACACCGCTGAGACCTCCACAGCCCTGGTCCGTTCGGTTCCAAACTACCGAACGGCCCCTCGTTTGGTAGATAGAAAATACCGAACGAGGGGATTCAGGCGAACCCTCCCTAGCCTCTATAGCTAGAGGTTTTCGTGTATTTTATTCCCTTATGCCAGGACCGACCGCAGGGCCCATTCACATGGAACCGGATTCGGCTATCTCAGTTCGGTCATTTTATTCCCTCCATACTTTTCCCGAACCCCTGGTCTGATCTGGGTGATTTTTGGATATGTTGTTCACCCAGATCAGGGGTATCCGGGGATGTAGGATTTAAAGTGGTACCCCTACGTTTAGGGGTACATCCAGAAACGGGGGGAATTGGTGTGCTGGATAAGGGGATTATGATGCTGGCTGAGGGGAGGAGAGGTGTGGGAGGTTACCAGGACAGGATTGGCTACTGTCATAATTACTGTAAATCCCTCCCTTGCATGGGAGCATGCTTTATAAGGAGACTGTGATTAAAGGCTTGTCAGTTCTGCTCCTGAAACTGTGTGTCGTCCAGTTATTGGGATTGCTGTGGGGATATTGCTGCTGTTTTACCTGCTGGAAACTTTGCCTGTGGATTTATTATTTACTTGTTCCTGAGCCTCACTTGGATTATAAGCGGAGATAACCTGGGGAATATTGCATCTCCGCTACAATTATCTATGTCTGTATGTATGTATACATGAATATATGTCTGTATGCATGTATGTATGCCAGCCTTTATCAATGTATGTCTGTATGTCATTATGTATGTATATATGTATGTCAGTATGAATGCATGTCTACATATCATTATGAACGTCTGTCAGTATGTATGTATATATGTATGCATGTATGTCTGTATGTATATATGAATGTATGTATGCCAGTATCAATGTATGTCTGTATGTATGTATGTCAGTATGAATGTATGTCTACATATCATTCTGAACATCTGTCAGTATGTATGTATATATGTATGTCTGTATGCATGTATATATGAATGTATGTATGTATGTATGTATGCCAGTATCAATTGTGACAAACTTACTTTCCTGTGTGTGTTTGTCCAGGATCTTTTGGCAACCGCACAGCCCTCTAGGGTAAGAAAACCAGGTCAAGACAAAGTCCAGTTTCAAAAAAGGCCTCTGGCCTGTTTATTTTCTGTTGTTGTGAAGTAACAGGATACAATGAATCAGCAAATCTTCTTTCTCCACAAAACACCTTCTTTCTCCTCCAAAACACTTCCCTCACTTCACCCTGCTTTAACTGCAGTTATATAGCTGCTCACAGCCCCTACAGGTGAGGCTAATGACCTCGTTAGGCAGTGAGCCAGAACTCTATGGGAAACCTGGGCTGGACTCATGCACAACCACTCTGACAGTGGGTGGAGAATCGGCCCACCCTGCTCTTCCGAATACTCCACCCCAGGGACCCAAATAACAAGAGGAAAAAAAACTAAATTTAAACTTAACTTTCCCTGGGGCTGCATGTGCTTACCCATATGTCAGGATAGTGGCTGTGCAAAAGTCTGGGTGCCAGATATACACCCCTGACCACCATCCCCAACACTCTGTTACATATCCTCCCCCCCAGCTCAGACCTAGTGGGGTGAGCGACCACAGAAAACAAATTTTCTCGCGACAAACTGTCAGCATTTCCATGTTTAGACCCCGGCCTATGTTCAACTGTAAAATGAAATGGTTGTAAACTGAGGAACCACCTTGTCACCCTGGCATTATTATCTTTGTTTTGACTCATCCAGGTTAAGGGGGCATGGTCTGTGACCAACCTAAATTTTCTACCCAGCAGATAATATTTCAATGAGTCTAAGGCCCATTTTATGGCAAGGCATTCCTTTTCCACTATAGAATAATTTTTCTCAGCGGGAGTCAGCTTCCTACTTAAATAAAACACTGGGTGTTCTTCACCCTGAATTTCCTGAGACAGAACTGCCCCTAACCCAAGCTCTGATGCATCGGTTTGGACAATAAACTCTTTAGTGAAATCCGGGGTTACCAGAACCGGTTGGGTGCACAAAGCCTCTTTCAAAGTTACAAACGATTTTTCTGCCTCTACTGACCACTTAACCACTAGTGGGGCTTTACCTTTTGTGAGATCCATTAAAGGAGCTGCTAATGTAGCAAAACTAGGAATAAATCGCCTGTAATACCCAATAAGTCCTAAAAAAGTCCTAACTTGCTTTTTAGTGAGGGGGCGTGGCCAATTTTGTATGGCCTCCACTTTTGCTGTTTGGGGCTTAACTAGTCCTCTCCCAATCGAATAACCCAGATATTTTGCCTCTTCCAAACCTATAGTACACTTAGATGGGTTAGCAGTTAAACCAGCTAGGCGGATAGAGTCCAGTACTGCCTGCACTTTGGGAAGATGTGAAGCCCAGTCAGGACTGTGAATGACTATGTCATCTAGGTATGCGGCTGCATAACGGCTGTGAGGCTTCAAAATCCTATCAATCAGTCTTTGAAAAGTGGCAGGGGCCCCATGTAACCCAAATGGTAGCACCTTGTATTGGAATAATCCCCCTGATGTCGAAAAAGCTGTCTTTTCTTTTGCTCTGTCTGTAAGAGGTACTTGCCAATAACCCTTCGTCAGGTCTAAAGTAGTCAGGTACCGAGCCTTACCCAGTCTCTCTATCAGTTCATCAACCCTAGGCATTGGATAAGCATCAAACTTTGACACACTATTTAATTTACGAAAATCATTACAAAATCTTAACGAACCATCAGGTTTTGGCACCAGTACTATAGGGCTGTTCCACTCACTTTGTGATTCCTCAATAATATCAAGAGCTAACATTTTCTTAATTTCTGCAGCTACCGCCTCTTTCTGTGCTTCTGGGATTCTGTACGGTTTAAGACTTATCTTCACCCCTGGTTCTGTAACGATATCATGCTTGATAACGTTAGTCCTGCCAGGAACTACAGAAAATACATCCCGGTTTCTACCAATAAAGTCCCTTACTTCCTGTTTCTGGTGTGGGGACAGGGTGTCTGGTATGTTTACTTCAAGTTCACTACCAGTCTTATTAGTGATAATTGAAGTAGTTAAGACCTCTCTGTCCTTCCAGGGTTTTAGTAAATTTATATGATATATTTGCTCGGGTTTTCTCCTATTGGGTTGTCTCACTTTATAATTAACTTCCCCAACCTGTTCAATAACCTCATACGGGCCATGCCAAGATGCTAGAAATTTATTTTCTACTGTAGGGACCAAAACAAGCACCCTGTCTCCTGGGTGAAAAACTCTCAGTCTGGCATTTTTATTATAACTGTTTTTCTGGGCCTCTTGGGCTTTCTGCATATGTTCTTTAACTATTGGCATGACAGCCGCCATCCTATCTTGCATTTGAGCTATGTGCTCAATTACACTACGGTACGGATTGGACTCCTGTTCCCAGGTTTCTTTTGCTATATCTAGCAGACCTCTGGGATGATGGGCATATAGAAGCTCAAAAGGAGAGAACCCCGTAGAAGCTTGTGGCACCTCCCTTATGGAGAACATTAGATAGGGTAGTAAGCAGTCCCAATTCTTACCATCTTTGTCAATTACTTTCCGTAACATACTTTTTAAGGTCTTGTTAAACCGTTCTACCAGTCCGTCTGTCTGGGGATGGTAAACAGAGGTCCTAAGATGTTTAATTTGAAGTAGTTTGCATAACTCCTTTGTAACTTTAGACATAAATGGTGTACCCTGATCTGTCAAAATTTCTTTTGGTATGCCCACCCGGCTAAACAGGAGCATGAGTTCTCTCGCTATTGTCTTTGCAGACGTGTTACGTAGGGGTACTGCTTCCGGGTACTTGGTAGCATAGTCCAGGATCACCAATATATACTGATGCCCCCTTGCAGACTTTACCAGAGGACCTACCAAGTCCATTGCAATCCTTTCAAAAGGTATTTCTATTATAGGCAATGGTACCAGAGGACTGCGGTATGCCTTAAAAGGGGCGGTGTGTTGGCATTCAGGACAAGAAGAACAATAATTCGCAACTGAAGCAAATACCCCAGGCCAATAAAACCTCTGTAAGACTCTTTCTTTTGTCTTTTCTATGCCTAAATGTCCCCCCAGTATATGGCTGTGTGCAAGATTTAGGACTGTATGTCTGAAAGGCTTAGGAACAAGTAGTTGTTTTACAACATCCACCCCCTTTTTCTCTACTCTATATATCAGATCATTCTGTACCTCAAAGTAAGGAAAAGAAGGGGCTCTATCTAGTTGTACTGGATCATCAGTTGAAACCTGGATATTTTTACGGGCCTCTGCAAGAGTGGGGTCTTCCCATTGCGCTTTCCTGAAGTTAACAGGACTGACTTCTAATTCAGGGAAGTTAATGCCTTGATCCTGATCGTTATCAGACTCCTGACTATCGTGGCCCTGGTCATCTCCTACTAAAGCTGGCCTGTGACTTGAGGCTTCAGCCTTCTCTGGTCTTATGCCCAGTCCTTCCCATTCTATGTCAGAAAAAGGGAACACATTTCCAGAATCATCATCATTTGTTATACAATCATGAGCTACTTTTCCTGGAGACCCCCACAAGTCTAAAAATTGGGGGAAATCCCTTCCCAACACCACATCATAAGCCAATTTGTCCACTACCCCCACTCTATGATTCACAGTACCAAAAAGGCTTTCAAATTTTAGCAAAACTGTAGGATATTCACGTTTGTCACCATGAACACAAATTATACCAATTTTCTGCAATGCATCAACATCGGCTTCAGGTACAAGGCATTTTGCTATCAATGTCGCCATACTTCCGGAGTCTAATAGAGCTCTAACCTCTTTCCCATTCACCCTTATGGAACATATCTGTGGATTGTGACAACAGTTGGCAACAGCAGATTCCATACAATTCAGCAAACAAGACAATTGTACATCCTGATTAATCATATTGCATTGCATAGGTTCATCAATCAAGGGACAGTCTCTAGCTTTATGTCCAGGTTCATTACACCGGAAGCATTTAATATCGTCAACTGTCCCCACCTAGACCCTTTTCCAGGATTAACATTTCTAGGCAAAAGCATATGGGGTCTCTGAGAATATGTCTCTTGTTCCTCTGTGTCTCTGAAACCTTGAAAATTCTTACCAGGTCTTTCAGCATCTGGAGTCTTAACTCTCTGCTTAGCCTTTGTGTTGTTGAGCCACTGTCTGTCATCTGCAGCAACATATCTTTCCACCAAACCAATTAACTCATCAGCTGTTTGTGGATCGCTCTGACTGACCCATCGACGCAGTGAAGCAGGCAAGCCCCGCAGGAATCTGTCCATCACAAGAAGTTCCATGATATGGCTTGCCGTATTTATTTCTGGTTGTAACCACTTTCTAGCAAGATGTATCAGGTCAAACATCTGGGAGCGGATAGGTTTCTCTTGGTTGAAAGACCAGGCATGAAATCTTTGGGCACGAACTGCCCTAGTCACACCAAGTCGTGCAAGGATCTCAGCCTTCAGTTTGGAGTAGACCCCTGCCTGTGCTGGTTCCAGGTCATAGAATGCCTTCTGGGGTTCTCCAATAAGAAAAGGTGCCAGTATGCTTGCCCACTCACTCACCGGCCACTCTTCTCTCTCAGCTGTCCTCTCAAAAGCTAGCAGGTATGCTTCCACATCATCTGTAGGTGTCATCTTCTGCAGGTAACGGCTGGCTCTGATCATTTTAACCTCGGACTGCGTCCCATCCGAGACTCTGGTCAGTCCTTTGGTCAAAGCCTGTATCTCCTTCTGTATCATACTGGTGGCCTGATGTTGCTCCTCTCTGAGCAGGCGGTTTGCCTCAGCTTGGGCTGCCATAACCTGCTGGATCAACGCATCTGTGTTGGCCTTTTGCGTAATTACCAGTTGCTGTAGGGCTGTAATATTTTCCTGTTGTGCAGCTGTGGCCTCCTGCTGTCTGGCTGTAGCCTTTTGCTGTGCAGCTGTAGTTTGCAACAAAACTTTCACAACTTCCTCCATATTTCTACAGGCTTGTTTGGCTTCCAGTTAATACCCACAGGCTTCTTTAGTGCAGTGCCCGCATTCTCCACCATATGTGACAAACTTACTTTCCTGTGTGTGTTTGTCCAGGATCTTTTGGTAACCGCACAGCCCTCTAGGGTAAGAAAACCAGGTCAAGACAAAGTCCAGTTTCAAAAAGGCCTCTGGCCTGTTTATTTTCTGTTGTTGTGAAGTAACAGGATACAATGAATCAGCAAATCTTCTTTCTCCACAAAACACCTTCTTTCTCCTCCAAAACACTTCCCTCACTTCACCCTGCTTTAACTGCAGTTATATAGCTGCTCACAGCCCCTACAGGTGAGGCTAATGACCTCGTTAGGCAGTGAGCCAGAACTCTATGGAAAACCTGGGCTGGACTCATGCACAACCACTCTGACAGTGGTTGGAGAATCGGCCCACCCTGCTCTTCCGAATACTCCACCCCAGGGACCCAAATAACAAGAGGAAAAAAAACTAAATTTAAACTTAACTTTCCCTGGGGCTGCATGTGCTTACCCACATGTCAGGATAGTGGCTGTGCAAAAGTCTGGGTGCCAGATATACACCCCTGACCACCATCCCCAACACTCTGTTACACAATGTATGTCTGTATGTCAGTATGTATCTATATATGTATGCATGTATGTCTGTATGTATGTATGCCAGTATCAATGTATGTCTGTATGTCATTATGTATGTATATATGTATGTCAGTATGAATGCGTGTCTACATATCATTATGAACGTCTGTCAGTATGTATGTATATATGTATGCATGTATGTCTGTATGTATATATGAATGTATGTATGTATGTATGTATGTATGCCAGTATCAATGTATGTCTGTCTGTATGTATGTATATATGAATGCATGTATGTCTGTATGTCATTATGTATGTATATATGTATGTCAGTATGGATGTATGTCTACATATCATTCTGAACATCTGTCAGTATGTATGTATATATGTATGAATGTATGTCTGTATGTATGTATATATGAATGTATGTATGTATGTCTGTATGTATGTATGCCAGTATCAATGTATGCCTGTATGTCATTATGTATGTAAATATGTATGTCAGTATGAATGTATGTCTACATATCATTATGAACGTATGTCTGTGTGTATGTGTGTATGGATGTCTGTATGCATGTATGTCTGTATGTCTGTCAGTATGTATGTATATATGTATGTCTGTATGTATGTATATATGAATGTATGTCTGTATGTATGTATGTATGTATGCCAGTATCAATGTATGTCTGTATGTCATTATGTATGTAAGTATGAATGTATGTCTACATATCATTATGAACGTATGTCTGTGTGTATGTGTGTATGTGTTTATGGATGTCTGAATGCATGTATGTCAGCATGTATGTATGTCTGTCAGTATGTCTGTATATATGTATGCCAGTATCAATGTATGTCTGTATGTCAGTATGTATCTATATATGTATGCATGTATGTCTGTATGTATGTATGCCAGTATCAATGTATGCCTGTATGTCATTATGTATGTAAATATGTATGTCAGTATGAATGTATGTCTACATATCATTATGAACGTATGTCTGTGTGTATGTGTGTATGGATATCTGTATGCATGTATGTCTGTATGTCTGTCAGTATGTATGTATATATGTATGTCTGTATGTATGTATATATGAATGTATGTCTGTATGTATGTATGTATGTATGTATGCCAGTATCAATGTATGTCTGTATGTCATTATGTATGTAAGTATGAATGTATGTCTACATATCATTATGAACGTATGTCTGTGTGTATGTGTGTATGTGTGTATGGATGTCTGAATGCATGTATGTCAGCATGTATGTATGTCTGTCAGTATGTCTGTATATGTGCATGTATGTCAGTCTGAATGTATGTATGTTTGTATGCCATTATGAATGGTTGTCTGTGTCTGTCTGTATGCCATTATGAATGTATGTGTTTATGGATGTCAGTGTCTGTATGTATGAATGTATGTATGTGTGTATGTGTGTATGTATGTCTGTGTATGTATGTATGTCAGAGAGTATGTATGTGTCTTTATGTCCTCATGCATGTGTCTGTATGTATGTTAGTATGTGTCTGCCTGTCACTATGTATGCCTGTGTGTCTGTATATGTGTGTATGTCTCAGTATGTGTGTGTCAGTATGTATGCCTGTATGTGTGTATGTCTGTTTGAGTATGTATGTCTGTTAGTATGTTTCCGTGTCCTTTTGTATCAGTGTGTGTGTTTGTGTCTGTGTGTGTATTCCTGTAGGCGGTATTTGGAGGCGGACCCTGTGGGCGGTATTTGGATGCGGGCCCCAGGGGGCCCAGACCTTGAGCTGAGTAACGGTCCCCAAAATTTCTGGTGGCGGCCCTGGACATAGTGTCCAGTCCACTAGGGTGTGTGAACACCCTACTCTCACAAGGGGGAGCTTCTACTTACATAGGCCCATGGAAGGGCTCCCTTTCCATCTCTTGTATTTAAAACCAGACATAGAAACATAGAAACGTGACGGCAGATAAGAACCATTTGGCCCATCTAGTCTGCCCAATTTTCTAAATACTTTCATTAGTCCCTGGCCTTATCATATAGTTAGGATAGCCTTATGCCTATCCCATGCATGCTTAAACTCCTTTACTGTGTTCTTTGCTCAGTTGTACTTGTAAATTCTCAGAGGTTACAAGCCTCCTTCACCTGATTATGCTCACCTATCTTGGTTAACTTCTGCCTGCCTGAACCTTCTTAGCTTAGCTCTTGTCAGCCTGAACCTGCCTTAGTTAATTCTTGCCTGCCTGAACCTTGGTTTAACCCTTGCTGCCTGTACCTGCTGTGATTAACCCTTGCCTGTTTGAAGCAGCTGTGGTTAACTCTTGCCTGCCTGATCATGTTCTGGACCATCTGGTTAACCTTTGCCTACTTGTGTAACCAGCCGAAGACTTTATACTTTTGTTTTGCTGATCCTGCCTGGATTACCTAACAAGACTTTATTTTTGTTTACCTGGTCCTGACCCCGCACTATATGGTTTTGTCCTTGGACTTTCCAGTTTATGTTATTTGTTTATTCATTAAAGACTTAAAGGAAAGTGACATGCGTTGTCCTATTCTCTGCATACTAAGCCCATTCAGCCTAAATCCGTGACATAATTTTATAAATGTGACCACACAGGGAACATATCAACTAGCGACGAGGATAGGATTTGTGATCAGACGTTACAATGGCTATCATTGGCACATTGCCTGTGTTTGCATCATACTGTAACAACCCACTGGGGTGGTGTACAGTCTTGGAACTCAGGTGCAGTAACAACTCTGCCTTACAAGCATGATCCACAGAGTTTCTGAGGTTGAGAACAGGTTTGTGTCGGGTCAGTGATGGCACTGGTACTTTAATAAAAATAACAGAAAACTCCAAGGCAAAGGTTTCCAAAGGGAGGTCAGGCAGAAATAAGTGTCAAGAGGTCACAGGGCAGGGCAGGCGGCAATCAGCAAAATTCAGATTGCAGGCAAAGTCAGGACACGAGCAAGGAGATGAAAAACAGGGACACAAACACTAAGAGTTCTGAGGCAGGCAACAAAACAACCAAGCACTGACTGAAAGATGTGCTCTGCTCCCATAACCTCTCACATGTAGGAGGGGTTACCTCAGGTCAATGTGACTGACTGTGGCACTCTGCCCCATCTTGGATGCATCATTGTCCTAGCTCCTTGACTGCCCTTTTCTCTCTGTCATCTGACAACTACCAGCCTAAGCTACTAAATATAGCTGAATAGTTAAAATTTTACACATGCAAAAAACTGCAGAAACTAGTTAGTACCTGCAGATTTGGAGATTATTTAAACACTGCCGATTGTGATATGTTTGTGATTGGATTGCTGTAATCAATGGTACAAAAAGGACTATTAACAGGGGCTGATTTGACATTAAAGTGTGCTATAGATAAAGCTACAGTGATGGAATTTGCTAATAAAGATACACTAATGCTCAATTTTTCAGCTCATGTAGCTTGTGGTAATGAATTGGATATTTTTCATATCAGTATCTACCTAAATAAGCAATATCCAACTCAACATCAAGTCCTTCAGACAGTGTGGTACAAATGTGGTGGCAAAAGCAACACAGCAAATACCTGCAAGATTGGTCATACAAAAAGAGGATGCAGAAGTTCATCAGACAGATCTAAAACATCATGTTCAACTTTTCATGTAAAAGTGGTAACCACAAACAGATTAAAGACATACCATTATACAAATTACAAATCTACAGTGCTAAAATGACAATTCCAGAACTGCAAGCAAAGTTTTACATAGCATATCTCTCACTATGGAGTTCAAGTAGAGATTGTAGCCGTATTATTCCAGTGATGCAGATGTACAAAACAGATCAAATTCATGTCTTGTAATACCTTTTTTATTGGACTAACACAATTTTGTAATGATAAGCTTTCGGGAGAACCGCCCTTTCTCAAGTCTAAAGCATTGCCGAGCAAAAACAACACAGAATTCAAAGTTGAGTTGTGATACAGGGGTTAAAGCCATATGAGTGCAGATAAGACAAAGCTTTGATAGAAAATATACACCATTCTCGCAGAAGGCCGTAAATATCTTGTGTGAAGATCACAGAGTGAGGAGGGAGAAAAAAAACAAGCAAACAGTGCAGAAGATGGTGCTAGAAGGGGAGAGTAAAAAAATTATTACTTATATTAAGAATGCATGAAATCCCATCCAAGAGTTACAAGATATGCATGAACGCCTATATTCAACAAGTACACCAGTACATACACAATATAAACAGTGTGACGGAACTTCAGTACTCCGACCGAGTATCTCCGCCCAGTTAACTTCCTAGTTTGCAGGGACCCTGGAACGCTTCAGCCCCAATAGCTGAAGCTTGAGTGGGGATCCCTCTGGAGCATTTCCACCCGACCAGGCTGCAGCTCTCTTTCCAGGCAGGTATTTTCCCCTTTGCCTCATACACTGCAGCCCTACTTCCAGGCAGGTATAATCCCTTCTGCCTCTTCTGCTGCAGCCCTTCTTCCAGGCAGGTATCCACATCCGCCTGCAATGTTATAGCTCTTGTCTTAAAAAAAAAAAACTTAGGCCTAGCTCTCTGGCTTTATCCCAGGGCTAGAGGGATCCTGCAACCAGCAAGCCGGTCCGAAGACTCTGTCACTGGGATCCCTACAAATCCACACAAGACACAAGTTCCAAAAGAAACTGAGGAGGGATTTTGTCCCACTCCTCTTTGCAGATCCTCTCCAAGTCATTAAGGGTTTGAGGCTGATGTTTGGAAACTTGAACCTTCAGCTTTCTCCTCAGATTTGGGATTAAGGTCTGGAGACTGGCTAGGCCACTCCAGGATCTTCTTGAGCCATTTCTTTGTTGCCTTGGCTGTATGTTTTGGGTCATTGCCATGCTGGAATACCCATCCACGACCCATTTTTTAATGCCCTGGCTGAGGGAAAGAGGAATTCACCCAAGATTTGACGGTACATGGCCCTGTCCATCATCCCTTTGATGTGGTGCACTTGTCCTGTCCCCTTAGCAAAAAACACCCCCAAAGCACAATATTTCCACCTCCATGTTTGACAGTGGGGATGGTGTTCTTGGGGTCATAGGCAGCATTCCTCCTCCTCCAAACACGGTGAGTTGAGTTGATGCTAAAGAGCTCGATTTTGGACTCATCTGACCACAACACTTTCACTAAGTTCTCCTCTGAATCATTCAGATATTCATTGGCAAACTTCAGACGGGCCTCCACATGTGCTGTCTTGAGCAGGGGGACCTTTCTGGTGCTGCAGGATTTCAGTCCTTCACGGCGTAGTGTGTTACTAATTGTTTTCTTGGTGACTATGATCCCAGCTGCCTTGAGATCATTAACAAGATCCTCCCATGTAGTTCTGGGCTGATTCCTCACCGTTCTCATGTTCATTGAAACTCCACGAGGTGAGATCTTGCATGGAGTACCAGACCGAGGTAGACTGACAGTTATTTTGTGTTTCTTCCATTTACGAATAATCACACCAACTGTTTTCACCTTCTCACCAAGCTGCTTGGCGATGGTCTTGTAGGCCATTCCAGCCTTGTGTAGGTCTACAATCTTGTCCCTGACATCCTTGGACAGCTCTTTGGTCTTGGCCATGGTGGAGAGTTTGGAATCTGATTGAATGATTGCTTCTGTGGACAGTGTCTTTTATACCGGTAACAAGCTGAGATTAGGAGCATTCTCTTTAAGAGAGTGCTCATAATCTCAGCTTGAAACCTGTATAAAAGGCACCTGGGAGCCAGAAAGCTTGCTGATTGATAGGCGATCAAATACTTATTTAATTAATTGACATGCAAATCAATTTATAACTTTTTTGACATGCGTTTTTCTATATATTTTTTTCTTTTGTTATTCTGCCTCTCACTGTTAAAATACACCTACCATTAAAATTATAGACTCATCATTTCTTTGTCAGTGGACAAACGTTCAAAATCAGCAGGGGATCAAATACTTTTTTCCCTCACTGTACATATACACATACATACACACACACACACACACACATGTATACATAAACACATATACATACATGCACATGAACACATGAACAAATATAAATGTACGGTCACATATATAAGCATACATGCTTAAGAGTATGGGAACGCACAGGTCTATACATAGTACTTTGTATATTGTTATTAAACATGTAATTGGAATGCAATTTAAGATGTATATGTTTAAAGGCCGCAGGCCTGTATCTGTGGTAGGAGTTAGTGTTCCTAAAAAACCCTACACCCCCTTCTTATCTTTTCCGTGGCGTTCAGTTCACCCATTTCCTCGGCAATCTGCACTTCCGGTTCCGGCCTCTGTTTGAAGTGCCCGCCTGTTTCAGCATCCTCTGAGTTTCATCACTACACCGTTCACGGGATTTCACATGAAATTACAGACGAATCACCTCTCGCTCAAATGACTCGAATGGATCCTCAGGTAACACACGAGGATAGCCGCGTTCGGGCTATTCCCTCCCTTGGGCATTTCACAAGGATAGTCTCCATACCTGTGTTTGAAAAAATCATGCGAACGATTTTGGTTCTTTGTTAGATTCACTGTTCAAGGTTCATTCGTTTAATAGCTATCTACTTCATTACTTAATTACTTCAATACCCTCATAACCACACTCTCCCGCGAACCCAAACGACTATTTCACACATTTAACTCTCTTCTTCGCCCTGCTGTTCCTCCTCCACCTAGTAACTTGACCGCCTCAGACTTTGCAGATCACTTCACTGACAAGATCTCTACAATCAGAGAAGAGATCTCTCATCTTTCTTCTTCTCCTTACAATACTTCCCCTAACTTCACTCCCTCTGCTGTTCTATGTTCATTCGCACCCGCTACATTGGAAGAGGTTTCTGCTCTGCTCCAGTCCTTCCGCCCCACCACCTGCTCCCTAGATCCAATTCCCTCGCATCTCATCCGTACTCTGTCTTCTTCTCTTTCTCCACCTCTCAATCTCTCTCTCCCCTCTGGTATATTTCCATTGCCCTTCAAACATGCAACTGTAACCCCAATTCTAAAGAAGCCCAATCTTGACCCTAACTCCCCATCCAACTATCGTCCTATCTCGCTACTGCCTTTTGCATCCAAGATCCTTGAAAAAATTGTGTATGCGAGATTGACAGACTTCCTCGAGTCCAACTCTCTGCTAGACCCGCTTCAGTCTGGTTTCTGCGCTAAGCACTCTGTGGAAACGGCACTGATCAAAGTATCCAATGATCTACTCGCTGCAAAATCTCGTGGTCACTACTCTATCCTAATTCTCCTTGATCTGTCTGCGGCTTTTGACACTGTTGATCATCAACAGCTTCTTCTCATTCTCCGCAATATCGGTCTACAAGATATTGCTCTCTCCTACCTCTCCCAGCGCTCTTTCAGTGTTTCTTTCTCTGGCTCTGCTTCTTCTCCCCAACTCCTCTCTGTTGGTGTCTCCCAAGGTTCAGTCCTTGGTTCCCTACTGTTCTCCATCTATACTGCCTCCCTTGGTAAACTCATTAGCTCCTTTGGCCTCCAATATCATTTCTATGCAGATGACACGCAAATCTACCTCTCCTCTCCTGATCTCTCCCCGTCCCTCTTGACTAGTGTCTCTGACTGCCTCTCTGCTGTTTCTAACTGGATGGCTGCCCATTTCCTTAAACTAAACTTGACCAAAACTGAAATTCTGGTCTTTCCTCCCTCAAGTGTTGTTACTCCTGTGTCTGTCTCCCTCCAAGTCAACTGTGCTACCATCAGCTCCACCACACAGGCTCGCTGCCTAGGTGTTCTCTTTGACTCCGACCTCTCCTTCAAGCCTCATGTTCAATCTATCGCCAAATCCTGTCATTTCCATCTCAAAAACATTGCGCGCATCCGCCCCTACTTAACGCCAGATGCGACTAAGGTGTTGGTCCATTCCACTGTCCTTTCTCGCCTTGACTACTGTAATCTGCTTCTCAGTGGTCTTACGTGCTCCCAACTAGCGCCGTTACAGTCCATAATGAATGCGGCGGCGAGGCTCATCTTCCTGTCCGCCCGCACCTCCCATGCCTCACCCTTCTGTCAGTCCCTACATTGGCTTCCTATAAAATATAGAGCTCAATTTAAAATTCTGGTTCTTGCTTTCAAATCCCTCTGCTGCTCCCACCTATCTATCCTCCCTTATACACAAGTATGTCACGTCTGGGCCCTTAAGATCTGCTGAAGACTAACGTCTATCTTCTGTCCGTACTCCCACCTTCAAGATTTCTCGAGGGCTGCACCGTTCCTGTGGAACTCGCTTCCCTCCTCCGTTAGAGGCTCACCACTCCTTCAAAAAAATCGTTAAAAACCCACTTCTTCATAAAAGCGTATTATTAAACTGTTAATAGCTCCTGACTGATTCCTCTTCTGCAACTGTCACTAGTCTAATACTATCCTTACCTTTTTGTGTCATCTTCATCGTCTATCTTCTGTCCGTACTCCCACCTTCAAGATTTCTCGAGGGCTGCACCGTTCCTGTGGAACTCGCTTCCCTCTACCGTTAGATACTCACCCAGTCTCCACTCCTTCAAAAAAATCGTTAAAAACCCACTTCTTCATAAAAGCGTATTAATTAAACTGTTAATAGCTCCTGACTGATTCCTCTTCTGCACCTGTCACTAGTCTAATACTATCCTTACCTTTTTGTGTCATTTTACCCCACTCCCTCTAGCATGTAAGCTCATTGAGCAGGGCCTTCAACCCCTCTGTTCCTGTGTGTCCAACTTGTCTGGTTACTGTAAAGCCCTACGGAATTTGACTGCGTTCTATAAATATCATAATAATGATAATAACAATAATCTATTAATACCTTGCTAATTCGTGCCTATTTCCTGCTTACATGCTTAGTCCAGTTACCTTCGTGCTTTGCAGTTCGTATAGAGGGACATTGTTAATTTAGTATTTCGGTAATTACAATAATAGTGTGTATTCTGGCTAACTGTTCATACGGGGGTTTCCCCTAAATATTTCAAGACAAGCTTGGGTATTAGACACAATTAGGTTAAGTAAGATTACGGGTTATCATCTATATAGTTTTCATGTCAGGACAGGAGCAGGGTAATTATTCTACCTTGTAAATTATTCTTAGTAATCATAAGGTGTTCTAACTACTTTACATGTATTAGAACTACATAGTCGTTAATTACGTTTTGTTATGTCATAAATACACTTAAGAGTGGGTTACTTTTATAGATTATGTATGTCATTTTTCTATGCATTTTGTCAGACACTTATAAGGATATTCTACCAAATGTTGACCATGCTATACCTTATTTTCATATATACTGAGGGTCATATTACCCTGTAGGCCTGTATTGTGGTTATTTGCTCCTGCTTTCCAGTAAGATTTAAAAAAAAAAAAAGTTTCTCTCTCTACTATTTGCCTCAACACGGCCACGCTTCATCCATAAGAAGGGGTAATAGGCCACGGCTTTACTCAACCAATCCATCATACAAGCTTATTTTAACTTTCGCTACCTGATAATGTCCGATCCTTTTTTTATGTCCACTGTTCTGCTGGTCTCTGGTTTAGTCACAGTTACCTTTTGTTCAACTTCCTCCTTTCCCTCTGCTACTATAACTCTGAATATCATGGCATCACCACGGCAATTCCTTTAGGAATATGGTGTGACAAACTCTCTTTTTTAAGCCTGGGCTATGGGCCCTGTGATAACACATGTTCAAAAGTACTGTTTCTGCCCCTTGGACTTTTAACTGGAACAGATTCAAACATGTGGCGGCAGCCATCTTAAATTGTCGAGCAGTGTTTTGTCGTCGAGTGTATGGAACTGTTTTGGGCATGGGACCATGTGCATGGTGGGGCAGAAATAAGACTTCCAGGAAATTCCTGAACCCCTGAACCGATCTGGGTGATTTTTGGAAATGTTGTTCACCCAGATCGGGACTATCACAGGATGTGACTTTTGTGGGATATGTTGTATTTTGGGGTTTGTAAAAACGTATGTTTTTTTTTTCTGCTTAGAGTTAATTGAGTTAGTCCATCGCTTAGGCAGAGGGGAGGTATTGTAAAATGTAAAATACTGTTTTGATTGGCTTTGTGACTTTGTGTCCTGTTCCCCACAAGGTCCACCTGGGTGGTAACCTTGTGGGGAAAACTGTATAAAAGACAATAAACCATTAGATCTGCCGAGTTCCTGTTTTACCCTCAACATAGAGCCTTGTCTCATGTGTGGGGGGAAAAGCTGTATCTACCCTGGGGATTGCAATATCACTATACTCCCCAGGGATTATAATCACTAAGCTCTTTTAAGAGCTTGTTTCTGCTACTCTCTCTTGGAGGAGAGGTTCACCCACTGGAACCTGGAGCCTTGTTGTAGGTCCAGGGCGGGTAGAGGACGGCGAGACCCCAACCAAGCTGCGGCAGTTCATGGGATCTGCAGTGCTTATGGTGTCTGGTGCGGTACTGATGGTCCTTGGTAAGCACTAGGAGCATCGATTGATGGAAGGTCCGTTACATATGGTAACAAATTCTTTATTTTTCTAGCATGCTCGGGTCCCAGTCACAAGGAATAACTGTCAGCACTATTATTAAGGAACTCTCACAATACAGTACTTAGGTGACTTTATTTATTTTATGTTTTAGGTCTCATAGGAAATCTTTTGTTGCAAGAAATCACAATTTGTGGTTGGTTAGGTACGTTTCATATTTATGTTCATATCTTCTCTTCATCAAGCCCCCGGCCAGGGTCAGAGAACTGACTGTTCAGGTTCAGGTGCTGACCTTGGATATATTTATAATAGCTGGTCCTGCGAGGCCAACTCCCCAATCTCAACGCGGAGATTTCGCCCATCAGCCCAAATCATAGTTAGAACCTCGCATTCATAGAAACATAGAATGTGACGGCAGATAAGAACCATTCGGCCCATCTAGTCTGCCCAATTTTCTAAATACTTTCATTAGTCCCTGGCCTTATCTTATAGTTAGGATAACCTTAAGCCTATCCCACGCATACTTAAACTCCTTTACTGTGTTAACCTCTACCACTTCAGCTGGAAGACTATTCCATGCATCCACTACCCTCTCAGTAAAGTAATACTTCCTGATATTATTTTTAAACCTTTGTCCCTCTAATTTAAGACTATGTCCTCTTGTTGTGGTAGTTTTCTTCTTTTAAATATAGTCTCCTCCTTTACTGTGTTGATTCCCTTTATGTATTTAAATGTTTCTATCATATCCCCCCTGTCTCGTCTTTCCTCCAAGCTATACATGTTAAGGTCCTTTAACCTTTCCTGGTAAGTTTTATCCCGCAATCCATTAACCAGTTTAGTAGCCCTTCTCTGAACTCTCTCTAAGGTATCAATATCCTTATCAGTCTCCAGTACTTTGTACAATACTCCAAGTGACGTTTCACCAGTGTTCTGTACAATGGCGTGAGCACTTCCCTCTTTCTACTGCTAATACCTCTCCCTATACAACCAAGCATTCTGCTAGCATTTCCTGCTGCTCTATTATATTGTCTGCCTACCTTTAAGTCATCAGAAATAATCACCCCTAAATCCCTTTCCACTTATCGGGTTTATAGTTAGGGCCTCACCTGTCACGGCCACACGTTTTCGAATCTTTACTGTCACTGAGAGGCCACCACATTAGTGACTCAAGCCCCATGGCCCAAATCACAGCCTCTCTCCTGCTGCTTGGCAACTAACAGGGCCTCACCTGTCACGGTATCGATAGTTTTTTGCTTTGGCACTAGTTAGGAAGCCAGTTCTACAAAGTTTACCAGGGACATGTTAATCAGACCTTGTTGTTGTTGTTTTTGTATTGGGCATTATGTCTCAGGAGACCAACATAGGCTTGGTACCCCTGGTACCCCTGCTAGGCTTAGTACCCCTGTTAGGCATGGTACCCCCACCGAGTTTCAAGAACCTTTCACTCCCCCGTCTACCCACATAATTACCCCAGCACAGATGGTCCCCCCGGCTCTCCGCAAAGATATTATAGATGAGAAAGACGTAAATCTACTCTCTGTTAATCGCTTCACAGTATGTTGTGAAAAACAGAATGTTCAATTACGGTGACTTAGCTATTGTAATGAAGGCTAGAGACCCACGACGAAGTGCAGTCTGCTGCTCATCCACCTCCCATACCCTCAGAAGCTACCCCCTCCACGTATTCGAATCAACCAGTTGGATCTAGCAAGCCTGACCAGCGCAGCTTAAAAGATAAGCTCGGACAACCCATTGTTTTCCTGGTCAAGGCACAAGTCTGTAACAATTTTAATGCATTAGTGTGTAGTTTCAGTGCCTGCAGATTACTGCATGTGTGTTCTATATGTTTTAGGGCACATACTAGATCCATGTGCCCTTCAAAATTGAGCCCCAAGCAACGACTAACTAAGGTGAAGATAGACAACTTGGCATACTACTTGAAAACTCACCCTTCCCCTCACTTAGTGGAATACATAATGCACGTGTTTTCACAAGGTTTCCACACCGGGCTAGTGTTACTCCCCGTAGGTACTTTAGAATGCCCCAACCTCCTATCTGCTGTGTATGACCTGCTAATAGTTGATGATCTTATTGGGAAAGAAGTTCAAAAGGGTTTCATGTTAGGCCCCTTTTCCTCCCCTCAATTTTCTTCCTGACGCACAAATCAGATTGGGATCGCCACCAGCAAATACTCAAACATTTAATAATTGACCTATCAGCTCCTCATTTATTTACAAACCCAAGCCTAAACTCTCTCATACCATCCTCTGAATTATCTCTACACTACACCACGGTGGATAATGCTATACAGGCAATCCTGAAGGCTGGTAGAGGTGCATGTCCAATATCACCAATGCTTTCAAGTTACTACCTATCCATCCCTTGTTATGGTATGTTCACAGGGTTAGGTGGAGAGAGAAATATTATTTTCGCTACCAGACTCACTTTCGGTGCAAAAAGTAGTACAACAATCTTTGACACGTTTGCTGAGACTCTTTGCTGGCTTCCCCTTATCATCGCTAGGTGTCCCACGGTTATACACTATCTGGCCGATTTTCTAATGGTGGAAGATAGTAGTAGCACTCCTCTAAGCTTAAAAAGCACAACAGCACAATTTTCAGCTGTAGGCGATCCACTTTCCCAAGAAAAAAAACACTGAACCCACCACCAGACTTATTTTTCTAGGTATCACGCTGGACTCCAATTCCATGCAGTCAAGTCTCACCGAGGATAAACCTCTACGCATTCGCAAAGAATTGGACAAGTTCCTAAAATTAGGGATATAGCGGAGATACAATATTCCCCAGGCTATCTCCGCTTATAATCTCAGTGAGGCTCAGGAACAAGTAAATTATAAATCAACAGGCAAGGTTTCCAGCAGGCAAAATAATCCAATAGTATCCCCACAGCAATCCCAATGACTGGACGACACACAGCATCAGGAGCAGAACTGACAACCTTTATTCCACAGTGCCTTATATAGCATGCTCCCATGCAAGGGAGGGATTTTCATCAATTAGTACAGTGCCCAATCCGACAATAGTAACCTCCCACATATCTCCTCCCCTCAGCCTGCATCATAATCCCCTTATACTGTACCCAAATTCCCCCAGTTTCTGGATGTACCCCTAAACCTAGGGGTACCCCTTTAAATGGCACATCCCCTGGTAGCCCTGATCTGGGTGAGCAACATATCCAAAAATCACCAAGTTCGGACCAGGGGTTCGTGAAATTTATGGCGGTACTAAAAAGACCGACCGCGCTGGATAGAACAGCCGAATTGGGTTCCATGCGATGGGGCCTTGCGGTCGGTCCCAGTACAAGGGAATAATTTACACAAATGGCTAAGGCTACAGAGATCAGGTAGGATTCACATGAATCCCCTCGTTTGGTTATTTCTGTCTACCGAACGAGGGGCTGTTCGTGGTTTGGAACTGGACGGACCAGGCTTGTGGAGGTCTCAGCGGTGTTCGCCTAGTTGAGTGTCCGATTTGAGTTCCAGACACTCGACGGCAAAACACCGCTGTTCGGGAGTTTTAAAATGGCCGCCACCACGTGTTCGTTTCCCGAATGGCGGCCACCCCGAGACAAAGGAATAGCTTGTTAATTACCCGTTCACAACATTGTTGCAACGGGTAATTGGAGGCACACTTCACACAGGGGAGGTCTGATTCTAAGGTAGTTTCCTTCCCTTAGTTTATTCGAATGATTCTACCGAACAATCAGACGAATACACTTTATTTAAACACATATAAAACCAGCAGTTTACACGAATGCAGTGAACACATGAAATTTTCAGGACAGCCCAGTGCCATCCGCTACAAGGGACTTGCACACGAAAAGACCTACAATCTTTATTGGGGTCATTCAACTTTGCCATGAGTATTATTCTGCAGGGGAGATCTTTCATATCTAGATTGCTATGCCTATTACCAGGTCTGCCTGATGGCAGTACTATTTGTTTAGATCATGGGTCGTCAACCTGGTCCCTACCGCCCACTAGTGGGCGTTTCAGGATTCCAGGTGGGCGGTAGGGATTTCAGCGGCTAAATCCTCTTTTTTGGGGGATTTCTCCTTTTGGTCGGGCGGGCGCAAGTGGCTATGCGGGCGCAAGATTTCAGTGACCGGCAGGAGGGAAGCGCTCCCTCCTGCCAGACCACCTTCTGGACCCCCAGCATGACGTGCAACAGTGGCAAGATCAGCCTCGGTGAGGGAGCTCTAACCTCTCTGCTCCCTCGCGCAATGTTTTCTGATGCCACGGGAGCCGGAATATGATGTCATATTCCGGCTCCCGGCATCAGTAGACATCCCGGGACGGAGCAGAGCAGAGAGGTTAGAGCTTCCTCGCCCCCTCGGATTTGAACTCTGCCGCCCGCAGAAAGGAAATCCCCACTGGACCCCAGGGACAGATCCACACCGGCTCCCCAGGTAGGGTGTGTATGTGTGTATGTGTGTGTGTGTCTGTAAGTGTGTGTGTGTGTGTCTGTAAGTGTATGTGTGTATGTTTGTGTGTGTGTGTGTGTCTGTAAGTATATGTGCGTGTGTCTGTAAGTGTGTGTGTGTGTCTGTAAGTATATGTGTGTGTGTCTGTAAGTGTATTTGTGTCTGTCTGTAAGTGTGTGTGTGTGTGTGTCTGTAAGTGTATGTGTGTCTGTCTGTAAGTGTATGTGTGAGTGTCTGTAAGTGTATGTGTGAGTGTGTGTATGTTTGTCTGGGGGGGTGTGTCTGTAAGTGTATGTGTGAGTGTTTGTCTGTGAGTGTGTGTGTCTGTAAGTGTATGTGTGAGTGTGTGTGTGTGTTTGTCTGTGAGCAGAGTACTAGTAGAATAGAAAAAAGAAGGACAGATGCAGCTGCTAACACCGGGTTCGCATAAATATACAAAAATCACTGGTTGAGAGATTACTAGCCCGAAAGAGACATTCAAACTGCCTTCCTTTCGCGAAACGTCCGCTTCATTAGAAATCTACTCGATAGTAGCGGCTGCATGTACATGGAGAAAATCCTGGTCAGGAATAGCAGTTAAATGTTATACCGACAACATGGCAACCTGTGAAATAATGAATAAGTGTCGGTCATATTCATTGACCATTATGAGGTTAGTTGGCAGGTTGACCTGGTTGGCTGCCACATACCAGTTTTTCCTCTTCTGTGAACATATACCAGGCTACATTAACTCTGCCGCTGATGCCTTATCTCATTGCAAATTTCAGGAATTCTTCATTCTTCACCCATTGGCCAACAAGTACCCAACCCATACCCAGGAATTCAACAACTTAATCCTGGACCGACCCAGCTATTGGCCCATGGCAGGAAACTGGCACAGGCAGCATTATCCGTAAACACTAGGAAAACCTATAACAGAGCTACGGTCATTTTTAAGGAGTTCACTGTAGAATTTAACATTCACGATTATTTGATCCAAACCATGGTAGCATTTGCCGCATTTTACACAAAATTAAAATACAGTAATTGAATAAAATACTGTAAAGTAGTGTTGCTACAATCACCAGTGTTTGTCACCCAACCAACACAAATAAATAGTAAAGCAATAAAGTGAATAGGTGAGAGCAAACACACAAATTGATAAAATACTACAACTTTAAAAGCTTGAATGTTATATGGTAACTGTTAGATATCTGTAATAAAACATATAATACAGCTCATAGCGCAATATGTTTACAGAATACAGCAATATTAAATGGCAGTTGGTCAAACTCACATATTGCTGAGCCTATTTCTAGCAGGCTCAGACTTTCTAGGCTCTTCAATGTATAACCTCCGGATTGCTGCTTTCTGGATCTGCTTTCTCCCAAAAATGTGGCTTCCAAATTTATATAAGTGGAAAAAAACACTATTTATTGGGCACACAGTGCAATTAATAAAACAGCAAGACAAAAATATATAAAATAAGCACAACGCGTTTCCACTCTGTAGTGAGTCTTTTTCAAGTGCATGTTATCGGTCTGCTGGTATCTTCTTTTTATACCCGGTGTCAAGGACCAAATCAAGTGTTTGATATTTTGTATATCTGCCCCTCTCCAAATTGAATTAGATGCGTGCACGTTCCCAAAAGTAATTCACACCAGACACAAGTTTCAGGTTAATGAAAAACTTGAGGAATGTTTAATCCAGGGGGGCGGTATGCCCCTTATAAAGCAGAAATACATCATATGCAAAATTATAGATAACAGAGAAAATACATCAACCATTGGTTAGGTGTTAAGTGGTTCATCTAATGCACAGCCTACAGGGTGTGATGTCCCTGTCAGTTCTCCTCCACATACCAGCACCATCTTGTTAAATTGGGTGGTTACTCGATGGGAGGGTGGTTAGAGGGGGAGCAGTTACTGAATACATGAGGGGGTGGTTGCACTCACCTGAACATGCTCAAATGAGGTGCTGCTGGGGGCCATATTACACAATAAACAATACACAAGATCCAGTGCACTCTCCCATCCACCAAACAGCAACTTCAATGTTGACAGATTTTATTAGTTTTTTAAAAGTTTTTTCTAAAGGTTTTTTTTTTAACACCTAATCTAGGCAAAAAATAATGGGGATTTAGTTACATTATATGATCACACAGTGCATAAGCCTGCCACAACGTCAATGTACCCCATCTTTGGCAGGTCTACTCTTATGTGAAAAACTCACTTACTTGGGGAAAAAATTCCATCTGAGGCTCTCTGCAGTGCAAGGCTAAATAGGGACCTGAGATGAGGCACCCGTAACAGGGAGTGGGGCAAAACCAAGGAGTTGGCTAGACTCCCCTGCTGGCACTGCTATGGACTGCTACGCCATTCATGTGATCGTAAGGACCTCACAATCACATGGCCCAGGTGATTGGTGTTCAAATTAGTTTGTTGCATTTTTCACACACAAACAAATATTAACACTAACTTTGGCAAGTGTTTGTGACCAAGTGGCTACTAAAAAAGACTGGATATACCCCATTTGCAATACCTTGGGTTGTCTACTATTGCAAATGGTATGCCATCATGGGGGTAATTCTCATTCCTGGGCTACCATACGCAGGGCCGCCATCAGGGGGTGACAACCATGATGGTTGTCACGGGCCCGGCGGTCCTGGGGGGCCCGGACTGCTCTGGCAGTCCCGGGCCCCACTTTCTTTCTCTGCACACATAGATAGCTAATATCACTATCTATGTGTGCAGCCGTGGGCCCTCGGCTCCCTGTTACCGCAGAGGGGGCCCAGCACACTGCCTCTACTCTCTTCTTATAACTTTCGTGAGACCCGGTTACCATGGCAATGCTCCGCGGGTCTCGCAAGAGTTATTAGAAGAGAGGAGAAGAGAAGAGTAAAGGCAGTGTGCTGGGCCCCCCATGCCACCGGACCACCAGGGATGGAATCTCCCCCCCGCTCTGGACCCTCTGCAGTAACAGGGAGCCGGGGGGCCCCCCATGCCACCGGACCACCAGGGATGGAATCTCTCCCTCTCCCTGGACACAGGTAAGAAACAGGGAGGGGGAGAAACATTTAATCAATTTAATATACAGCAACACAACACACACTGCATACACTAACACAACACACACACTGCATACACTAACACAACACACACTGCATACACTAATACAACATACACACTGCATACACTAACACAACACACACACTGCATACACTGACACAACACACACACTGCATACACTAACACAACACACACTCTGCATACACTAACACAACACACACTGCATACAACACACACTGCATACACTGACACAACACACACACAACATACACTAACACAACACATACAATGAATACACTAACACAACACACACACTGCACACACTAACACAACACACACTGCATACACTAATACAACACACACACTGCATACACTGACACAACACACACTCTGCATACACTAACACAACACACACACTGCATACACTAACACAACACACGCTGCGTACACTAACACAACACACTCTGCATACACTAACACAACACACTCTGCATACACTAATTCAACACACACACTGCATACACTGACACAACACACACTGCATACACTAACACAACACACACTATGCATACACTAACACAACACACACACTAACACAACACACACACTGCATATTCTAACACAACACACACTCTGTATACACTAACACAACACACATACTGCATACACTAACACAACACACACTCTGCATACACTAATACAATACACACTGCATACACGAACACACACACTGCATACACTAATACAATAAACACTGCATACACTAATACAACATACACTCTGCATACACTACACACTAACACACTCACTGCATCCACTACACTGACACACACTGCATTCGCTACACATCAACACACTCTGCATTCACTACACTAACACACATTCTGCATCCGCTACACTAACACACACTCTGCATCCGCTACACACTAACACACTCTCTTCATTCACTACACATTAACACTCTGCATTCACTACACTAACACACACTCTGCATCCGCTACACACTAACACACTCTCTGCATTCACTACACATTAACACACTCTGCATTCACTACACTAACACACACACTCTGCATCCGCCACACACTAACACACTCGCTGCATTCACTACACATTAACACACACACTGCATTCACTACACATTTACACACACTCTGCATTCACTGCACTAACACACACTACATTCATTACACTGACACACTCTGCATTCACTACACACTAACACACACTCTGCATTTACTAAACTATGCACACACTCTGGATTCACTAAACTATGCACACACTCTGGATTCACTATACTGACACACACTCTGGATTCACTATACTGACTAACACTCTGCATTCACTACACTAACATACACTCTGCATTAACTATACACACAGCATCCACTACACAAACATCATGTATTCACAGTACACACACTACATCCACCACAAATTGAAACACACTACATCCACTACAGACACAGCATCCACTAAACACATTTCATCTAGTACATACAAACACTACATCCACTACACCAACACACACTACATCACTGTACACACACTACATCCACTACTCAAACACACTCTGCGTTCACTATACACACTGCGTCCGCTACACAAACACACACTCTGCATTCACTGCACAAACTGTATCTAATACACACAAACACTACATCCATTACACACATTCTAATTCACTTCCACTATATACACCACATTCAGTTCTGCATTACTGTCAGCGGACTAGGTAGGGCGTGGGCGGGCCCAGGAGGGAAGGGGGAGGGGCCCAGACCTTGTGCTTTGTCAGGGGCCCCAAAATTTCTGATGGTGGCCCTGACCATACGGTCTCAAAGGCAACGTAACCAATCTGTCGAATTTCAGTGTGTGAAAAAAACAGAAAAACTTAACATGCTATATTTGACCCTGTAACCTCCCAAAACACATTAAAAACTTATACATAGGGGATACTGTTTTACACGTGAGACATCGCTGAATACAAATATGTGTATTTTAATTTTAATGCAGTAAAAGCAAACAGTGACATTCACAGATAAAATGTCATGCAGAACTAAAATAAATTTGTTAATTTCTCAAATAGTTTTTTCTATTTGATTCATATTAAATTGTTTCATGGCTAAATATATGATGTTAAATGAAAGCACTGTTTCCCCTGAATAATATGATATATAATAAGTGTGGGTGCACTTAATATGAAAGAGGTGAATTTCGATTGAACAGACATATTCAGACACTCTCACAGTCTAATGTCTACTCTTATGTGAATAACTCACTTACTTTGGGAAAAAATTCCATCTGAGGCTCTCTGCAGTAGAAGGCTAAATAGTGACCTGAGATGAGGCACCTGTAACAGGGAGGGGTGCAAAACCAAGGAGTTGGCTAGACTCCCATATATATATATGAAACATGGGGGGATGGTTGCACTCACCTGAACATGCTTAAATGGGGTGCTGCAGCTAGGACCGCCATCAGAAATTTTGGGGCCCCTAACACTGCTCAAGGTCTGGGCCCCCAGGGGCCTGCCTCCAAGCTGGCCCCCAAACCCTGCCTCCAAACCCCACCCACAGGAATACACAAACACACGCACTAGCACAAAAAGGACACAGATACACACATATTGACACACACACATACTAACAGACACACATACTGAAACTGACACATAGACATATACAGACACACAGACACATACTAACTTACATACAGACACACACACATACATACTGACAGACATACATACAGACAGACAGACATACAGACACTGACATACAGACATATAAGATACATACATACTGACATAAATACATACATACTAACATACATACAGACACACATACATACATACATACATACTGACATAAATACAGAGAGACATACTTATACATATACATACTGATATACATACACATACATACAGATACATACAGATGCATGCATACACAAAGTCATATATATATACATACACATACATACAAATATATATACATACATACTGACATACAGACATACACACAAACAGACACATACTGACATACATACAGATAGATACATACATACAGACATACATACACATACATACAGATATACATACAGACAAACAGACAGATACATACTGACATACATACAGATACAAAGATGCAGACATACATACACATACTGACATACAAACACACATAGCTAATTTTTCCTACCCTTTTTTTTGCAGGAGGGTGGCTGGGGCTGATGGGAGTCGACATGGCTCTCGCGTCCTCGCGGCCTGGCTGTGTCTCTCTTCCCTCCCGTGCGGAGGTAGCTGGGAGGAAGGGACTGGCCATAACTTCCTCACAGTATTACTTGCGGCTGCAATTTTTTAAAGGGGCCTGGTTGCTCTATTGCACGGACACATTGCTGACCGGGCCCGTGAAGATATAAGGCCCATCGGGTGGCCCTAAATGCTTGGGCCATCCGATGGGCCCTATAAGCGTGCGAAACCCTGTGCAGGTGTACCGGCGGCAGTTCCGCTGTTAAATGCAGGGCCGGGCCCATGACAACCGTCATGGTTGTCACCCCCTGATGGCAGCCCTGGCTGCAGCACCCCATTTAAGCATGTTCAGGTGAGTGCAACCACCCCCTATGTTTTTTATATATATACATACAACGTATACCCTGAGAATACACAAGCAACGTATACCCTTAATGGAAGCGAATTAGGGATAACAACACACGAAAAAGACTTGGGAATTGTTATAGACAACAAACTATGCAACAATGTGCAATGTCAGTCAGCAGTGGTCAACGCCAGTAAGGTATTGTCATGCATGAAAAAGGGCATTCATTCTCGGGACGAGAATATCATTTGGCCTCTTTATAAATCACTGGTAAGACCACATATTGAATATGCTGTGCAATTTTGGGCACCTGTTCTAAAGAAGGACATTATGGCACTAGAAAAAGTGCAGAGGCTACAAAATTAATAAAAGGAATGCAACATATCAGCTATGAAGAAAGGTTAACAAATTTAAACCTATTTAGTTTAGAAAAACGTTGCCTGAGAGGGGATGTGATAACATTATACAAATATATTCGGGCCCAATACAAACCATTGTGTGGAAATCTATTCACAAACCGGACTTTACATAGGACACAAGGTCATGCGTTTATACTGGAAGAAAGAAGATTTTGTCTAAGGCAAAGGAAAGGTTTTTTTAACTGTAAGAACAATCAGGATGTGGAATTCTCTGCCTGAAGAAGTGGTTTTATCAAAGTCCATACAGATGTTCAAACAGCTACTAGATGCATACTTGCAAAAACAGAATATTCAAGGCTATAATCTTTCAGTGTAGGGTAATAACTGCTTGATCCAAGGATAAATCTGACTGCCATTCTAGGGTCAAGAAGGAATTTTTTTCCTAGCTTCAAACTGTTTTTTTTTGCATTCTTTTGGATAACAGCAAAAAACAAATGTGAGTAAGGCTGAACTTGATGGACGCAAGTCTCTTTTCAGCTGTGTAACAATGTAACTATGTAAAAATATAAAATTAAAAATTATAAAAATTACATATATATGTAAAAAAGAGAACTATATATGCATAAAAGGGATATATCTCTAAGCCGGTATTATAGAGGGATAAAATTACATGCATAGATATATAAAATGGTAAAATTGCAGTGAACACTAAATAAAATTAAAAAGAAGAAACTCTACATTAAAGCCTCTTGGGTGTAATGTATCCAAGTGACCTACCCATTACATTTCTAGTTACCCTAATTTTTTAACTGTATTGCCACCTCTCCAATGCCTTGTGATCATATCTATGCCTACTAATTTTAGTTGGCCTGGGTCTTGGTTATGTAGGGCAAAATGTGCAGACACAGAGTGGTTTCCAAACCCTTTCTCAAGTCTTCAGCTAGTCTCACCTTTAGTGGTCTGGTAGGTCTCCCTACATACTGGAGTTCACAAGGCCAATGTTTGTTTAATATTTTTTTTATTTCTTTATTTTTATTGTTGTAATCAAAAACTAGTGGGAGAGAAAGTTTGTTCTTTTGCTTTTTGAAGGTCTTCGGTTTAATTAGTTCTGATCTATAGCATCTATATTTGATTCATCATATCCTTTTTTGTACAAATTTCCTTTTAATAGTGATGGCTTGTTTCTTAAATGTGGATGTATCTGAACAATCTCTTCGAAGTCTTAGAATTTGGCTCTTAGGTACCCCTTTCAGTTACATAGGGTTATGGCAACTGTTCTTATCAAAAAAAGTATTGGTATGAACTTCTTTAAAATGTTTTTTTTGTAAAAAGGGTATTGTTCTGTACGTAGATATTTAAATCTAAAAATGTTACTATTTCTTTACTAAAATCAGCTGTTAAGACAATACCTTTGTTATTAGTATTTTAAGAATCTGTAAAATTCCAACTTCAGATAGAGACCCTTCCCATACAAACAGTAGATCATCAATATATCTGAAATAGGACACCAGGTTATGTACCCAGCCATGACATTTCCAAATACATCTTTCTTCCTATTCACTCATAAAAAGATTTGCATAGCTGGGTGCAAACCTGGTGCCCATAGCTGTCACTTTTTTATGTAGATAAAAAGAATCGGCAAACCAGAAATAATTATTATTTTGGATTGATTCAATTCCTTCAATAATAAAATCAATTTGAGATTGGTGTATGGTTTTTACAGCTCTAGTTCCTTTTTCATGTGGAATAATTGTGTACAGTGACTTTACGTCATATGTAATTAGGACATCATTTTGATTCCAAACTGAATTCCAAATTATTCAGTTTATTGAGGAGATCTACGGTGTCTTTTATATATGATTTACCCATTTTGACATAGGTTGTAGCATTGTGTCTATATATTCAGACAGATTCGATAGTATAGACCTAATGCCGGAGACAATGGGTCTACATGAGGGGTTATTTAAATCCTTATGAATTTTTGATTAAAAACAGGTATCTGAGGAAGTTGTACATTTAAATAGTTGAATTCCTGTGTAAAGTTTGCCTAATACATTTTTGATTTCTGAGGTGGGGCCTTAAATCAATTTTATATAAGTTGCACAATCATTTAATTGGTTGTAGGCTTCATTTTCATACAACCAACCCCCTCCCTTATTTTATTACTATGGGGGTGTCCTTTTGTAACTCTTTTAATGCCTCTCTTTTCTGTTTACATTAAACTTATTGTGTTTGGTCGTAAAGGGGTCACCTGGCACCTCGACTGGTCACCTCCGTCATGGATGCTTCCTAGCTAATGCCGAGGACTATAAGCACCGCACTGGACACCACAAGCACCACAACTGCCATAGCTTAACTGGAATTGCGCTGTCTTCCTCCCACCCTGGACCAACCACTGACATCCAGGACTGTATGGGAAAGCATCGCAGGAACAGCTCTTACAAGAGCTAGTGATTATCCAAGGTAGTATTACGTGTATAACAATCCCTGGTAGTGATATAGCAGCTCCCTACAATAAGAGACAGAACTCAGTATTGAGGGTGAAGAAGGTCTGAAGGTTTAATGGTACAGGTTGGCTTTATATACAATTCCTCAGGCCAGAGGCACACCCCTTGGACCTGATGGAGCACCACATTACAAACTGTACAGACCAATAAGAACAATATAACAATGTCCGACACTCCCACATACAGCATACAATCACTCCCCTCTGCCCGTGATATAATTAAGGTAGATAATGTACTAACTTAATTATCCCCAGGCAGAAAAAACATTTTTACACAAAGCGTAGAAAACACCCCAAAACATAACCTATCCCCATAAAAGACATTCATGGAAGTCTCTTTTGACCAACCGTACACATGGTTTCATGCCCAAAATAGTTCCAGAGAATTAGGCTGTGCGGCCGGTCTATTTAAAACTAGTCGAATTACCGTTCGAATTACCAAACGGAATGATGAATGGCCATAGTTAAAGGGTGTCTCTTGTTCGTGGGCTTCGATTTACCAAACATCGTTCGATTATATGAATGAATAGTCAAATTTCTCTGGAAGGTAACTGTTCAGCGGTGTTCGTGCCGTCGCGTATCCGATTTGAGTTCCATGAACTCAACGACAAAACACAGCTGAACACGTTCGACTAAATAAGATGGCCACTACCACGTGTTCGACTACTTCGACACTTCGACTGTATCCGAAGTGCCATTTTTCAGAAAGGGAATGGAAGGGGTTTTAGGTGAACAGACGAACCAGGGGATAGATTTATAACCTAGAGACAGAGGATATGTCACAATGCTCCCTTCTTGTTGAACATCCGGCAGTGCCGATTTAACCCTTTTCTGGTTAACTTGGGGATGTCTGGACTCTGCTTAGGGGCTGGGTTCTGTTTGTCTGGATAATCCATCTGCGTTGCCATTTTGTTTCCCGGGTCGATACTGGATTGTAAAATTGTAAGGCTGCAGGGCCATAATCACAAGGTAAAAGACTGGCAAGAAATCCTCTCCAAAACCCAGTGGTGACGTGGCTTTCATCACAGGTCTCCTTGTCTAGCATTTTAAGTTCTTTACTTACTTTCTTTTTGAACACTTCCAACATTTATCTGTGTCATTGTTAAGGGTATACCTGGTAAGTTAAAAATACCACTTTGATTGTCATTGTCTTCTACATCTAAAATCTGTCTCTTCTCCCTTTTTTTCTCTTCTGCCTGACCTTCTCCCTCTAGAGACCTTTTGTGGCCCATTATTGGGGTTAGTGGTAGGTGGTTGAAATGTCTCTCTGTTTGGGGGAACTTTGAAAAAAGATGTCTCATCTAGGGGTTCACATAATGACAAACCGTGATATTTATTGCTTCTTATCAGTTCTGTTGGTGATCTTGACCTTTCCTTCTCTTCTTTTATAGGATTTTGTGTTGATTCTTTCCCATGAGTGTCTTTTACTTTGTGTTTTTCTACTCACTGGTGATGTGTTTTTGTGAAAATTCCTTTGAGTTTTTGGTCTTACGATACATTTTTATCCCTGTTTTAAGCCGATATTATTTTCACTGAATACTTTGCCCACACTGTTATATAGGTTCACGAGCTGACCGCCCTCTTCCAATATGGCAGTTTGACTACTTCCTGCCGACATCACTTCCTGTGACATCAGCAACTCAATACAGCACATTAAGGTGCAGAATAGTTTGGCCGCCCTCTTCCAAAATGGCGGCTAACTGTTCTTTCCCCTGCTGACGTCACTTCCTATGAGACGTTCTGCAACATAATGACGAGAGCCTATCTAGATCGCATGCAATGTCACTTCCTGTACTAAGTAGTCCCGCCCACCCGGAAGTGACTTCACCACACAGCTGATCGCAACTACATAGATAGAAGACCATATAAAAACAGAACTTTTGAAGCTGGACATTATTCACTTTTGAGAAGGCTACGGCGAAACACGTCAAAGGTTTCTGGAATTTCAATTCCACAGTGGATTGGTATGCATTTATTTTGTTAGTACCCACTTTTTTTTATCACTTTTATTGTTTTAATAAAGTACTTTTTTTAATAGTTAGTATCCAGCCTTTTGGATTTCTATTTTTATTCTCACCTGGCTCCCTGGATATCCATCAAATCCATAGGTGGAGATCAGTCCACCCAAGTGCTCCATACCAGAGCAGGTTCACGCTCTGGAAATTGTAAGTAGAATACTTACCTGTATAATATGCTAATTTTATAATTGGACTACACCTTTTTCCTATCTGTGCTTCCCTCCACATATATTACGGACTGCTGCTCAAGCTATCTGACATCATATCCTTGAACGGGGATTGTTCCGTCCTGGCATGCAATATTAGAGCTAATTGAAGCTCTGGAAAGTGTGAGTGTTTTATTGGCACTGTCTTTATATCTACCACATTTCTTACAGTATTATACTATTGTACATTTCTTTGTTAAAGATATGTCTCACAATTATCCTCCTCGGTTGATTACATGTATAATCCTTTTTAATTACTAAGTGCGGCTCACCATTTGTTTGTATTTATCTATGTTATCTGCTATGTTATTCACAAGGTATGGGAACTCCTTGTAGGTAGACCGCTGCTATTTGTGATAAGAGAAAACTATACACATTATTTTTTGTACTTTTTGCCTTTTGTCGGTGCCCTGTCATCGTTTCCATTTGTTGGTTATTAGAGAGTGCATTTATCTTGTGATTCTATTGGTATTTTGACTTTGGCTTGTTCTTGACATTCCCCATTTCTGGTATCCTTGATCTATTGGCTTGTCTCCTTCTGTACCCCTGATCCCAGCTTACATAGCTGAAAAAAGACTTGCACTTATCAAGTTTTGCCTTCCTCATATATTTTTGCTGTTGATCCAAAAGAAGACCACAAAACCCAATCTTAAGAGCTTCCAATTTTGTAACAAATTAGGAAACCATTCCTTCTTGACACCAAAATGGCAGTCAGAAATCTCCTTGGATCGATCAACTATTACCTCACTAATTTTATAACATGACAGGAGGCTTCATATTTGCTTAAGTCTCTCATTATTAGAACTCCACAGCAACACATTAACATAGAGAGAAAAACACCAGACAAAAACATAAGGAATCCATAAAAGGCTCCTCCCAACGAACTAATTCCTCTTTCTTTGCTGCTCCGCAGTCAGTACAGGTCAGAGTACCACTGCCTCCTATTTATATGGGTGGCTGTGTGTTTTATTATCACATTTCTTTGTGTTTTTAATGTAGTTTCTACATTTATATATTACAGTTTAAATTTCTGTTATGATCTCTGTTTTTTCTGTTGCTTGTGCATGTTTCTTTGGCAGTTATTTATTATTATTACTGGTTTTATTTCTGTGCTTGTGCATGTGCTTTTTACTTAGGTTCCCCCCCCCCTTATTCTAATTTAGGGCCCCCACCCACCGCTCAGGGGTGGGGGCCAGGGGGGAGGACATTAGGTCCCCCCCTTATTAGTATTTAGGGCCCTCACCCACCGCTCGGGGGTGGGGGTTAGGGGGCAGGACATTAGGTCCCCCCTATTCTAATTTAGGGCCTCCCCCAAGTTAGGTTCCCCCCCTAATTGGTATTTAGGGCCAGGGGGGAGGACATTAGGTCCCCCCCCCCCTTATTCTGATTTAGGGCACTCGCTGCTCAGGGGTGGGGGCCGGGGGGAGGACAATAGGTCCCCCCCATTATTTTACTTTAGGGCCCTCACACACCACTCAGGGGTGGGGGCTCGGGAGGGGGGACCCTTTTCTTTCTTTTTTTTTTTTTAACAGTGAGCAGCCACATGTTTAATAGACATGCTCCTACTAGTATTAGTAAATTTGGCTGAAAGACCAATTTAGGTCTTTCAGCATTTTAGTAGATAGCTCCCTAATAACGTGGGAATTAGGGAGTTATCTACTTATTCATTCCTGTCATTACAATGGCTGGCTAAGTAACTTACATTTTATTTGAATGTATGTTACTTGATTGTTGTAAGTGTTGCAAATGCTTACAGCTGAATCCGGTCTATGTTTGTATACTTTTTATTTAAAATTGTATACAGTGTAACATTCTTCCACTAGGTGAGTATATTAGTTCTTAGGCAATACTGTGCTTCGCAACTTCGGAACTTCAGCACTTCGGGAACTTCAGCACTTCGGGAACTTCAGCACTTCGGGAACTTCAGCACTTCGGGAACTTCAACACTTCGGGAACTTCAACACTTCGGGAACTTCAACACTTCGGGAACTTCAACACTTCGGGCACTTCAACACTTCGGGCACTTCAACACTTCGGCACTTCAACACTTCGGCACTTCAACACTTCGGCACTTCAACACTTCGGCACTTCAACACTTCGGCACTTCAACACTTCGGCACTTCAACACTTTGGAAATTCAGTAATTTCGGAACTTCGGTACTTCGGCAATTCCTTATTCGGACATTCGGAAGTACCCGAATGTCCGAATTGCCTGAAATTCGGCCGAATTCACATTCAGACCGAAACGAATTGCACGTGTCAACCTTTTGATATAGTTTGTCTGCTCTACAGCATATAACTGGCCCGGCGGTTCCATACCCTGGACCCCTGTTGTCTCGAGCCTGCATGCGCTTACTACTTACCTCTGCCACTATTAGGGGTGCTCCCCCTATTGCCTGCTGGTGATACGCTGCCTCACCTCCTGAACTATGGAAGCCTCTACATAGGAGCAGAATGTGCAGGCCATGATTAATGCGGCAGTGGCTGCCTCTGTGGAGAAGGCCCTGGCTAGGGTCCTCCCTAACCACAACCAGAATGGGGTGCTACAGGAACCCCCTGTTTGGCAGACGACTCTGATGAGCGAGAGCAGGCAAGTGCGCAAAAGCGCTATTGGAAGGGTGAAGGCCCTGAACCACGCTCCCGGAAGGGCAAGGCCCCAGAGAAGCGTCAAGGTTCGAGATTATCAACCTCTCTGGCCAGGCGCTGACGTTTATTGGGCGCAGGGGAGGAGGTCTCCTTACACCCCCAACTATGGCCGTGCTGGACAAGTGGTGGGCAGACCAGTCCCCCTCAGGGGAGGAAGACGCTTGGGACGAGGACCATGGGGATGACCCCAAGTGGCGCTGGGAGGATGAAGACTCGCCAGCGACAAAGGCCTCCGCTGCTCTGATGGGGGGGTGATACCTTCCTGGATGCTACAGACGAGCCTCTATTTGACCCTCGATCCATCTGGCAACCCATCTGGCACCCCAGGTGCCAGATGGATCGAGGGTCAAATAGACCACTTGGCACAATTCACTGCCTGACCACTTGGCACAATTCGTGCACTACTGGGTCCGCAGACCTCTTGAAGGGGAGGTCCGCAAGAAACTGTGGGCGGAATGCCCCAGACCTGTCCTACTGGACAAGGTGGCTACAACAACGGAATTTGACCCGCTGGTGGCCACATACATTACCCGTACGGGTCAGGAAACCCAAGAAAGGGGTGGAGTGCAGCCTCCGTTCAGCGCAAGATAAACAGCTGGATATGCTGGGTCCCCTGTGCAGGATGTTGGCGCTGGCAGACGAGTCCTACTCGGATGGTACGACCCTGGACCTGGCCACCATGTGAGACTGGGCACTACGCTCAATTTGCCTGCTTGGCAATGCTAATGTGGCCCTCTCCACGGAACGCAGGAAGGCAGTCCTGCTCTGTATGGACAACAAACTGTCGGAGCTGGGATCTAAAGAACTGGGCCCCCTGGCTAAGGGCCTACTGTTCAGGGAGCCATTCATCAAGGAACTACACAAATACGTCAACCTGTTTACCTCCCTGGACAAAGCCCAGTCCTCCATAAAGACGGTGTTCCAACCACAGACTTCCAGGGTTTTTGGAGGGGCTGGATGACAGCGGGGTCATGTCTCCAGCCACAGCTGGTCTTCTGGCTGCCAAAGATCCTGTGGGCCATCCTTCTTTCCCTCATACCAGTCCAGACCCCCCTACACTCAGAGGTTGGATAGAGGTCGATGGAATCGTGCAAGATATTGTGCAAGGTTCTCATCAGGTGAGAATAATTCAATTTCTCCCTCTCCCCTATTGTATGCGGGCAGGCTGTTTCACTGCAGGGACAGATGGTGGGAGGTATCTTTGGATGCATGGGTCCTTCGGACCATTCGGGGGGTATGTCATAGACTTTCACTCCCCTCCGACACAGGTTGGACCCCCTAGGGTTCACATCTGCTCAAGAGAACAACGGTTCCTGATAGATGTGGAAATTCGGACTCTGTTTGACAAGGGTGCGGTCCAATGGGCCCCGGACACAGGGGGGATTATCCAGCTTGATCTTCCTTGTAAGGAAAAAGTCAGGAGAAATCGGCCCAGTGATCAACTTTGCGGGAACAGAACACTTTTGTGGTCTACCACCACTTCAAGATGGAGGGCATCCATCTTCTACGGGATCTTCTCCGTCCAGGAGACTGGTTCACAAGGTTGGACCTGAAGTACGCTTACCTCTCTGTTCTGGTGGACGACGAATGTCACAGATTACTCTGTTTCCTCTGGAAGGGCAGTCCATGCCAATTCACTTGTCTCCCCTTCGGCCTCAGCTCGGCCCCGTGGTGCTTTACCAAGCTCCTGAAGCTGGTGGTCGCCCGACTCAGATCAGTGGGCGTCCGTTGTATAGTATACCTAGATGACTTGCTGATCTTCTGCGATGATCCATCCAGTCTCAAGTTTCAGACGCGCTCTGCAGTCTCCTTATTCGAACGCTTGGGGTTCGTAGTCAATTTGGAGAAATCAGCTCTCGACCCTTCCCAGACTGTGGAGTTCTTAGGTTTCGAAGTGGATGCAAAAGACTGTGTTCTCCATCTGCCTCTGGCCAAGATAGTGACCATTCTGAATGAGATAAGGAGGATCCTGTGGCAAGACTGGATTCCCCTTTGAATGTTAGCCCGCATAGTGGGTCTCCTCTCGGCCTCGATACAGGCAATCTACCCAGGCCCGCTTCACTACAGGGCCATGCAACGACTGATGACTCATTTTTAACACAGGAGACCCTCTTACGACCAAATGATTCCCGTCTCCGGGCGTGAAGACCGAACTGTGCTGGTGGCTCCTGCACATGTCAGCCTGGAACGGCGAGGTGATTTTCGGACCAAAACCGGACTTCGTGTTGGAATCAGATGCGAGTCTTTGGGTCCGTGGTCCGTGGTCGAATAAGGAATCTGAGTTCCACATCAATTGCCTGGAATTGATTGCGGGTTCATTTGTGATTTGGAGCCTGGCAAACCACCTTTCGGACTGCTGCATCCTCCTTTGGATGGACAATGTCTTGGCAGTACAGTACATCAACCGCTTGGGGGGCGCTCGGTCTCGGACACTGTCAGAGTTGACAGAGAAGATTTACAGCTTCTGCTTCCAATGCAACATCACCCTACAAGCGGAATATCTTCCGGGGGAATCAAACCTTACAGCGAATTGGTTCTCCATACATTGGAGGGATGCCAGTGATTGGAAACTCCTTTGGCCTATCTTTCTCGAACTCACGAATCAGAGGGGTCCATTCACGGTGGATCTATTCGCCTCCAGGATGAACTATCAGATCCAGACTTACTTCAGCTGGCTCCTGGACCCAGCGTACTCGGTGGTAGATGCTTTTCTCCAAGTGTGTCCTTCGCAGGGAGCGTATGCTTTTCCTCCATTCGCTATGATTCCCAGGGTATTGCTACAAGTTCGTCATCAGCGTGTGTCCTTGGTGTTGCTGACCCCGCTATGGCTGAGTCAGGCCTGGTTTACAGAGCTCTTGGATCTCTCTCATCAGGATCCTCTACTCTTACCATCCCCTCGAATGCTCCTCTCGACTCTCGGGGCAACCTGCATCCCCTAGTGAGGGACGGCCACCTGCGCCTGGTGGCCTGGACTCTTTCAGGGGTCCCTGGAATGTCGAGGCATTATCGCAGTTAGCTAAAGACCTTCTCTGGGATTCCTGGGCTCCCGGGACAAGAAGATGCTACCTCTCAGCATTGGTGCCTGGAACGGGATACTGATCCCTTTACAGGCTCTGTAACTAGCTGAACTTTTTGTTTCACCTCTTTGTTTCACCTGGGACGATCGTATCGTTCAGTTAACATGGCGAGGTCTCAGCAGCGCATATCCCGCTTAGAGGTTTTCCCATCGGCCAGGATCCACTAGTCTGCAGACTTCTTCGTGGGATGAGACTGGCACGACCACCGGTGCCAAATTTGCCCTCTTACTGTGTCTGGTCTCGTTCAGATGTGTCCGGGCCTTCGATGTCGATGCTTTTTCCTTTTCTTCAGAGGGGGTCACCTTCAAGGTGGTTAGACGTACCAAGTCTGATTCGACGGCTGTTTCTTACCCTTATTTCCGGGAGTCGCCAAAACTCTGTGTGGCGAAGGCTCTGGCTCGTTATGTAGCGGTTACTGATCCACTTCGCTCTTCTCATTCTGGCTAGTTGTTGATTTTGTATATCAGACCCCGCAAACCGGTCTCGTCTCCTACCCTGGCACAATGGATAAGATGATTATTGACACTGGCGGGGGTGAATTCGACCTTTGGAGCGCATTCAGTTAGAGGCGCCGCAGCTTCTGGAGCTTTTTTGGTGGGCGCTTACCTTCAGGACATTTTGCGTTAGGCAGATTGGTCCCGTGAAGATACTTTTCGCCAATTCTATTTTAGACCGTCAGACCATGCTTCTTTTGTTTTGCTGTCGGAGCGTTAAAACAGCAAATATGAAGCCTCCTGTCATGTTATAAAATTGTAGATTATACTAGCTTTAGTGTAACTATAATCTTAATTTTATTAATAATAAAAGATAATATAGCAACCTTGGTTGGTATAGATTTTCCAGGAGCTGATCCACCTAAAATGGCTTAGGATGTTCTTGTACCTGTTATATACATTAAAATGTAATAAAAAATATAAATATACACCTAAAATGTAGTGGTGTAGAGATTTACTCGAATGAACTCCAATGTTTTCCAAAAGGGGACTGGGAAAAAGTTCAACAGTACTGTGTGGTGTATACGCCTTTAAATCTGCTATATGCAGAATGAGTGGAATAAACACCAAATATTATACTTCGCATATAACAACTAGAGGGAAAATTGAGAAACAGTATATAGAACTGTTCTCTCTACTGATGTGAGATCGGATGAAATATGTAGATCAAAAAAATGAATCATATAAATCTCTCCGTGCAATATAACCGTATATGGTGTATGTGCCTTTAAGTCTATTAAAGAATAGACAGAATGAAACATGCACCAAAATAGTATACTTTTTGGAAAGGTATAAACCATAAGATAGGAATACAGTATTGGAGACTGATCCTATATTGCAATAAATTGAAATATCACTTAAAAATAACCACGTAAAAAGATAAATCTTCAAAATAATATAGAATCAAATTTATTAATAAAAATACTCAAAGAGTAATCAAAAAAATAATAATGAATGTGTAAACTTATTAAGATACAAAAATATAAGCCAGGAACGTAAAGCAAGAGTATTACCAGCACAATTGTAGTCCTTGTTTGAAATTTGTACCAGGGACCGGCCAGGATGGATGTGGATACTTTGTGTCACAAAAGTTTCCTCTGGCTGTCGGCTTGTCAGTGAGGTTAGCGTGTATCTCAGACCTCACTCTGAGAACTGCAAGCTGTAGCCCGATCGGTCCCCAACTTGTAAGAGCTTCCTCGATACACCCAAGAGCCTACTGCTGGATTAAAGTCTGCCACCGTATCCTGCTTGAGATCTGACGCGTTTCGTGGGTGTCCGCCCCACTTCTTCAGAGATAGAATAGTGTTCCGTGGTTGAGCGATGATTTAAATATGTGTCTAATTAATTGATCCTAATTGTTATACATGGTAACTATGACATATGATAAATACAAATGATTTAATACAATGGAATATTTAAGAGGATATATTGCACTAATGAGTTTGGAAAGGGTAAAAAGCAAAAAGTAAAAATAAGAAATAGAAATAAAAATAAAAATAGATTATGATTAAATGTACATCCAATTAGTTAATTAATTTAAAAAGACAGTGTAAAAATATAATTAAAAGACATAACCCGAAGATATGTTACATCAAGGATCTGTAAACAAATTGTTAAAAGTCGATATATATATATATATATATATACACTCCATATCTAAGATAAGTTAAAATAACAAGATATAAATAAAAACAGTTGTTATTGTGTCCCATAACATTGCATAATACTTCTGATAATAAAAACATATGAATATGATGAATTTATACAGATAGATGGTACTGTAAAACCAGTGTCATATTATTAGAGGTCTCAGTGTTTGGTTGTATTCCATACCTGCAAGGAGCATGTGAAACAGTAGAAGAATAAAAGAATAAAAAAAGAGGATGATTGAAGAAAAAATCGAAGAAAAAATAATAAAGAAAAGGTTAGGAAAAAATTACATAAATATACAGTCAGTGATGTTTGTGTCTAAATATTATTATATACTGATATAATGATATAAACCTAATTGGTGCAAACTTGCTAAAAAAGAATGTATTGGAGAACTAACCTACTAGTGATATTTGTGACTAGGTGTATAACTAGTGTATCCCAAATATATACAGGTGACAGTGGGATATAAAAATCTATAGGGATTGTTCAAATTGACTAATTGAATGCGATATATTGTACCTTAATTACTAGTGAATAAGTGTAATTGCTCCCAAAAAGATATTAAATGCATATGAGGGAGCAAAAAGTGTATAAAAAATCAATTCCAGGCAATTGATGTGGAACTCAGATTCCTTATTCGACCACGGACCCCCTGTGGACCCAGTTGCGCAGGTGGCACCCCAGCCCCAAAGACTCGCATCTGATTCCAGCACGAAGTCCGGTTTTGATCCGAAAATCACCTCGCCGTTCCAGGCTGACATGTGCAGGAGCCACCAGCACAGTTCGGTTTTCACGCCCGGAGACAGGGGAATCATTTGGTCGTAAGTGGGTCTCCTGTGTAAAAAATGAGTCATCAGTCGTTGCATGGCCCTGTAGTGAAGCGGGCCTGGGTAGATTGCCTGTATCGAGGCCGAGAGGAGACCCACCATGCGGGCTAACATTCGAAGGGGAATCCGGTCTTGCCACAGGATCCTCCTTATCTCATTCAGAATGGTCACTACCAGAGGCAGACGGAGAACACAGTCTTTTGCATCCACTTCGAAACCCAAGAACTCCACTGTCTGGGAAGGGTCGAGACCTGATTTCTCCAAATAGACTACGAACCCCAAGCGTTCGAATAAGGAGACTGCAGAGCGCGTCTGAAACTTGAGACTGGATGGATCATCGCAGAAGATCAGCAAGTCATCTAGGCGACCACCAGCTTCAGGAGCTTGGTAAAGCACCATGGGGCCGAGCTGAGGCCGAAGGGGAGACAAGTGAATTGGCATGGACTGCCCTTCCAGAGGAAACAGAGTAATCTGCGACATTCGTCATCCACCGGGACAGAGAGGTAAGCGTACTTCAGGTCCAACCTTGTGAACCAGTCTCTTGGACGGAGAAGATTCCATAGAAGATGGATGCCCTCCATCTTGAAGTGGTGGTAGACCACAAAAGTGTTCTGTTCCCGCAAAGTTGATCACTGGGCCGAATTCTCCGGACTTTTTCCTTACAAGGAAGATCAAGCTGGATAATCCCCCTGTGTCCGGGGCCCATTGGACCACACCCTTGTCAAACAGAGTCCGAATTTCCGCATCTATCAGGAACCGTTGTTCTCTTGAGCAGATGGGAACCCTAGGGGGTCCAACCTGTGTCGGAGGGGAGTGAAAGTCTATGACATACCCCCCGAATGGTCCGAAGGACCCATGCATCCAAAGATACCTCCCACCATCTGTCCCTGCAGTGAAACAGCCTGCCCGCATGCAATAGGGGAGAGGGAGAAATTTAATTATTCTCTTGCACGATTCCATCGTCCTCTATCCGACCTCTGAGTGTAGGGGGGTCTGGACTGGTATGAGGGAAAGAAGGATGGCCCACGGGATCTTTGGCGGCCAGAAGACCAGCTGTGGCTGGAGACACGACCCCGCTGTCATCCAGCCCCTCCAAAAACCCTGGAAGTCTGTGGTCGGAACACCGTCTTTATGGAGGACTGGGCTTTGTCCAGGGAGGTGAACAGGTTGACGTATTTGTGTAGCTCCTTGATGAATGGCTCCCTGAACAGTAGGCCCTTAGCCAGGGGGCCCAGTTCTTTAGATCCCAGCTCCGACAGTTTGTTTTCCATACAGAGCAGGACTGCCTTCCTGCGTTCTGTGGAGAGGGCCACATTAGCATTGCCAAGCAGGCAAATGGAGCGTAGTGCCTAGTCTCACATGGTGGCCGGGTCCAGGGTCGTACCATCCGAGTAGGACTCGTCTGCCAGCGCCAACATCCTGCACAGGGGACCCAGCATATCCAGCTGTTTATCTTGCGCTGAACGGAGGCTGCACTCCACCCCTTTCTTGGGTTTCCTGACCCGTACAGGTAATGTATGTGGCCACCAGGGGGTCAAATTCCGTTGTTGTAGCCACCTTGTCCAGTAGGACGGGTCTGGGGCATTCCGCCCACAGTTTCTTGCGGACCTCCCCTTCAAGAGGTCTGCGGACCCAGTAGTGCACGAATTGTGCCAAGTGGTCAGGCAGTGAATTGTGCCAAGTGGTCTATTTGACCCTCGATCCATCTGGCACCTGGAGTGCCAGATGGGTTGCCAGATGGATCGAGGGTCAAATAGAGGCTCGTCTGTAGCATCCAGGAAGGTATCACCCCCCCCATCAGAGCAGCGGAGGCCTTTGTCGCTGGTGAGTCTTCATCCTCCCAGCGCCACTTGGGGTCATCCCCATGGTCCTCGTCCTAAGCGTCTTCCTCCCCTGAGGGGGACTGGTCTGCCCACCACTTGTCCAGCACGGCCATAGTTGGGGGTGTAAGGAGACCTCCTCCCCTGCGCCCAATAAACGTCAGCGCCTGGCCAGAGAGGTTGATAACCTCGAACCTTGACGCTTCGCTGGGGCCTTGCCCTTCCGGGAGCTTGGTTCAGGGCCTTCACCCTTCCAATAGCGCTTTTGCGCACTTGCCTGCTCTCGCTCCTGAGAGTCTGACTCCACAGAGTCGTCTGCCAAACAGGGGGTTCCTCTAGCACCCCGTTCTGGTTGTGGTTAGGGAGGACCCTAGCCAGGGCCTTCTCCACAGAGGCAGCCACTGCCGCATTAATCATGGCCTGCACATTCTGCTCCTGTGTAGAGGCTTCCATAGTTCAGGAGGTGAGGCAGCGTATCTCCAGCAGCCAATAGGGGCAGCACCCCTAATAGTGGCAGAGTCAAGTAGTAAGCGCATGCAGGCTCGAGACAACAGGGGTCCAGGGTATGGAACCGCCGGGCCTGGAGCATGTGTAATATGGCACAGACAGCGCAGGCCAATCATAGGGACACAGACAAAGCAGGCCAATCAAGTGGGCACAGACAAAACAGGCCAGTATATGGACACAGGTAGCACAGGCCCAGTAATATATGCAGGCAGGAGGGTAAAGCATTAATTGGTCACATGCAGATGGACTTAGAGGGTATGCAGGATTGAGATGTAATAGGTCCCCAGACCAGTGTAGGTCGGCGAGGGGGGGGAAGTGTTCTCATGGCATAGAGATGTGGTACACAGAACACCTTTAATGAGCACAGAACCACACACTGTAAATAAAAGTAATATGTCTGTCTAGCAGAAGTTATATGCTGTAGAGCAGACAAACTATATCAAAAGGTTGACATGTGCAATTTGTTTCAGTCTGAATGTGAATTCGGCCGAATTTCAGGCAATTCGGACATTCAGGTACTTCCGAATGTCTGAATAAGGAATTGCCGAAGTACTGAAGTTCCGAAATTACTGAATTTCCAAAGTGTTGAAGTGCCGAAGTGTTGAAGTTCCCGAAGTGCTGAAGTTCCGAAGTTCCGAAGTTGCGAAGCACAGTATTGCCTAAAAACTAATATACTCACCTAGTGGAAGAATGTTACACTGTATACAATTTTAAATAAAAAGTATACAAACATAGACCAGATTCAGCTGTAAGCATTTGCAACACTTACAACAATCAAGTAACATACATTCAAATAAAATGTAAGTTACTTAGCCAGCCATTGTAATGACAGGAATGAATAAGTAGATAACTCCCTAATTCCCACGGTATTAGGGAGCTATCTACTAAAAGGCTGAAAGACCTAAATTGGTCTTTCAGCCAAATTTACTAATACTAAGTAAAGTAGGGGCATGTCTATTAAACATGTGGCTGCTCACTGTTAAAAAAAAAAAAAAGAAAGAAAAGGGTCCCCCCTCCCGAGCCCCCACCCCTGAGCGGTGAGTGAGGGCCCTAAAGTAAAATAATGGGGGGGACCTATTGTCCTCCCCCCGGCCCCCAGCCCTGAGCAGCGAGTGGGTGCCCTAAATCAGAATAAGGGGGGGGGGACCTAATGTTACCAATCTTCCAAGACAGGTCTTTGTTTATCCAGTTTTGAGCAATCCATTTAAGTCCGATTCCCTCATACCTATGTGTTGTATTAGGCATACCAGACAATTCTATTTTCCCACCTTAATTTTATTAATGACAGGAGGCAAATATTTCCCTCCCTTTCCCTTCCCCTTTTTTGTTTGGTTGTTTGACTGATACTGTTATTTGCCTGATCTCCTAGGCTAGGGTTGTTAGTCTGGTTAGATGCCTAGGGGAGTTGGGGGTGTATCTGGGATATTGTACTGTCAGTAATTGATGATGGGATTCATGTTATTGTACTGTCAGTATTTGATGGTGGGATTTGTGTTTTCTCAATGCAATTCCTTTACTAATCAGTGTTTTTCGACTCTGTTTATCTTGTTTCAGTTTAATGGTTCGACTACAGTTCATAGAACCAAATACCTTACAGAATAAAAGTCAAGAGTCCATACATTGATTCATCGTCCTATTCAGATGGCATTCTTCATATGTTATATATTTTTGTTTCTGTTTTGCTTGTTTTGGTATTTTGTTATGTACCTTATTCTTGTCGCAGCGTGAAAGAGGAATTAGTTGGTTGGGAGGAGCCTTTTATGGATTCCTTATGTTTTTGTCTGGTGTTTTTCTCTCTATGTTAATGTGCTGCCGTGGAGTTCTAGTAAAGAGAGACTTAAGCAAATATTCGCCTCCTGTCATTAATAAAATTAAGATTATAGTTACACTAAAGCTAGTATATTCTTCAATTAGAAATTATCCCTGTATGTTATGTTTTTGGAAGTATTTATCCAATTGCTTTTTAAACATCTGTATGGACTCTGATAGGTAGAGAATTCCACATCCTTATAGTTCTTACTGTAAATTTTTTTATTTTTTGCCTTTGATTAAATCTCCTTTCTTCAAGTCTAAATGCGTGACCTGGTGCCCTATGCATAGCCCTGTTTATGAATAGATTTCAAGATAATGGTTTGTACTGATCCAAATATAATGTTATCATATCCACTCTGAGGCTCCGTTTTTCCAAATTAAAGAGATTTCAGATTTTTTTAACCTTTCTTCATAACTAAAATGCTCCATTCCTTATATCCATTTTGTAACTCGTCTCTGCACTTGTTCTAGTGCTATATCATTCTTTAGAATAGGCATGTTCTTGACCATTCTTTATTTACGTTAAGTCCAGCTACTCTAAGGCCTGGTAACACATATCTTTCTTAGTGTTTACCTGCTGGTTCATATATTATCCTGACACCATGGATGTGACCTTGTGACATTTTCTGTAATCCACTGGTCTGTTTGTTTTTTACTTAAATGTTTGGTAATTATTTATTAAAGGTTATACATTAAAAAAAATACATTTTGGATTTACATTATTCTATATAATTATTCTATAAAGTTGGTTTTAAGTGGCAGTGGTTATCAGTAGACACAGCACTAACCCAGAGCCATCTTAATGAATGGGCATACTGGGCAGTTCCCGAGGGCCCCACAATGCATAGTTGCCAACTTTTCTGTATTTGTGTGTGTGTATATATGTATATATTTATTTATTCAGGGAGATTAATTCATAATCTCCAAGCCCTCTTTATTAAAACATTTAGGTGCACTAATCACCCCAATATCGGCTGAAGACCCATTGACTTCAAGACCATTATAAAACAATTCTCTGCATTTTTATGTTGAATTTTTTTTTTCAATTTCATGGATTATGTTGAACACCTGGTTAATAATAAATAATTAATTGTAAATTTGTACTGTGCAATTTCTGTCTGTGATTTACCAACCGAGTACCATTT
>OW240920.1:104152630-104167895 GCA_933207985.1 Pelobates cultripes | reverse complement strand
TCCCTTTAGGATGAGCACCCTGCCCAGACCCCAGCTTCAGAGGCCCCTTTGGAGGCTATCACTGGGAAATATAAATTTGTGGAGGTTTTGAATAGTAATATATATTTTATAATAATTTTCATAGAGCAGATACATGATATCAAAGCACTATCACTGTTAAGTTATGCCATATTAAGCTTTGACACTGCATTATTTTAGAATGGCGTTTATCACAATAATTTTGCAATATATATATATATATATATATATATATATATATATATATACAGGGAGTGCAGAATTATTAGGCAAGTTGTATTTTTGAGGATTTATTTTATTATTGAACAACAACCATGTTCTCAATGAACCCAAAAAACTCATTAATATCAAAGCTGAATATTTTTGGAAGTAGTTTTTAGTTTGTTTCTAGTTATAGCTATGTTAGGGGGATATCTGTGTGTGCAGGTGACTATTACTGTGCATAATTATTAGGCAACTTAACAAAAAACAAATATATACCCATTTCAATTATTTATTATTACCAGTGAAACCAATATACATCTCAACATTCACAAATATACATTTCTGACATTCAAAAACAAAACAAAAACAAATCAGTGACCAATATAGCCACCTTTCTTTGCAAGGACACTCAAAAGCCTGCTATCCATGGATTCTGTCAGTGTTTTGATCTGTTCACCATCAGCATTGCGTGCAGCAGCAACCACAGCCTCCCAGACACTGTTCAGAGAGGTGTACTGTTTTCCCTCCTTGTAAATCTCACATTTGATGATGGACCACAGGTTCTCAATGGGGTTCAGATCAGGTGAACAAGGAGGCCATGTCATTAGATTTTCTTCTTTTATACCCTTTCTTGCCAGCCACGCTGTGGAGTAATTGGACGCGTGTGATGGAGCATTGTCCTGCATGAAAATCATGTTTTTCTTGAAGGATGCAGACTTCTTCCTGTACCACCGCTTGAAGAAGGTGTCTTCCAGGAACTGGCAGTAGGACTGGGAGTTGAGCTTGACTCCATCCTCAACCCGAAAAGGCCCCACAAGCTCATCTTTGATGATACCAGCCCAAACCAGTACTCCACCTCCACCTTGCTGGTGTCTGAGTCGGACTGGAGCTCTCTGCCCTTTACCAATCCAGCCACGGGCCCATCCATATGGCCCATCAAGACTCACTCTCATTTCATCAGTCCATAAAACCTTAGAAAAATCAGTCTTGAGATATTTCTTGGCCCAGTCTTGACGTTTCAGCTTGTGTGTCTTGTTCAGTGGTGGTCGCCTTTCAGCCTTTCTTACCTTGGCCAAGTCTCTGAGTATTGCACACCTTGTGCTTTTGGGCACTCCAGTGATGTTGCAGCTCAGAAATATGGCCAAACTGGTGGCAAGTGGCATCGTGGCAGCTGCACGCTTGACTTTTCTCAGTTCATGGGCAGCTATTTTGCGCCTTGGTTTTTCCACACGCTTCTTGCGACCCTGTTGACTATTTTGAATGAAACGCTTGATTGTTCGATGATCACGCTTCAGAAGCTTTGCAATTTTAAGAGTGCTGCATCCCTCTGCAAGATATCTCACTATTTTGGACTTTTCTGAGCCTGTCAAGTCCTTCTTTTGACCCATTTTGCCAAAGGAAAGGAAGTTGCCTAATAATTATGCACACCTGATATAGGTTGTTGATGTCATTAGACCACACCCCTTCTCATTACAGAGATGCACATCACCTAATATGCTTAATTTTATCACATGACAAGAGGCTTCGTATTTTGCATAATCTTTCTTTACTAACTCCATAGCAGCAAAGAAAAAAGTGACATAACTGAGAACCAATCACAATGCAGTATAGAGTATAAGAGGTGTAACGTATGACATCATTTCCTCTTTCTTTGCTGCTCCATCACAAGATAAGTACAGACTTGGTTTTCCTCTCTGTCCTTACACTATTGTCATCTATATCTAAGAACTACTGTCTAATATTTCTATTACTATTACATTTATTCATTATGTTATTTTAGTGCTTCTGTATTGTTACCTTTGGGGGCTCCCCCCCACCCCTCTGACTCTGGGACCTTTTTCCACTGCTTTTATTTGGCTTACCCCCTTTCAGGGAGTCTTAACGGCATTTTCACCTATTCTTCCTAGTGTCAGTTAAATTCGCGGGTTTCTTTCCCGCCTTATCGTCATTCGCACGTTTTTTCGCGAACGGCACTTCTGTTCGCATAGACTTGTTCCCTTTGCGAACGCCTAGCGTTCGGCAAATTCCCGCGAACGTCTCTTATTAGGCGCTTGCATTCGTGCGTATTAGCCGAACGCTTCCGTTCGGCTAATTCGTACGTGCGAACGCCCGCCGTTCGGGTAATTTTTTGCCGCTCAAACATCTAGGGGAGGTACTAAAACCTCCCATTTCCTTCTGCTTTCAGTCCGGCGGCCATTTTAAACGGCTACTACTATCCTGCTTGCTACTCCAGCCTATTATTACTGCACAAATACTCTGGAATACTCTTTAAACGCTGCAGCCTTATCAGCTCACTGTGGGACCAGTATCAGGTTAGTGCTTTGCACTTGGGGTCGGTTTTCAGCCAGTGGGAATACCCTTATTCTGGCAGGGGTGAGCCCCCTTTCATGTGCTGCTGAAAGGACCTGTTTATGCAGGATTCCAAATTCCTGGGTGAGCCCCAGTGACAGCCCTCGCTTGACCTACAAGTCGCATAGCGCTTTCAGGTTAACCACTACCTATTCTACACCACCCCCTGGTCCCCAGGCCTCCCCATTTTTGTGCCACAAGTACCACAAGTGCCCTCACGCATATTCACCGGGTGAGCCCCGAGTGTGATTAACATGGAAGAATCCCAAAATCCCTCAGATCTCCAGGCCATGATTGCAGCAGCGGTTGCTGCATCCATGGAAAAAGCTTTGGCTAAGTCGTTCCAATTGGAACAGGACGCATCTAAGCCCATTCCCAAACGGGCTCATTATGGGGCGGATTCGGAAGACTCAGATTCCTCCAGGGAACGCTCCCACCCCCCTAAGTGCCATTGGAAAGGTGAGGCTATGGGACCACGTAAATCCAAAGGAAAGGCCCCTGCTAAACGCAGACGAGACACAAGCAAATCATCACAAAAACCCGCTCAGATTTCCTCTGGGGAAGAGGACGCAGGTCCCTCACACGCGTTAGCCGTGGTTGACGAATGGCAGGCGGCAGCCTCCGACCAAGAGGAATCCGACTACTCCGCTGCCAAATCGGACCCTTACTTTATAGGAGAACAGACCCTGGGTGAGCCCCAGGACTCCGGGACCACATCCCTAGACATCCCACAAGAGGGTTCAGAAATATTTTTGGACAATTCTGGCCTCCGAATGTTCGATCCTAGGAACATCCGCCATCCCCGTTCGGAAGAATGGACACCACCCGAACACTTGACCAGATTCATGCACTTCTGGCTCCGGAAGTCTCTGGACAAAGAAGTGAGAAAGCGTACGAGATCTGAATGTCCTCGCCCGAGCCTACCAGATAAGGTAGCACACACCCCCGAATTCGACCCGCTTATGACCACATTCATGTCCCGCGGGGGTCGGGACCCACGCAAGGGTGTGGAACGTGGTTTCAAGGCAGCTCAGGACAAACTATTAGATGCCATCGGGCCTTTGGCGAGGATCATGGATATGGCAGATGATGCCTATGAAAGGGCTGATGACTTCTCCCCAGATATGGTGCGTGAGTGGGCACGAGATACCCGAGAGTGGGCACAAAGGTGCTTCTGTTTCCTCGGGAACACTAATGTGGCCCTCTCTTCGGAGAGGCGCCGAGCAGCACTTTTCAGAATCGATGACAAGCTTGTCAAACTGGGGGATAAAGAATTAGGCCCTTTGGCACAGGGCAAATTGTTTGGCGAGGCCTTCCTTACTGAGCTTAATAAGAGGGTCAACATATTCACTTCCCTCAATAAGGCACAAACATCAATGCGGAAAGTGTTCCGCGGCCACAACACCCGTGGTGTTTTTGGGAGGGCTGGTCGGCAGAGGGGCCGTGCCACCAGCCGCTTCTGGCCATCCGGCCCCCGCACAACTAGGTCGCAACCATTCTACACAGATCCATCTGCACGCCATCGATTCCATCAGTTCAGGGGATCGGAACGTGGCCGTGGCGGCCGAGGACGCTCCCAAGCGAGATTCTCCAACGGTAAGTTACCATTCTATACTGCCTCTAACCCCTTGCCATATCGCAGGTCGTGTTTCTCTTTTTTTCCAGAATTGGGCAGACCTCTCCTCCGACACATGGATACTTCGGACGGTGCGGAGCTATCAAATAGAATTCGAGACGAGGCCACTCCAACAGGCACCACCTCGCCCGATTCAGTTTTCACGGGCAGACGCTTCTTTGATAGACATGGAACTTCAGGACTTACACGCCAAGGGTGCCATCCAACCAGCTCCGGACTCAACCGGGTTCTACAGCAATATCTTCCTAGTCAGGAAGAAAACTGGGGAATTCCGTCCCGTCATTAACCTCAAGGAGCTCAATTCCTATGTGGTGTACCGCCACTTCAAAATGGAGGGTATCCATCTTCTCCGGGACCTACTGCGAGACAACGATTGGTTCACGCGTCTAGACCTAAAGGACGCATACCTTACCATACCGGTGCACGAAAGGAGCCGCTCATACCTCCGCTTCTACTGGCACGGACACCTTGGCAATTCACCTGTCTCCCGTTCGGCCTCAGTTCGGCCCCATGGTGTTTCACCAAAATGATGAAGCCGGTAATGGCGAGACTAAGGGCCCACGGCATAAGATGCATCGTCTACCTCGACGACATCTTGATATTCGACGAGGATGCAAGGACCCTAAAGAGACATACAGACTACGCTGTACACCTCCTCGACTCACTGGGTTTCGTTATCAACGGCCCCAAGTCATCTCTGACTCCTGCTCAGTCGATCGAATTCCTTGGGTTCGAGATAGACTCAATATCGTGCACGCTACGCCTCCCGGCCGCAAAAATTGCCACCATCCGCAGAGAAATTCGGAAGGTACTTCGACTGACATCCATACCTTTACGTCTACTAGCACGAATAGTGGGCCTTCTCTTGTCATCCATCCAGGCCATCTTTCCTGGACCCCTGCATTACAGAGCCATGCAACGCCTCAAGACAAAGTTCCTTCGCAAAGACCCAACATACGACCAACCGGTCCCCATGTCGGACGAAGTTCGGGAGGAACTGCACTGGTGGCTGAACTGCATGCAGGCTTGGAATGGCCGGGCGATATTCGGAAATCAACCAGACTTCATATTGGAGTCAGACGCCAGCCACTCAGGCTGGGGAGCAACAGACGGCACCTCCTCCACGGGGGGAGTGTGGACTCCCCAAGAACTTTCGATGCACATCAACTGTTTGGAGCTCCTGGCGGGATCGTTCGCCATTCGCAGTCTGGCAAAAGAACGATCCAACTGCTGCATCCTTCTCTGGATGGACAACGTCTCGGCGGTAAGATACATCAACCGACTCGGAGGCACCCGCTCCCAAGCATTAGTAGAACTCACGAAGGAAACCTTCGATTATTGTCTGCCTCGCAACATCACGCTATTAGCGGAACACTTACCAGGAGAGACCAACACGACAGCAGATTGGTACTCACGCCACTGGAGGGACGCCAGCGACTGGCAACTAGACCCTCACGTTTTCACGATGCTAGATGCACAGAGGGGCCCCTTCTCCCTGGACTTATTCACCTCCCGCAACAACCGTCAGACGAAGGACTTCTTCAGTTGGCTCCCAGATCCGGAGAGTCTAGCAACCGACGCGTTTCTGCAACAATGGCCACAACACGGGGCTTACGCCTTCCCTCCATTCTCGATGATTACGAGGGTTCTCCACCGGATCCGCAGGCAGAGGGTGATACTGACCCTCATCGCACCTCTATGGCAAAGCCAACCATGGTTCCCGGACCTTCTGGAACTATCGAACAAGGCTCCCCTCCTCCTACCAGATACTCCATCCATTCTCAGGAACCCGATGGGACTTCCCCATCCGCTGGTCCAAGAGGGCCGACTGCCCCTGGTGGCTTGGACTCTTTCAGGGGTTCCTGGCGAACCGAGGATTTATCGCAGGAAACTAGAGAGCTCCTATGGGACTCAAGGGTGCCAGGAACAAGGAGGTGCTACTTATCAGCATGGCACTGCTGGACTACTTGGTGTCTGGGACGGGATCTCAATCCCTTTACGGCACCTATTCCCTCCATCATGAATTTCCTCACCTCTCTGTTCACAACCGGGAAGTCATACCGGTCCATCAATGTGACACGTTCAGCCATCTCAGCGGCTCATACGCCGATTCAAGGGACACCAGTGGGCCAGAACCCACTCATCTGTAGACTCACCCGTGGCATGCGCCTTCGGCGCCCCCCGGAACCCAAATACTCGAGACTCTGGGACGTTGGCATAGTCTTACAGTTTTTACGGGACTGGCCCCCTAATGAGAACTTATCACTCCGCCAGCTTACGGCAAAGTTCACCTTCCTACTGTGCCTAGTCTCCTTTCGTCGGGTGTCCGATGTACGCGCTTTCGATGCCGACGCATTTACCTTCTGCCCAGCGGGAGTAACCTTCCAGATCTCTAGACGCACGAAATATGACTCTTCCTCTGTTTTTTACCCCTTTTTTCCCTCAGACCCACAACTCTGTGTGGTCTCTACTCTTCGTCGATACGTGGAAGCCACCGCGATGTTGCGGCCTACTTCCAATCGCCAACTTCTCATCTCTTACGTCCGCCCCTACGCTCCAGTCTCGGTTACTACGTTGGCCAGATGGGTTAGATGGCTATTAGCCCTCGCCGGGATAGACCAGGCTTTTGGTGCACACTCAGTCCAAGGGGCCGCAGCCTCTTCTGCCTACGCAGCGGGGGCCTCCCTTCCAGATATTTTACGAGCGGCGGACTGGACCAGAGAATCCACCTTTAGGACGTTCTATTTCCGTCCTCCATCTAACCCAGCTTTTGCTCTACTTACTCAGCGTTGAAATTGCAAAATACGAAGCCTCCTGTCGTGATAAAATTGAAGATTATGCTAGCTTCAGTGTACAGATAATCTTAATTTTAATAATGACAGGAGGCGAGTATTTTCCCACCCTGCTCTCTTTCGCTCTTCCCCACCTCTGTCTTCATGTATATTTCTGTCTCTTTATTCACATGTTTTTGTGCTAAATGCCTAAGTTGTCTTCTTCAATTAATACAGATATTTCATATGGGTGGGATGGCTTAGGTAGCATCAATAGATGGGTGGAATGTATTCGCTCTATTGCAGTATGATGGTTACTTAATCATAAGGGATAGACATCTCGTTGTTTTACACAACCATCTCCGGAATCTAATACCCTTTTACATTCTCGTTTCAGTTAAACCAGATGAATCAGGACACTGAAGACTTCCTTCAAGATATCATCATCATCTTGTCATGGAAGTTCGTCACTTGACACCAAGAACTCTTCCCTGTCAAGAATTCTTCATACGTTTATGTTCTATTTTCATGTTATACGTTATCTTTATTGTTTCTGCATTGTGATCTTGTGATGTTGCATGCTTTAAAGAGGAAATGATGTCATACGTTACACCTCTTATACTCTATACTGCATTGTGATTGGTTCTCAGTTATGTCACTTTTTTCTTTGCTGCTATGGAGTTAGTAAAGAAAGATTATGCAAAATACTCGCCTCCTGTCATTATTAAAATTAAGATTATCTGTACACTGAAGCTAAGTATTACCTTCATAATTGGTAGTAGGCTTTCGAGCCTATACAGCTTGGAGTAAGACAACATGCAGAAAGAGGATGATGTGGTCAAAATACTAATTTGCCTAATAATTCTGCACTCCCTGTATATATTTGTGCTCGGAATTTATCTAATACGTAATGGAATGTAGAAGGAGAAGCAAAGTTGGTTGAGGTGTGCCAAAACCAATGTACTAGTAGGCCTGTAGAAGAGGGCCCACAAAGGTGAATTGTTAATATAGATGGGTGTAGGTGGGTGGGGACAAACAGCTTGCACAGCAAAGGCAAGTAGGGGGTAGGGTTTATATAGGATCATAACTCCTCCCACAAATTCAGGCCAAATGGCCTTCCAACTTGTGCTCGGAATTTATCTAATACGTAATGGAATGTAGAAGGAGAAGCAAAGTTGTTTGAGGTGTGCCGAAACCAACGTACAAGTAGGCCTGTAGAAGAGGGCAAAAGAGGATTCAAAGAAAACACACTTTATTGCAAGTTTATATAGCTTGTGTACTGAAAGCTAGTAAGGAGCTTTTACTCTGATTGAGGTATATATGTAACTAAGCTGAGGATTACCTGTGGCCCCATCACCTAGTGATGTGGACCGGGGTGTAAGAGCTTGAAGCCGCTGATGCAGCGCTTCTGCGAAAAAGAGAGACCAGCGAAGGAAGCCATGACGTAGCTTGCCTTAATGGAATGTTTAGTCGTGAAGTAATGGATTAGTACTGATAGTGTGTGGCTGACCTTGGATACGTAAAAGGGAATGACAGCATATTTGGTATCCTGGATGGTATGTAGTAGGTCGTAGGGAGTGCCTGAAAGAAGACCTTAAACTGAGCCTGAAAGAGCGTCAGCGGCTGTGTTGTGGACACCAGGAATGTAAAAGCAGACTAAAAAGAGCTGAGAGGTTGCTGCCAGCCAAGTCAGCCTGTGAAAATAGCCACAAAAATGGTTAGCGAGGATGGCCGCCTGAACGTAGGCCAGGTGCCATAGTGAAGGGTGAATAGATAGAAGATTAAAGGCATTGGATAAGTCCGTCTTGCTCAACCAAGCCTTACTACTTGCTAAGTGATAGCTTGTATGGCATGATCAATATGCGTAGTGCAGTGAGAACTCCATAGCGGGAATGAGGGAGTTTGATGCTGGGAATGGATGTAGAGTGCGGTGCGGAAAAGGTCTATGATCAGACGTATTATAAGGTATAGTGAATTGCTACCTCGATGGGAATGGTACGCCAAGATGAGAAGTGTGAAGACCGGAAGCAGGTTATCATGAAACCAGCGTATGACTGCTGTGGACAGAAGGTGGTCCACCGTAAGAGGGTCAATGGGTGCAGATAATAGGTTAGGGCATACAAGTGTACCTGTGTGAACCCCTGTGAGAAACCCGGCACCAGAATCTACCAGATGCCTAGCTGGGTGTAAATGCAGATAGTATACCAGGATAACAATGTTAACCTTAGTTGGGAGTATCTTAGGTGACAGATGGGCTGCGTATGTGGACTAGGCATAGGTTCTGGAGCAGATGTGCAAAACCCTGCATGTAGTGAAATAGCATACCCCAGTATTAAAGTCATAGTACACCCAAGCCTTCCCCAGAAATGAAATGGTCAGCCCAGCTTGGCCCTCTGGCCGCCTCCCTGACTAGTGCGTGGGGTGAAGGGGTGGTGAGAAGTGGAAGTGGCTGTCTCTATGTGAGAGGCAATGATAAACAGAGGAATGGAGTTACATAGTTACATAGCTGAAAAGAGACTTGCGTCCATCAAGTTCAGCCATCCTCACAAATGTTGTTGCTGTTGATCCAAAAGAAGGCAAAAAACCTGGTCTGAAGCGCTTCCAATTTTGCCACAAACTAGAAAAAAATTCCTTCTTGACCCCAAAATAGCAGTCAGATGTCTCCTTGGATCAAGCAGCTATTACCACACTAATTAGAAATTATATCCCTGTATGTTATGTTTTTGTAAGTATTTATCCAATTTCAGTTTAAACATCTGTATGGACTCTGACAAAACCACCTCTTCAGGCAGAGAATTCCATATCCTTATTGTTCTTACTGTAAAAAAACCTTTTCTTGCCTTAGATGAAATCTCCTTTCTTCCAGCCTAAAATGTGTGACCTTGTGTCCTATGTATAACCCTGTTTATGAATAGATTTCCAGATAAAGGTTTGTACTGGCCCCGAATATATTTGTGTAAAGTTATCATATCCCCTCTCAGGCGCCGTTTTTCCAAACGAAACAGATTTAATTTTTGTAACCTTTCTTCATAACTAAAATGCTCCATTCCTTTTATCAATTTTGTAGCTCGTCTCTGGACCCTCTTCAGTGCCATGATATCCTTCTTTAGAACAGGCGCCCAAAATTGCACAGCATATTCAAGGTGTGGTCTTACCAGCGATTTTATAAAGAGGCAAAATTATATTTTCATCCCGAGAATTTATGCCCCTATTTATACATGACAAAATCTTACTGGCCTTAGCAACTGCAGATCGACATTGCATATTGCTGCCTAATTTGTTGTCTATAACAATGCCCAAATCCTTCTCGTGTGTGGTTATCCCTAATTCACTACCATTTAGTGTGTAAGTTGCTTGTGCATTCTTAACCCCGAAGTGCATAACTTTGCATTTTTCTATGTTAAATTTCATCTGCCATTTTAGTGCCCAGTCCCCCAATCTATCAAAATCTCTCTGCAACAAAGCAATATCCTGCTCACATTTTATTACTTTACAAAGTTTTGTGTCATCTGCAAACACTGATACATGGCTTTCAGTGCCTATTTCAAGATCATTTATAAATATGTTAAATAGAAGTGGTCCAAACTGAGAACCCTGAGGGACACCACTTACCACTTTTGTCCATACGAAAATTTACCATTATGACAACTTCGTTGGCCACTCTACTATGTAATGTCTTCTGGAACAGGAATATTCATCTAGACCAATTTCTTTTAGTTTGATGACTAACCTATTGTGAGGAACCGTATCAAATGCCTTGGCAAAGTCCAAGTAGATCACATCCACTGCAACACCCTGATCTATACTTCTACTTACTTCTTCGTAGAATGCAATTAGGTTAGTTTGACATGACCTATGTTTCATAAAAACATGCTGATTATTGCTAATAACAAAGTTCTTCCCAATGAATTCCTGAATATTATCCCTTAATAGCCCTTCAAATATTTTCCCAGTTACTGAAGTTAAGCTCACAGGTCTATAATTTCCAGGCAAGGATTTTGAACCCTTTTTAAATATAGGAACAACATCTGCCTTCCTCCAATCCTCCGGTACAACACCTGAAAAGCTTTGTTAAGTCGTGGGTTTCACTCTTTGGACTACTGAAATGTCACCAAGAATATAACCTTTGTTCTGTAGGGAGTCTTGTGAAGTTAAGTAGTGATGTTAGTTTAACGTCCTTTCCATCGAGAATTACTTTCTCCATAAGACGTATGGAGTAGTAATAGTGGGTGGTGGGGGACGGGGAGGGAAATGAGGGGTAAGCCAGACTGTATGACCGAGATCGCCAAGTGAGGGCCTGCCGGGTTTTACGAGACACCTAGTGTGGCTTTAGCCGATTCCATTCATCAGCCTCTTAATCATTTGGAGGCTGGCCAGGATAGCGACCGGGGTCTCCTGATTGGAATCTGAGGAGTAAGCTGACGGCCCTTGTGAACCAGGCCTGGGAACGTTGGGCTGAGCCGTCGTGAGCCAGTGTAGTTTGCCTTACTGGTACCCCTGTGTCAGAGCTCTGCTGATATTTTTTGGAATGTACCAGAATCCCAGGTAACTGAGGGTAGAAGGGATAAGGGATTCCTATGGAGACCCAGGCCAGACTGGCGTGCTGGGTATTTCATCCAACAGCAGACCGATTATGGGGATGGATACTTGTGACATTCTGAAAAATAAATAATGATTTGGATAAGTAATGTGTCTTAGAGGTATGGATGAGACCTTTGGAGAACTGGCCTGCTAGCTAGTGCCGAGGCAAAGAATTTACTTAGAACCAAGTGACAGGTGAGGCCCTACTAGCGCCAAATGGCGGAGAGAGGCTCTACTTATGATTTGGGACGAGGGGATTTTGTGGCCACTTGCACGTGGTGGCAGGATGTCGGCCTCTCGGTGACCGTAAGAGATTCAAAACGTGTGGCCGTGACATGGGAAGCCCTAACTGTAGCCCTAAAGAAGGTCGAGCGAGGTGGCTGACTATGATTTGGTCGTAGGGCTGAACCTCCGTGTTGAGGTGGGATGTAGACCTCGTGGGACCGTAGTATTACTTACGATAGCTAAGGCCAGCGCCTAACCCTCAATGCCAGTTGACTAGCCTGATGGGGCTCGTCTCTTAGAATGGTGTGATATAACATATGTAGATACTTAACCTTGAGTGTTTGTTCTCTTTATTTGGGCAACGCGCCGGAAGATTACAATATATTCTTGCTTCTGCAGGGAACGGGCCCGGTCCGGGAAAACTTATGGGGAAAAAGATGCCAGTGGGCCTCAGGCGTGCCACTAGTTTAATGAGTGTAAAAATGTTGAACGTATGAGAAGGTGTGTATCAGAGATACTATAACGTACAAATGTGGGTAAGCTGAGGGACCTGAACGTTGGTCTGTAAACTAGAGACAAGCCCCTGGGTTCCCATAAATGTGAATTTTTTGAATGATACGAAGGCAAAGTGAGGCCTTAGAGAGAAACGTAATCGTAGTGAGTAAGATTACCAATACCTGATACTGCAATGCAGAGAACCAGGTAGCCTGTAGGTTGTCGATGGTATAGGACTTGGTGAGCTGCAGCAATGACACATGTCTAAGTAATGATATGTAGAAATAAATAACAAAACGTGTACCGTTAAATATAGTAGTAATACGGTGGATTATGATTATGAAATTGTTGTTGACATTTTGTGAGGAATCTTAGCCCAGGTACATTTTGAAGTGTAGAGCCCACTTTGGGAGGTGGGGGGGGTGGCTGTATGAGGCTGTGGAGGCTGAATGAGGCCTCAAGGGAAAACGTAAAATGGTAATCCTTCTTACCTGTTACCGAAATGCAGGATACTGGGTACATCTTCTTGTAGCTCTGTTTGAAGAAAATTATAAGTAGTAGCAAGGTGGTGTAGGTTTGTGTGATTGATGTTTTAAACGCCGTGAGGAATCTCAGAACTGGCCTGTTAGAAGTTTAGAACCCACTTTGGGAGGTTATGTGAGTGCTTGGTATAAGTAAGAGACATAACTAGATATTTTACAGTAGATTAGTAAATTTAAAGGACCACTATAGTGCCAGGAAAACATACTTGTTTTCCTGGCACTATAATGCCCTGAGGGTGCCCCCACCCTCAGGGACCCCCTCCCGCCGGGCTCTGGGGAGAGGAAGGGGTTAAACTCTCCTCCTCCTCTCTGGCTGAATGTGCATGTGAGGCAGGAGCTGCGCGCGCATTCAGCCAGTCTCATAGGAAAGCATTCATAATCCTTTCCTATAGACGCTTGCGTCTTCTCACTGTGATTTTCACAGTGAGAAGCACGCAAACGCCTCTAGCGGCTGTCAATGAGACAGCCACTCGAGGCTTTAGAGGCTGGATTAACCTATTTATAAACATAGCAGTTTCTCTGAAACTGCTATGTTTATATAAAAAAAAAAAAAAAGGGGTAACCCTAGATGGACCAGGCACCCAGACCACTTCATTAAGCTGAAGTGGTCTGGGTGCCTATAGTGGTCCTTTGAACACTGTAGCCCCTTTCGGTCAGTTAACCCAATGAACAAGAGTACCATAAATAGAAAGAACTCCCGCATTCAGTAAATGGAACACACGAAAGGATTTAAATGAAAGCCAATTGAATAATCAGCTGCAAGCTGTAACTAGTGATGTCGCGAACCCGAAATTTTCGGTTCGCGAACGGCGAACGCGAACTTCCGCAAGTGTTCGCGAACCGGCGAACCGCCCGAAACGCCATTGACTTCAATGGGGAGGCGAATTTTAAAACACACAGGGACTCTTTCTGGCCACAATAGGGATGGAAAAGTTGTTTCAAGGGGACTAACACGTGGACTGTGGCATGCCGGAGGGGGATCCATGGCAAAACTCCCATGGAAAATTACACAGTTGATACAGAGTCTGGTTTTAATCCATAAAGGGCAGAAATCACCTAACATTCCTAAATCACAATCAATATGGATTGACACCCGACATATGACATATTGACACCTTGACATATGGATTGACACCTGTCCTCAGAGCCCTGATGCACACGGACACAGAGCAGAATAGAGACTGGTCCCTCTCACATAGGGTCACTTGGCAGATATGGATTGACACCTGTCCTAAGGATCCCTGATACACACTGACACAGAGCAGAATAGGGAATGTTACCCCCACATCGGGTCACTTGGCAGATATGGATTGACACCTGTCCTAAGGTTCCCTGATACACACTGACACAGAGCAGAATAGGGACTGGTCCCCCTACATCGGGTCACTTTGGCAGATATGGATTGACACCTTGTTACAAACTGCTATTTGTAACGGGCCCTTTAAATGGCAAATTGCCCTGCTTCCCTGGGTTGTGGAGAAGCCTATTTGCCAGCCTCCTCCCGCATGACTATGGCCCCTGGGAGATTGTGAAAATGTATGCACTTTTATTTGGTGTGTATGGCACTTTAAGACTGTCGGTGAGCATATTGGGGCTTATGGACTCTTTCTGTGACTGGTGCTGGCCCTTTAAACACCTTTTTTGGGACATCAGGAAGATTGGGACACTGCCCCTTTAAGGCCGTGTCCCAGACTTGTTGGGGACACGGCCCCTTTAAGACGGTGTCCCCTGTGTCCCCAGACCTGGTGCAAACCCTTTGTGCCTGCCTTGCTATTTCCCACTTGGTTCAGTAAATGGGAAATTATTTCAGCTGCAGAGACTAAGTCCCATCTCGGGCGCATGGGACTCCGCCCTTTTTCAGCCTGAAATAGACCGACTCACAGCCCAAATCTATGGAACTGTTTTGGGCAGGAAAAATAAAGTCATGGCCCAGGTCAGCAAGGACCTCCAGCTAACTTTTTAACCCCGGATGTAATTTTGCTTATTTTTTGTTATGTTTATGTTTTAAGTGTGCTGATTCCAAATATGTAATTATGAAGATGGGATGTGTAGTTTTAAAGTTACAGGGTATGGCTAAAAACTGTATTTTTACTGCCTGTGTTTAATTATGTTAATCTCTTCCCAAACGTCATTTCGCTCAAAGTGGAGAGAATGTTAAAAAAATATATTTTTGTTCGGAGTGTGAGAAATGCTTTTCAGCCGCTTCTAATCTTAAGTATCATTTGAGGAGCCATACAGGAGAGAAACCTTATTTGTGGTGTGTTTAGTATTGTTCTGATCAGTTTAATACCTTCCGCGTCTCCTATCAGTGGACGTGTATATGGCAGCCATTTTAGGAACCGTACACCTGGGACCCGAGCAAGGTCACCTCGTTCAACAGGCTTGCAGCGTATCCTCCAGGAAGAAGAGCCTGAACCCCTACCGGCTGCACGTGTCTTACCTGT
>OW240920.1:104088739-104152530 GCA_933207985.1 Pelobates cultripes | reverse complement strand
TCAGGATAGTTTTCCAGGGACAAATGTTGTCGCCTGTTGAACGAGGTGACCTTGCTCGGGTCCCAGGTGTACGGTTCCTAAAATGGCTGCCATATACACGTCCACTGATAGGAGACGCGGAAGGTATTAACTGATCAGAACAATACTAAACACACCACTAATAAGGTTTCTCTCCTGTATGGCTCCTCAAATGATGCTTAAGATTAGAAGCGGCTGAAAAGCATTTCTCACACTCAGAACAAAAATATATTTTTTTAACATTCTCTCCACTTTGAACGAAATGACGTTTGGGAAGAGATTAACATAATTAAACACAGGCAGTAGAAATACAGTTTTTAGCCATACCCTGTAACTTTAAAACTACACATCCCATCTTCATAATTACATATTTGGAATCAGCACACTTAAAACATAAACATAACAAAAAATCAGCCAAATCCATCCAGGGGTTAAAAAGTTAGCTGGAGGTCCCTTTATGACCGACGGCAAGCACATTTTCCTGCCCAAAACAGTTCCATAGATTTGGGCTGTGAGGTCGGTCTATTTCGGGCTGAAAAAACGACTAAGTCCCATCGCCGAATGGGACTTAGTCTCTGCAGCTGAAATAAGGCTGAAAAAAACGGCTGAAAAAGGCAAGTCCCATGGCGAATGGGACTTAGTCTCTGCAGCTGAAATAAGGCTGAAAAAAACGGCTGAAAAAAAGACTAAGTCCCATCGCCGAATGGGACTTAGTCTCTGCAGCTGAAATAATTTCCCATTTACTGAACCAAGTGGGAAATAGCAAGGCAGGCACAAAGGGTTTGCACCAGGTCTGGGGACACAGGGGACACCGTCTTAAAGGGGCCGTGTCCCCAACAAGTCTGGGGACACGGCCTTAAAGGGGCAGTGTCCCAATCTTCCTGATGTCCCAAAAAAGGTGTTTAAAGGGCCAGCACCAGTCACATAAAGAGTCCATAAGCCCCAATATACCCACCGACAGTCTTAAAGGGCCATACACACCAAATAAAAGTGCATACATTTTCACAATCTCCCAGGGGCCATAGTCATGCGGGAGGAGGCTGGCAAATAGGCTTCTCCACAACCCAGGGAAGCAGGGCAATTTGCCATTTAAAGGGCCCGTTACAAATAGCAGTTTGTAACAAGGTGTCAATCCATATCTGCCAAGTGACCCGATGTAGGGGGACCAGTCCCTATTCTGCTCTGTGTCAGTGTGTATCAGGGAACCTTAGGACAGGTGTCAATCCATATCTGCCAAGTGACCCGATGTAGGGGGAACAGTCCCTATTCTGCTCTGTGTCAGTGTGTATCAGGGATCCTTAGGACAGGTGTCAATCCATATCTGCCAAGTGACCCTATGTAGGGGACCAGTCTCTATTCTGCTCTGTGTCCGTGTGCATCAGGGGCTCTGAGGACAGGTGTCAATCCATATGTCAAGGTGTCAATATGTCATATGTCAGGTGTCAATCCATATTCATTGTGATTTAGGAATGTTAGGTGATTTCTGCCCTTTATGGATTAAAACCAGACTCTATATCAACTGTGTAATTTTCCATGGGAGTTTTGCCATGGATCCCCCTCCGGCATGCCACAGTCCAGGTGTTAGTCCCCTTGAAACAACTTTTCCATCCCTATTGTGGCCAGAAAGAGTCCCTGTGTGTTTTAAAATTCGCCTCCCCATTGAAGTCAATGGCGTTTCGGGCGGTTCGCCGGTTCGCGAACATTTGCGGAAGTTCGCGTTCGCCGTTCGCGAACCGAAAATTTCGGGTTCGCGACATCACTACCAATGACCTAATCGCAGCTAAATCCAAAGGTCACTACTCCATATTAATTCTCCTTGACCTCTCTTCTGCCTTTGACACCGTTGATCATGCTCTCCTCCTACAAACTCTTCAATCGCTAGATCTCTGTGACTCTGTCCTCTCATGGTTTTCCTCTTATCTCTCCCAACGCTCATTCAGTGTCTCCTTTTCCATGGTTACCTTCTCCCCTTGTCCTGTCTCAGTTGGAGTTCTCCATGGTTCTGTCTTTGGTCCCCTTCTATTTTCTCTTTATGCTGCCTCTCTTGGCAAACTTATTGTCTTTTTTGGATTCCACTAACACCTGTACGCTGATGACACCCAGTTATATCTTTCCTCCCTGGACCACTCCCCTGCCGTGCTGCAACGTGTCACTGCTTGCCTTTCTTCCATCTCTGACTGGATGTCCTTGCGCTTTTTTTAAACTCAATCTTTCTAAAACTGAACTCCTTGTCTTTCCTCCTCCTAATACTGATCCTCCTCTCTCGCTCTCCCTTCAAGTCAGTGATATCCACATAAGTCCATTCTTGCAAGCACGCTGTCTTAGCGTCATACTTGACTCTGGCCTCACCTTTGAGCCTCACATTCAGTTTGTTGCCAAATCCTGTAGGTTCTAACTTAAAAACATAGCCCGCATCCACCCCTTTCTTACGCAAGATGCTACCAAGGAGCTTGTTCATGCTCTAGTAATTTCCCACACGGATTACTGTAACCCTCTCCTGATTGGTCTCCCGAAAAAAAGGATTGCCCCACAACAGTCTGTAATTAATGCCGCCGCCAGACTGATTTTCCTCTCTAGTCGGTCCTCTCACACCTCACCCCTCTGCCAGTCCTTACATTGGCTCCCTGTATCCTATAGGAGTCAATTCAAAGTGCTAACCCATACATTTAAAGCACTGAACAATTCTAGCCCCTCTTATATCTCTTCACAGATCCATAAGTATGCCCCTCCTTGTTCCCTCCGCTCTGCCCGTGACCACCTCCTGACCGCTGCTCACACCCATACGGCCAACTCGCGCTTGCAGGACTTAAAACCCATCTTTTTAGGAAAGCTTATGGACTCTATCTTACATACCTGTCTCTTGCTCTCTCCTATAGGGCAGTGCTTTACTCTCTCCTCCAGCTCTGCTTCACTCCCACCCTATTTGATTGCTATTTCCTGTCCTAAAGTGTCTTATACCCGACCTCCTATAGGCTGTAAGCTTGTTTGAGCAGGGTCCTCTTCAACCTATTGTTCATGTAAGTTTTCTTGTAATTGTCCTATTTATAGTTAAATCCCCCTCTTATAATATTGTAAAGCGCTACGGAATCTGTTGGCACTGTATAAATGGCAATAATAATAATCAGAAAGAATGCAAATAATATCTTTATTATAATCGTCTGGTTTGTTCTTTTATCATTAAAATGTTGTGAATCCTCCAAAATACTACACGAGTACTGTTTATTGGAAAAGAGTGGGAAGAGGAAAGAGGAAGCCTGCCAAAACTAGTGCGTTACTGGGAGATTGTAGAACAAAGCCTTCCCTCACACTTCTCACTTCCTCTTTAATTTCTCCTTTTTTATTACACACTTCATTCAATTAGCATAAAATGACCTTTATAAACTCATTGCAAAGTTGTACCACACGATACAGCAGAGTGATATTTCAGTCAACCTTTAAGTGTGTTACACCCTGTCATGTGAGAACACATAATAAGAAAATACAATGTATTTAAATTGGGAAAAGGGAAGAGTAAAGTGAGTTTGTTAAAGGCCCGTCACTCTGCTGTACAGTGTGGTACCAGTAAAGTGCACCTTTTACTATTATTGTGCTTTTTCTAAATTACATATAACTTCTTGTTGGTAATAGTTGTAATTCTATATGCATTATCACCACTAATTTGTCTATTCTTTTTCTGAAGTTCCTGTAAAGGGACACTATAGGCACCGAGAGCATTTCATCTTATTGAAGCGGTCTGTGTGCAGAGTCCCTGTCCCACTTAGTCCTGCAAGTAAAACTTTGCAGTTTTGGAGAAACTGCAACAATGACATTGCAGAACTAAGACTGCATCCAGTGGCTTCCAGGATTCTAAGGGACTCTGAGTCCCGTGGACGACGCTGGACGTACTCACGCTCTGCATCTGTGAAATATCCATAAGAAAGCATTGTGGCAATACTTTCCTATTGGGGAGCTCTAATGCGTGAGTGGAGCTCACCGCACATGTGCATTAGAGCCCCTGTCGGATGGCATCGGAAGAGATGGAGCGGTGACCCAGCACCAAGGAACATCGGCGCTGGAATCGGGTGAGTATATAAAGGGTTTTTTAACTCTTCATGTGCTGCAAGGAGGGCTGAACTGCTTATCAGACCGGTGGAGGAAAGAATAGCTCCTCTACCATGGTCTGTGGCTTGGTCATGCTACATGGAGGAGGAATGTGAGCTGGCACCGGGGGTCACACAGAGGGCTGAGGGGGAAGAGAGGCACAAAGAGGACTGAGGGGGGAAGAGAGGTATACAGAGGACTGGACTGGAGAGAAGCACACAGAGGGTTAGGGGGGAGGGAGACACACAGAGGGCTGAGTGGGGAAGAGAGGCACACTGAGAGGGGAAAGAGAGACACAGAGAGGCCTGAGGGGGCAATACGACTGGGGGAGGGGAGAAAGGCACAGAGAGAACTAAGGGAGGAGGAGGCACAGAGCTGGGTGGCAGGCACATGATGGGCTGAGGGGGGAAAGAGAGGCACATAGAGGGCTGGAGGGGTGAGAAGGGGAACACAGAGGACTGAGGGAGGAGACAGGCACACAAAGGACTAAGGGGGAAGAGTTACACAAAGCATTAGGAGGGGGAGAGGCACACATTGGCTGGGGGAGGAGGGGCACACAGAGGGCTGGTCTTGCCTAGGGAGAGTCTGCATCAAATTACTCTTTTTTTGTACAGTTTTTTGTAAGTAGCATTCTAAGTGTCACTGAAGAGCAGCAACATTTTTGTTATAGGCAGCTGTAGGTTATCATACTTAATTTAAACTACCTACCCTCACATATATTTGAACATATATAAATATGCAATGTCTTACAAATTAAAAACAATTAAATTGAACAGTTCCTTATTTAAAGGATACTGTAAGCACTTTGACAATTTTATCTTATTGAAGTTGTCATAGTGCCTGCAGTCCTAAATTGAATTTGTCACCAAAAGTTTATCCAAACATAGTATAGTGTGGGATGAAAGACTTGCCCTTAACGTCTGCCCTTCTATGGGGAGCATCGTCAAGATATGACACAACCAGCAATTTCTATTTGCATCTGATGCCAAAAGGGAGAAGGCAACAAGCCAGCCCAGTGAGTGGGGGGACACTCCTCCCCTGATATGCACCTGAGGGGGGGGGCTGCCAAGAGCGAAGCAGAAGAAGAGTAGCGGGAGGATGAAAAGTGAAGGGGGTGAATCCTCAGTGAACCGTTGTAGGATAGTATGTATGGTAGTCCAGTAAGGCTGGATCAGGGTGCAGTCCCAACAAATGAGGAAAACTGTACCTATTTCCCGTTTGCATCTCAACAAGGTATTGTCAATGGCAGGGTCAAAGGCATGTAGAGTTTGTGAGGTCTGGTAACATAAAATGTTAATAGCTTGTAGGCCATTTCCTGAATTCCCCTGGAGATGGCACAATGCTGGGTCAGGCTACAAATTTGCAACTATTGTAAAGGTGTAAATGTTACACCTAGGACTGTCTCCCATTTCCCATGAAGCTCTGGGGGGGGAGGGAGAGAGGAGTGTGCGGAGGGCAATAGTATACCGAATATGATTAATAAGCCTCTGTTTTTGTAGTCTGCAATAACACACATGTCTTAAAGGTCTGTAAGATCTCTTGTGACCAGGTGCTTATGTGAAATGGAGGAAATAAATTCAGCCAGCTGCTTGTAGCGTAAGCAGTGCATGAAGTTTGGGGGTTCTGAGGTGGTAGTGTAGGGGTCGGAGCGAGTGATTCCTGATTTACAGGAATTTAAGGCCCAACAGCCTTCTAAAGGCCTCTGCATCTAGTCCGAGAATGCCTGAATGCCCGATTGTGGACTATGGGCTATAGTGGTGCGGGAAGACGTGAGGCCTATTGTTTTTGTTTATCTTGTTAAATGATAACACAAAATCTTAACAGCTTACAGTAACTAAATTACTTTAAATCTCAGGCTGTGTTGAGTTACCTCAAAACATCCAATCTTTAACCCTGATAACCCTCTTCAAATTTTGGTCTAATGCTTAGTATTTAAAGCAGCAACATATACACTAAACAAACATTGTACAGTAACATTTATTTAGTAACCAGTGAGATGGTAGTTATGGTTTCATAGATTGTAAGTCAAGCATTAACAGTCTAGAGTTTTGTAGAATACTCCCTGGGTGGTTCATCATTGATGAAATGAAAGAAGGGGGCGATGTAGCAAATTTATTATTTTTTTCACTGTTTGTGTGAAACTCTGTCTGTGTAACAGTAGGGGTGAGCATATCCTATAGTGTCATAGTCTGTAGCGCAAAAGTGTACTTTCAATAACATCAAGTGCATTCTGTTATCTCACTTCATATATTAATTTGTGAAACAAAATAAAAAAATTGTATTAATTATACCCACATATAGGTGAAATAGACATGTAGGCATGCAAAACAAAAGTGGGGGAAAAGCTAGCAGGTGTTGAATGATTGTTTATTTATACATTGTGGTTTGCTAAATTGCTAGAATATGTATAAATAAAAAAAAGGTTCTTTTTTATTTTTGTGATTTACTTCACCTTTGCTACTTTGTAATCAAAATAGTGGTAAAGATTAAAAAGAGCTGTCAACAGGCAGCTGATATGAAGCCTGACAATGTTTATTTTCCCTTAATCATTCAGCATGTTCTCAGAGACCTTTAGCAGGGCCCCACGGTACCACATGATATACTTCCATACCTTACCCCCAGGAATGGAAAATTAAAGAAAGCAAGGTGCACTCAGAGGACTCAGATGCACTCATATGCATGCTAATATTTTGTAGAGAAAAGGGAATTGCAATAATAAAGTGTAACAACTGAATGGTAATGTTTTCCAACTAGCTACCTGTGCATATTTTTCATGGTGTACTTTAAAATATAAAGCAGTTTTAGAAAGTTGTTATACAAGAGCAAGTAATAAACAAACAAAATACTGTTGACAGAACCAAGATGGAAACAAAGGATTAAAAAGCTTCCAGTTCTGGATAAAGTAGAATAAAGTAATATAAGCAGAAGAACGGTGTGACAGTGTGTAGGAGTAGACCATTATATTCTGTTAAACTTTTGAAGGAATAAAAATGAAGTGTGGAAACTAGGGCGACTACTATAAAAACGAAAAGGAAGGAAGGAAGAAAGAAGATTAACTTTACTTAAAAAAGAGGTATATGTGACTTCTTTAAGAGAAAAATCCTTAGGAATGGCGAAAAATCCATAATTCAGGTAGGAAGGAATTAGCAATGTGGGGAAATAAAGGATAAGGAAGGGTCACTATTAGAATGGTAAGATTGAAGAGGAGAGTACTAATTAATTAAACACATGTATACAAATCAAAAAGGGCTCTGCACTTGACATCTCACATTTATGACCATGGTCCAACTTCCAAAAAAAAAGTGCTCAACTGACTTATTTAAATTTTCTTAATTTTCTTGCAGTGCTACCATTATTTATCCACTGCAGTAATAAACACAGTGGATAAGTAAAGGCAGCACTGCAAGCAATTAAAAATAAGTCCAGCAAGTGTAATATATATATATATATATATATATATATATATATATATATATATATATATATATATATATATATTTTCATACATACATACATACATACATACATACAGGAAAATATTGAAAGATAATGGGAATTATTCTATTGCATTCTCAAAATTAGTAATATAAAATAGCTTTTGTCTGCAAAAAAATAAATACAAAATATTGTTCCTCTTTCAGAAATATGTATTTGTCATTTTGTAATTTGAAACAATGTCAAGGTCAATAAGAAAAAGCTGCATCAGCAGTAAAATAGCTTCAAAGAGTGAAAATGATGTGTTGCTTACGTTAATGGAACTCTAAGTGGTCTTCAGCTTTTTTTGTTGTTGTTGTTTTTTTGTTTTTTTTGAGCGGGATGGGGCTTGTTCAAAGTAGGCAAGTTTAGGTTGAAAGGCACTGGCAAAATGTAAAAAAGCTCTCGGTCTATTAATAAAAGAAAAAAAACACAATAATAAACTTTTTTTTTTTTCCTTCTCATCTATGTGATAAAACTAGTAGATGGGTCTAAGACAATAAAAGGTTATTATAGACATCTTTATGCATATTAAGCAGAGAAATTACTTATAAAGGTTTGTATTTATGCTAATAGGCAGAAGAACCCACTCAAATTCTATGACATATGTAATTTACAAACAATAATTATAAGGAAGAATATAATTTATTAATAAGGATATATTAGAAAGGTATTACTTATATCTTTATGTGCATATGGTTGGAGTTTAGGATATCTGTAACATACAAAAAATAATATATGAAAACAATGTGATGGATTATAAGGATAAAAGGTTGTTAGAAATATTTTTGTTTATTTTTATTTATACTTCTTTAAATTAATTTTATTTACTAAGATTTTTTTTTTCTCATCTATGTGATAAAACTAGTAGATGGGTCTAAGACAATAAAAGGTTATTATAGACATCCTTATGCATATTAAGCAGAGAAATTACTTATAAAGGTCTCTATTTATGCTAATAGGCAGAAGAATTCACTCAAATTTTAAAGTTAATAGTAAATTAATGGTTTAGTAGTTTGTGATCTATAAAATAAGTCGATGAGATAAAAGAGGATATAAAGTTATTATAAACATTCGCACGCTTATTAGTTAGAAAAAAATTATCCACTAAGGTGTTTATTTATGGATACATGGAAACGAAGTGATAGACTATGTTGATAAAAATGCTGCTTGAAATATTCTTCACTAAATTTATATCTATTTTAGATTAAACTTATTCAAATTGTTTAAGGTTTTTTTATGTTTAAATTAGAAGAATTTGTCTAAAATGTGTGATAGATATAAAAGACGAACAGTGAGATGGGTTTTTTAAGATTTGAAGATTGCTTATTCACACTTTACTATATATAGGCTAGAAGAATTAGAAGTAAAAGAAAAGGTGAAGTTTTTTTTTATTTTTTTTAAATGTTTAGTAGTTTATGATCTATAAAATAAGTTGATGAAGTAAAAGAGGATAAAAAGTCACTATAATTATTTGCACGTATATTAGTTAGAAAAAATTACCCACTAAGTTGTTAAACTCATAAACAATATTAATAAGAAATAATGAGATGGCTCAATAAGGATAAATTTGAAAGACACTTATATATATTTGTATGTGCACATGTTTGAGCTAGAAAAATTGTATGGATAACACACAAAGGGAAGGAAAGGGACAAGAAAAAGAGGGGGAAAAAATGGAAAGAGAAAGGATACACGGAAACAATGTGATAGATTATGTTGATAAATAGGTCGTTAGAAATATTTTCCACTTAATTTATATCTATTCTGGATTAATTTTATTCAAATTGTTTATCAAGGTTTTCTATTTTATGTTTATACTAGAAGAATCCGTCCAAAATGCGTGACAGATATAAAAGATGAATATTGAGATGAGTCTTTTAAAACTGAAGATTACTCATTTATACTTTATTTTACATAGGCTAGAAGAACTAGGAGTAAAAGAAAAAGTGAGGGTTTTTTTTTTTTTCTCCTTCTTGTTGGAAAATAGATTAAGGGGCTTCATTATGCAGTATCACCCTAATCCGGACAGACCTACTTAGTGTCTATTAATTAGACACAGGATTAGACTGACTCCCCAGTTGGTGAGTAAACAGTCTATGTGCTTAAGGAGGACGATATCCTCCTATGGTTTTAGATATATGTTTTTTTTGTTATATGTATGTTTGCGCAGCAATGGAGGAAAATACGGAAGATTACTATGTCGAGATGGAAGGAAAGAGGTTTGAGAAATTCCAATGATAAGAATGCTAACTCTTAATGTCCACGGTATGAATACAACAACAAAAAGGTCTTTAATATATAAATATTTAGCTACTGAACATATTGATTTGGGATTTCTACAAGAAACCCATTGGAAGCAATCAGACAAACAAACGTGGGGTGGAAAAAAATTTCCGCTTATTATACAAGCCTCAGGTAAAGATAAAAGAAAATGTGGAGTAGCCATAATATTCGGTGAATAATTAGAGGTAGAAATAGTCCAACAATTACAAGATGCAGGCGGAAGATTTTTGATAATAATATGTAAAATTAATTCTAAGATATTTACACTCTGTAATGTCTATCTCCCAAATTATTCACCAGCTTCTTACTTAAGATCTATTCTAGAAAAAATAGAAGAAATAAAAGTAGGAAATTTAATATTGGCTGGAGATTTTAATGCGGTCATTGACCCACAAATAGATACGAAAACAATGAAAGGTGTTAAAATAAATAAAATGGTAGTTAAACAAGCTAAATCCTTAAAAAAATGTTTGCGAACCGGGCGAACCGCCATAGACTTCAATGGGCAGGCGAATTTTAAAACACACAGGGACTCTTTCTGGCCACAATAGTGATGGAAAAGTTGTTTCAAGGGGACTAACACCTGGACTGTAGCATGCCGGAGGGGGATCCATGGCAAAACTCCCATGGAAAATTACACAGTTGATACAGAGTCTGGTTTTAATCCATAAAGGGCAGAAATCACCTAACATTCCTAAATCACAATGAATATGGATTGACACCTGACATATGACATATTGACACCTGTCCTCAGAGCTCCTGATGCACATGGACACAGAGCAGAATAGGGACTGGTCCCCCTACATAGTGTCACTTGGCAGATATGGATTGACACCTGTCCTAAGGATCCCTGATACACACTGACACAGAGCAGAATAGGGACTGTTCCTCCTACATCGGGTCACTTGGCAGATATGGATTGACACATGTCCTAAGGATCCCTGATACACACTGACACAGAGCAGAATAGGGACTGTTCCCCCTACATCGGGTCACTTGGCAGATATGGATTGACACCTGTCCTAAGGTTCCCTGATACACACTGACACAGAGCAGAATAGGGACTGGTCCCCCTACATCGGGTCACTTGGCAGATATGGATTGACACCTTGATACAAACTGCTATTTGTAACGGGCCCTTTAAATGGCAAATTGCCCTGCTTCCCTGGGTTGTGGAGAAGCCTATTTGCCAGCCTCCTCCCACATGACTATGGCCCCTGGGAGATTGTGAAAATGTATGCACTTTTATTTGGTGTGTATGGCCTTTAAGACTGTCAGTGGGCATATTGGGGCTTATGGACTCTTTATGTGACTGGTACTGGCCCTTTAAACACCTTTTTTGGGACATCAGGAAGATTGGGACACTGCCCCTTTAAGGCCGTGTCCCCAGACTTGTTGGGGACACTGCCCCTTTAAAACGGTGTCCCCTGTGTCCCCAGACCTGGTGCAAACCCTTTGTGCCTGCCTGGCTAATTCCCACTTGGTTCAGTAAATGGGGCTTACTGAACCAAGTACCACACAGGCAGACCACCCAGAAGTGGAAGTGTGCAGGCAATTTACCTCCCAGAAGCTGCGGTTAACCGCAGCTTAATTGACAATGCTGGGAGGTCTTTGTTCGTTTGCCGAACACGTGGCGGCGACCATCTTTGATCATTCGACGAGGTCAGTGGTATGTGTAGCCAAATTCATGGAACTAAAATCGGCTACACATTTCCGCGAACACCGCTGAGCTCTACCTTCTCCCCTACTGGTTTTACAGCTGCAGAGACTAAGTCCCATTAGTTTTTCAGCCTGGAAATAGACCGACCTTTAGCCAAATCTATGGGGCACTGTTTTGGGCAGGAAAATGTGCTAGATTAGGTCATAAAGGGACCTCCAGCTAACTTTTAACCCTGGTGGGTTGGCTGATTTTTGGTTATGTTTATGTTTTTTGGGTGTACTTTGATTCCAAATATGTAATTATGAAGATGGGATGTTTTTTAAAAGTTTGAAATTTATGGCTAAAAACTGTATTTTGCACCTGTGTTTAATTATGTTAATCTCTTCCCAAACGTCATTTCGTTCAAAGTGGAGAGAATGTTAAAAAAATATATTTTTGTTCGAGTGTGAGAAATGCTTTTCAGCCGCTTCTAATCTTAAGCATCATTTGAGGAGCCATACAGGAGAGAAACCTTATTTGTGGTGTGTTTAGTATTGTTCTGATCAGTTTAATACCTTTCGCGTCTCCTATCAGTGGACGTGTATATGGCAGCCATTTTAGGAACCGTACACCTGGGACCCGAGCAAGGTCACCTCGTTCAACAGGCTTGCAGCGTATCCTCCAAGAAGAAGAGCCTGAACCCTTACCGGCTGCACGTGTCTTACCTGTACATGGAAAGCTGCTCTGGTTCCTTGATGAGCCAGTTGCCCGTGAGTTAACATGTCCCGTGGAGAAGCACTCTGTCCTGTAAAGCCTCACCAAAAAAAAAGGAGTGGTGTGTTTAGTATTGTTCTGATCAGTTTAATACCTTCCGCGTCTCCTATCAGTGGATGTGTATATGGCAGCCATTTTAGGAACCGCACACCTGGGACCCAAGCAAGGTCACCTCATTCAACAGGCGACAACATTTGTCCCTGGAAAACTATCCTGGACATTCTGTACCATTTGTATGGATATGGCAGTGATTTCTGTAACAAGGAGATGGAAGAAGATGCTTGGTCGGTCCTCTTACTTCAAATTTGGGGCACTGCGTGGTCAAGCTAATGTGACACCAGATAGGAGTGGTGTGTTTAGTACTATTTTTATCAGTTTAATACCTTCCGCGTCTCCTATCAGTGGACGTGTATACGGCAGTGATTTCTGTAACAGGGAGATGGAAGAAGATGCTTGGTCGGTCCTCTTACTGCAAATTTGGGGCACTGCGCGGTCAAGCTAATGTGACACCAGATAGGAGTGGTGTGTTTAGTACTTTTTTTATCAGTTTAATACCTTCCGCGTCTCATATCAGTGGACGTGTACACGGCAGTGATTTCTGTAACGGAGATGGAAGAAGATGCTTGGTCGGTCCTCTTACTGCAAATTTGAGGCACTGCGCGGTCAAGCTAATGTGACACCAGATAGGAGTGGTGTGTTTAGTACTATTTTTATCAGTTTAATACCTTCCGCGTCTCCTATCAGTGGACGTGTACACGGCAGTAATTTCTGTAACAGGGAGATGGAACAAGATGCTTGGTCGGTCCTCCTAACTGGAGACTGTGTTGCTGTACGGGTGGCAGGTGGAGCCATTTATAAAGTACCCACTGCTTTGCAGACCAGGTATCAGTGGTCAGATGGACCCTTGCCCCAACACTGTGTGCCAGACATGCCATTACTTCCTTTTGCACATTCGAGTACAGGTTGGGGATTGCCTTTTGCGCAAAGAAATTTTGGCCGAGTACCTTCCACTGCAGTGTCCCAATAGCTACAAATTTTTTGAACGCCTCAGACTCCACCAGATTGTATGGTAAAAGCTGGCGGGCTGATAGTTCAGACAAGCCAGGTGTCAGACGCCGGGCAAGGGGGTGACTTTCTGACGCTTGCAGACAACTAACTGCTATTCAATCTATAACAGTGAGAAAAGTTTTGAAGCCACAGTGCAGCACCAGAGGGCCTAAAAATTAGGCATGTACACATGCCTGAAAAATTTGGTATTGTTGCAGCCGCTGCTGTAGCAGTGGCCAGAAAAAATGATGTTTGTTTCACAGGCAGAAAGTGCCCTAAAACATGGCGGCTTGAACCCTAGTTGGTGGCGGATAAGTCACGCAAGTCAACCGGCATTCAGAGCTAAAATACAGCAGCGTGTGGACCATTTTTAGCCCAAGGCAGCTCATCTCATCAGGCCTTTTTACATAGGGTCACTTGGCAGATATGGATTGACACCTGTCCTAGGGATCCCTGATACACACTGACACAGAGCAGAATAGGGACTGTTCCTCCTACATCGGGTCACTTGGCAGATATGGATTGACACATGTCCTAAGGATCCCTGATACACACTGACACAGAGCAGAATAGGGACTGTTCCTCCTACATCGGGTCACTTGGCAGATATGGATTGACACATGTCCTAAGGATCCCTGATACACACTGACACAGACCCTGGGGAGATAGCGCAGCTAAGCGGACAAGGGCACATGTAGGAGTGTGGGGATAGATGCAAGGGAGTGACTTGGGTAATGTGTGTGGGAGGGGTTAGGCTCAATATAAGTTAGCGTGGGGGAGGTCTTACCTCAGTGCCACATGGGATTCGGGCCAGCAAACAGCTTCCTGTCCTCCTGCTCCTGTTTGCCTGGGCCTTTAGTCTTCACAGCTTGAGGTGATGGATGTCGAGGCGATCCTGTCGTCCCTCAGGGCTGCTGCTGCGCTGGATGGTGGCCGGCAACTGAGGGAGCAATTCCAGATCGTTACTGGAGGTATGGCTGCCGGTGTGGGCACCCCCCGTGGCCTACCCTCCCCTGGAGCACCCCCTGTGGTCTCCCCTGCTGCCTCCCATGCGGCCCCTGCCCCTGGGGGCCACACCAGCACTGGCAGGCGTTCCCGTCCGCCTGCCAGGCTCTCTCCTGATAACACCCCTCGGGCCCGGTTGAGGAGCAGGAGCCCGGGCCCGAGGCATCGCCGGGACCGCGTGGCTGGGGCTCCGGACACGCGGCCTGGGTCCAGTGGCCGGGAGTTGCGGCCTTCCGCGGCTGCACGGGCGGTGCAGTCTGCCCCCTCAAGGCCTGAGGTGAGGCCTTCATCTGCCGCGCGCCCTGCGGCCCGGAGGCCTGGTGCGCGGCCTACCCGGCGGGCTCCACGTGCCCGGCCGGTTCCCCTCCCTCCCGCCCCGGCCGCCAGCATGGGAACGCGGTCCGGGGGCGGTGGGAGGCCTGCAGCTACATCCGGGCGGCGGGCGGCCGCCCGGCAACTTTCCAGATCCCCCCGCGGCCGGCGGGGGCGTGGGGCTGCCGCTGGGGCCCCGGTGGTGAGTGGGGGCACGCGGGGTACCGTGGTACCGCCGCTGGGGGTGCGTGGGGGGTCCCCTTGTATGTCGGGAGCCTCCTCTGGCAGTGAGGAAGGCTCCCGGTACTCTCCCTCCCCTGTCCCCTCCCCCTCCCATGTGCGTTCCGCGAGGGGGTCCCCTGGGGGGCCCAACTTCCCACTGAGAGGGCCCCCGGGTCCCCCTCACGTTTCTCTGGCCTCCTCTTCCCCCCTCCCTCCCCCTCTCTCTTCTGTGGGTGTCCCCCCCCTTCTTCCTTCTTCCCTGCCCCCCCCTGTGTCTGTCTCTCCCTCCCCTGGGGGCTACCCTACTCTATCTGGGCCCCCTCTGTTCTCCACCCCCCCTCTTACCTTGCCTGGGCCCCCTCCCCCCCCTGCAGGTCACTTACCTCGGCCATCTCCTCTGGGGCATGGGCTCACGTCCTCTTCGCTGCTCTCTCCTCAGGATACTGCTGCAGTTCGTGGATCCGGCCAGCAGGTGGCGCCTGGAACACAGCTAATCTCTTCTCTGGATGCTGGAACCCAATTTTCAGTGCCTCAGTCTTCCATGAATGCAGCGCAGCAGGGTTTGGATCGCCAAGCTGCCGCCGGTGAGTACAATGTTCCCTCCTCTATTGCCGCTTCTGGTCTCGGGTTGGGGGGTTTTCTTTCGGGTCTCCAAGGTTTGTTAGATCAATGGGAGCAGGGGGCGGCGGGAAAAGGGGGCACCTCTGTAGATAGTCAGCTGCGATCTGTTTGGTCCCCCGCGCAGTTTCCCCCCGCAGTTCCGATTCTCCCTCCTCCCAGGCCCCTTTCAGTGGTGGGTAGTGGTTCGTTGCCCCTGGGACCCACGGGAGATGGTGTTTGTGCGCCTGTGGGTGACGCTCCCCCTGAGGCGGGCGTGGCAGACGTGGCGCGTGGCGCAGCCTATATGTGCTGGTCTGGCCCTCTGGGTCTGCACTTAAAGCAGGAAACGAGGGATAAAATTTGGAAGGGTGAGTTCGTCGAGATATTTTCTCTCCTGCCGCTGGAGGAAGCTCCTCCCGCGACAGAGAAAGACAGTAAGGAGTCTGAAAAAGACAAGGAGAAATACCGCTATCGGAAAATTCCCAAAACGTTTGGGAATTGGATTCGGGCGTTCTCCATCCTAGCCAGCGTGGTGGGGGAGAAAGCTCCCCAGAAGTGTTCCGCGTTGTTCTGTTATCAGGACACGATCTGGAACGCCTGTCGAACCTATGGGGGGCTGGGGTGGTGGAGGTACGACGAGCAGTTCCGGCAGCGGCTGGCGGTGCGTCCTTCGTTGTCTTGGGACCAGATGGACATTGGTCTCTGGCTCGCAATTATGACCCGTCCAGCTCCTCAGCAGGGCGCGGTTTCGTCCTTTCTTGGGGGGGGCGGTGGGGGCTCCTTTGCCCCATCGGCCCCCAATCAAAGGACAGGCTGTTGTTGGAAGTTCAACGACAGTCACTGCAAGTGGGGGTCCTCGTGCCGGTTTAAGCACGAGTGCTCCAGCTGCAGCGGGGCTCATCCCGCCTCTCGCTGTTTCAAGCGTGGGAAAACGGGCGAAAAAGGGGACATGGGGGCTAAGGGCGACGACACCGGTGCTCGTAAACGCGATGCGCCCGTGGCTCGACCTTTATAGGAACCGGGCGGCAGCACGGATCCTAGTGGAAGGGTTTGAGCAGGGTTTCTGGATCCCCTTTTCGGAGCGCCCTCCACAGCACTCTGTTCGGAACCTCAGGTCCGTGCGGGAATTTCCTCATGTGGTTCGGGAAAAACTGGGGAAGGAGGTCTCCTTGGGCCGGATGGCCGGCCCGTTTTCCTTCCCTCCCATGCCTAACTTGCGGGTCTCTCCTTTGGGCGTGGTGCCTAAGAAGGAACCGGGTAAGTTTCGACTAATTCACCATTTGTCTTACCCCCGGGGGGGTTCGGTGAATGATGACATCTCAGCGGAGCTTTGCAGGGTTTCCTACGCCTCTTTCGATGCTGCAGTTCGCATGGTGAGGGCTGCTGGCCCCGGGGCGCTGCTAGCAAAGGCGGACGTGGAATCTGCTTTTCGGTTGCTTCCAGTGCATCCGGAGTGCCATCATTTACTGGGCTGTGCTTTTGAGGGCCAGTTCTTCGTGGATATGTGCCTACCTATGGGTTGCTCTCTGTCATGTTTCTATTTTGAGTGCTTTAGCACTTTTCTAGACTGGGTGGTGCGGAGGGAAGCTGGGGTCTCTTCCCTTCTGCATTACCTGGATGACTTCTTGTGCGTAGGGCCGGCGGAGTCGCACGTCTGTGCCCTCTTGTTGCGGGTTCTCGGGGAGGTGTTTCAGCATTTTGGTGTTCCGTTGGCTCATGACAAGACGGTGGGTCCGGTCACGTGCCTTAGTTTCCTGGGCATTGAAATCGATTCGGTAGCCAGGGAATGTCGGTTGCCTCAGGACAAGGTCCTGGACCTGCGCCTGGCGGTTTCGCAGGCTCTAGGGCGGCGGAAAATCCAGCTGCGTGGCCTGCAATCTCTGCTAGGAAAATTCAATTTCGCTTGCAGGATTTTGCCCATGGGACGTATCTTTAACAGGCGCTTGGCGGCGGCATCGGGGGTCGTTCGCCCGCAGCACTTTATCCGGCTAACGCGCCCCTTGCGGGCTGATTTGGCTGTCTGGGATTCCTTTTTGGCCTCCTATAATGGGAGGTCGTACTGGCAGGCCCCGGAGGTTTCTAATGCGGACCTACATCTGTTTACAGATGCGGCTGGCTCAGCCGGTTTTGGGGCCGTCCTGGGCTCCAAATGGTGCGCTGACTCATGGCCCGAGTCCTGGCACACAGCAGGGCTCACTCGAAACTTGGCATTTCTGGAGCTCTTTCCTATTCTGGTAGCGTTGGAGGTATGGGGTTCCTTGCTAGGGGACAGACGGGTGGTTTTCCATTGCGATAACTTGGGGGTGGTTCAAGCCATTAACCAACAGTCGGCTTCCTCCCCCCCCGTGGTTCGCTTGCTGCGGCGCCTAGTTTTGCGCTGTCTGGAGCTGAATGTGTATTGTAGGGCTGTACACATACCGGGTGTTCGTAATGTGATGGCCGATGCTCTCTCTCGTTCACAGTGGGACGTGTTTCGGGCAGTGGCCCCACAAGCCGAATTGGAGGGTGTCCCGTGTCCGACAGAGATGTGGTCATTGGGCCTGACAGATTAATGGAATTGGTCCGTAGGTCGGTTGCTGCTGCCACATGGGACCGCTATAACAAGGTTTGGAGGGAATGGGACGGGTGGGAGAGGTCCAAAGGGGGATTCCAGGATTCGGCCACTCGTCTGCAGGGACTGGTGCTTCTCTTGGGGGAGTGGGAGGCCATTGGGCTGTCTCCCTCGGCCATTTCGGCGCGCCTGGCAGGGCTTAGCTTCCTGTTTAAGCTGCAGGGTTGGGAGGATGCTACCAAGGCGTTTCTTGTACGCCAGGTGCTGAAGGGTTTGAGGCGAGGTAGGGTGTCTACACGGGATTCGAGGCGTCCTGTCTCGGGCACGCTCTTAACCTCGTTGTGTGAGGCACTGCACGGGGTTTGCCATTCGGATTTCGAGGTTCGGCTTTTTCGCCTGGCCTTTTCCCTGGCATTCTTTGGTGCCATGCGGATTGGGGAGCTGGTGTGCCCCAATCGGCAGCGGGTAGGGGGTGTGCTGTTTGAGGACGTTACGTGCACCGCGGATGGGATCTCGTTCAGGATCCGCCGCTCTAAGACGGATGTTTTGGGTAGGGGTAAGTGGGTCCGGTTGGGGGCCGTGCCTGGTTCTGGCATTTGTCCTGTGTGGTCCTTTCAGGAATATTGCGCCTTGCGGCCTGCTACGGCACTGCCTCTCCTGGTACATAGGGATGGGAGTTTCCTGTCGCATTTTCAGTTTATTCGAGTGTTTCGTTTGGGGCTGGAGGCCATGGGTTTGGTTGGCAAGGAGTTCGGGGGCCACTCGTTCCGTATTGGGGCGGCTACTGAGGCCTCTAGGCTTGGCATGCCTGCGCAGGTGGTTCAGAGGATTGGTAGGTGGGAATCAAGACGTTATGTTTCCTATGTTCGGCCGGAGGGTTTACTGTCGTAATTTCTTTCCACAGTTTCGGTTCCCCCCAGGATTTGGATCATCGGGCACTCTTATGTTTACTGGGCTGGGCAGCGTGCAGCGGTACGGCCTGGAGGCGAGCGGTTGGGTTTCACGCCTTCCGTAGCAGAGGTTCGATGGTTCGGTGCGAGGGGTATGCGGTGGGTTCGGCTCCTCCCTGAGTTGGTGCAGCTTTCTCACCTACTAGGGGTGCCGAGTGTCCTGGTGATCCACTTAGGGGGGAACGATTTGGGTTCAGTGCCCATCTGGGATTTAATTTCGGTGGTGAAGCGGGACTTAGCCCGCATTCTAGTCCTATTCCCCAACGTGCGCTTGGTCTGGTCAGAAGTCATTGCACGGAACTATTGGCGTGGCGCTAGGAGCCAGAGTGCCGTGGAACGGTGCAGGCGCAAGTTTAACAGGCGGGTTTCCCAATTTGTTTTGGGGGTTCGGGGGATTCCTATCCGCCATAGGGTTTTTGAGCGTGAGGCGGCCGCATTTTTTCGAAGGGATGGTGTGCACCTGACGGAGGTCGGGCTCGACCTTTTTAATCTCGCCCTACAGGAGGCGGTGGAACAGGCCATGGAGGGTTTTGGTGGGGTTCCCCGCTGATTTAGGGGTAAATCAACGGGTCTGGTGGCGGGGGTATGTCCTTGCCAATTAAGTTTGAAGGGTTATGTTTAAGGATGGAGTAAGTTCATTATGTTTGCAGGTCTCAACCTCCCCTGCTTCAAACGGTTAACATTAGGTTGCCTGAGGTGTCGTGCCCATCGAGCGTGGATAAGGTCGGCTGATGGCGGGCATTGGAAAGAGATGATTTATGACGAGGGGGGAGGTGAGAGGAAGTGGTGTTTAGGAACCACTGTATGTTTATTAGCAAGGACGGTTGGGTCACTGCATAACACTGTGTTGAGTAATATGTTATATGTTAATTTATGATTATTTATTTCGTTACAGAAAGAAGAGATTTAATAAAAAGTTATGGATGTGTTATGCAGTTATTTATTGATGTTATAATAAATGCTGTGGCCTGTTCATCCATACTAAGTTGTTTGTCGTTATTGGGGGGTTTAATGGGGCTAGATTTGTTCTAGACTGCATCGCGATTCCCCACTACGTACCTACAAGAGCAGAATAGGGACTGTTCCTCCTACATCGGGTCACTTGGCAGATATGGATTGACACATGTCCTAAGGATCGATGATACACACTGACACAGAGCAGAATAGGGACTGTTCCTCCTACATCGGGTCACTTTACAGATATGGATTGACACATGTCCTAAGGATCCCTGATACACACTGACACAGAGCAGAATAGGGACTGTTCCTCCTACATCGGGTCACTTGGCAGATATGGATTGACACATGTCCTAAGGATCCCTGATACACACTGACACAGAGGAGAATAGGGACTGTTCCTCCTACATCGGGTCACTTGGCAGATATGGATTGACACATGTCCTAAGGATCCCTGATACACACTGACACAGAGCAGAATAGGGACTGTTCCTCCTACATCGGGTCACTTGGCAGATATGGATTGACACATGTCCTAAGGATCCCTGATACACACTGACACAGAGCAGAATAGGGACTGTTCCTCCTACATAGGGTCACTTGGCAGATATGGATTGACACATGTCCTAAGGATCCCTGATACACACTGACACAGAGCAGAATAGGGACTGTTCCTCCTACATCGGGTCACTTGGCAGATTGACACTGTCCACAAGGACAAGCTGCAGACTTCCTGGCACGGCCCATACAAGGTGGTAGAGCAGGTTTGTGATACCACCTTTGTGATCGGTGCGGTCACAGGCACGGGAGGCAAGCACATGCTCCATGTGAACAACCTCAGACGCCTATCCTATGACTCGGATAGACAAGCTCCTAGACAAAATGGCCAGAGGCCAGTACCTCACCACAATAGATCTGTGCAAGGGGTACTGGCAAATTCCATTAGCCGAGGACGCCATCCACAAGTCGGCATTTGTCACCTTGTTTGGCCTGTATCAGTTTAAGGTCATGCCATTTGGGATGAAGAATGCCCCGGCTAACTTTCAGAGGATGGTAGATCGGCTACTGGATTGGTTTCAGGAGTATGCCTGCACCTACTTGGATGATATAGCCATTTTTAGCTGCTCCTGGCCCGAACACCTGACCCACATAGGAGCCGTACTAGACCGGATTAGGGAGTCCGGACTGACCCTAAAGCCCAGTAAGTGCCATATAGGAACGCGTAAAAACCTCCCCAAGATAGTAGTATGGGCCCCAGAGTGTGAACAGGCCTTCCAACAACTCAAGACGGCGCTCATTAAATCACCTGTACTTTCTGCTCCTGATCCAACTAAACACTTTCTCGTCCATACAGACGCTTCTATGTTTGGATTGGGAGCAGTACTGAGCTAAGTCGGAGCAGATGGTGGCGAGCAACCCATTGAAAAGGAGTGCATGGCGGTGGTGTGGGCCCTCAAAAAGCTGCAACCTTACTTGTATAGACAACCGTTTACCTTACTCACAGATCACAACAAATTTGGGGCACTGCGCGTGCAATCTAATGTGCCACCAGATAGGAGTGGTGTGTTAAGTAGTACTATTCTTATCAGTTTAATCCCTGTTACGTCCCCTATCCGCTGATGTGGAGCAAGACGCAGCAGCAGAAGAGGACTCAGCCGAGGAGGTTATGGAAGAGGATGGAGTAGGAGGAGTAGAGGAGGTGGCAGCAGGCCTGCCTGCAAGTCGTGGCGGTGTCACCAACTCCTCTGCAGAGCCACGCATTCCATGCTTGGCAGCCGTCAGCAGGTTTGCCCAATGCGCAGTGTAGGTGATATACCTGCCCTGACCATGCTTTACAGACCAGGTATCAGTGGTCAGATGGACCCTTGCCCCAACACTGTGTGCCAGACATGCTATTACTTCCTTTTGCACAATTGAGTACAGGTTGGGGATTGCCTTTTGCGAAAAGTAATTTCGGCCGGGTACCTTCCACTGCGGTGTCCCAATAGCTACAAATTTTTTGAACGCCTCAGACTCCACCAGCTTGTATGGTAAAAGCTGGCGGGCTAATAGTTCGGACAAGCCAGCTGTCAGACGCTGGGCAAGGGGGTGACTTTCTGACATTGTCTTCTTACGCTCAAACATGTCCTTGACAGACACATGACTGTGGGCAGATGAGCGGGAACTGCTCAAGGCGGGAGACGGAGTGGCGGATGGTTGAGAGGGGGCAAGGTTGACGTGGCTGAAGATGCTGGACCAGGAGGAGGATGGCGGCTTAGAGTAGGCGTGCTGCTTATACTCATGTGTTGATCCCATAGGCGTTTGTGATGTGAGATCATGTGCCTACGCAAAGCAGTTGTACCTAGGTGGGTGTTGGACTTCCCACGACTCAGTTTCTTTTGGCACAGGTTGCAAATGGCATCGCTGTTGTCAGAGGCAGACACACAAAAAAAATTCCACACTGCTGAGCTCTGCAATGACGGCATTCTGGTGGTGGACACAGCATGTGTTGATTGGCGTGCTGTCGGGCTGACCCCGGGTGTCGATGCATGCTGTCTGACTGTGCCACTAGCTCCTTGCGACGACCTCCCCCTGCTTCCAACTCGTCTCCTCCTCCTCCCTGTCTCCCCATCTGAACTTTCGCCCTGTTCTTCTTCTTGACGAGCGGGCACCCACGTGACATCCATGGACGCATCGTCATCATCAACCGCTTCACTTGTATCTGACAACTCAGCAAAGGAAGCAGCAGCGGGTACAACATCATCATCATCATCACACCGTACGTCCATGTGTGTAATGCTGCCTGCCTGAGACATATCCCTGTTATCTACATCCTCTGGCAATAATGGTTGCGCATCACTCATTTCTTCAAACGGATGTGTGAATAACTCCTCTGACATACCAAGTAAAGCGGCTGTGGTGCTAGTTTTGGTGGTGGCGGCAGGCGGGTGAGTGGTATCTTGAGAGGTGCCTGAAGCTAAGCTGGAGGAGGATGGTGCGTCAAGGTTCTGAGCGGAGGCTGTAGAAGATTGGGTGTCCTGTGTTAGCCAGTCAACTATGTCCTCAGAACTTTTCAAGTTCAGGGTACGTGGCCTCTGAAAACTGGGCATTATTCTAGGGCCAAAGGGAATCACAGCACCACGACCACGATGGCCTCTGCGGGGTGGCCTGCCTCTGCCTGTCATTTTTTTGGGGATTAGTGGTACTATGCGTGCAAGCTACTGTGAGACCAGATATGAGTGGCAATGTGCACCGTATCCACTGTTAGCGTAACACACCCGCTTTAAGGACACTGACTGCTATTCAATCTATAACAGTGAAAAAAGTTTTTTGTTTTTAAATGCAAGCTATTGTGACACCAGTGAGTGGTGGCACTGGGCACCGTATCCACTGTTAGCCTAACACACCCGCTTTAAGGACACTGACTGCTATTCAATCTATAACAGTGAAAAAAGTTTTTTGTTTTTAAATGCAAGCTATTGTGACACCAGTGAGTGGTGGCACTGGTCACCGTATCCACTGTTAGCGTAACACACCCGCTTTAAGGACACTGACTGCTATTCAATCTATAACAGTGAAAAAAGTGGTTTTTGTTTTTAAATACAAGCTATTGTGACACCAGATCTAAGTGGTGGCACTGGGCACCGTATCCACTGTTAGCGTAACACACCCGCTTTAAGGACACTGACTGCTATTCAGTCTATAACAGTGAAAAAAGTTTTTTGTTTTTAAATCCAAACTATTGTGACACCAGATCTAATTAGTGGCACTGGGCACCATATCCACTGTTAGCGTAACACACCCGCTTTAAGGACACTGACTGCTATTCAATCTATAACAGTGAAAAAAGTTTTTTGTTTTTAAATCCAAGCTATTGTGACACCAGTCTAATTGGTGGCACTGGGCACCGTATCCACTGTTAGCGTAACACACCCGCTTTAAGGACACTGACTGCTATTCAATCTATAACAGTGAAAAAAGTTTTTTGTTTTTAAATGCAATCTATTGTGACACCAGTGAGTGGTGGCACTGGGCACCTTATCCACTGTTAGCGTAACACACCCGCTTTAAGGACACTGACTGCTATTCAATCTATAACAGTGAAAAAAGTTTTTTGTTTTAAATGCAATCTATTGTGACACCAGTGAGTGGTGGCACTAGGCACCGTATCCACTGTTAGCGTAACACACCCGCTTTAAGGACACTGACTGCTATTCAATCTATAACAGTGAAAAAAGTTTTTTGTTTTTAAATGCAAGCTATTGTGACACCAGATATAAGTGGTGGCACTGACTGGGGAAATGGGCACAGTATCCACTGTGAGCCTGACACAGAAGCTGGCAGCAGTGGCAGACAACTAACTGCAATTACATTACACAGAAAAAAAAAAAAGCATACCCTAACCCTAACCTAGCTATGCCTAACCCTATCTAATCAACAGCAGCTACACTTTCCCTCCTCTCACTAAGCATGCAGTTTGAGAATGAATGTAAAATGGATGCCTTCCAGTAGGTGGGAGGGTCTGCTAATTGGCTGGAATGTGTCTGCTGACTGTGAGGTACAGGGTTAAAGTTTACTCAATGATGACGAATAGGGGCGGATCGAACCGCGCATGCGTTCGCCATCCGCGGCGGACGCGAACACGCTATGTTCGCCAGGAACCGTTCGCCGGCGAACCGTTCGGTACATCACTAAAGATGAATTCAATCTGTTCGACATTTGGAGAATTCATAATCCAAATCTGAGAGATTATACACACTTCTCTAAAGTCCACTTTTCCTATTCGAGGCTGGACATGATTTGGATAGATCCCAATCTTATTGATAAAGTTCAAAAAGTAAATATAAAGGAAATGGTTTTGACAGATCATAATGGTGTAGTATGTGCAATAGAAATTGGAAAAAATTTAAAAGAGCCATACAGTTGGCGTTTAAATGATAGTTTGCTCTGCTCTGATGCGAACAAAAAACTTATGGAAATAAATATAAGCAATTATTTCAAAGAAAATAGTACAGAGGATATCGATCCATCCACTTTGTGGTGTGCCTTTAAGGCAGTAATAAGAGGTCATTTTATTAAACTTCAAAGTCAAATTGATAAAAATATTAGTTTATCTTACCTTCATAGTCAGTTAGGGAAGTTGATTCAAAATAATAAATATAACCCAACAGTTGAAAATTCTGAGGAAATATCAGTAATAAAAGATAAGATTAACCAAAAATTAATGGAAAGAACGGTTAAAAGCTTAGATAGATTAAAACTAAAATATTATTCTAAGGGCAACAGAGCTGACAAATTGCTATCACAAAAACTCAGAAAACAAAAGGGTTTAAATAAGGTAGAAAAACTAACAAATAATGGAACAACTGCAGTAATTCCCAAAGAAATAGGACAACAATTTAATGATTTCTACAGTAAGTTATATAATATACCTCAAATTACGATAGTTGAAGACATAAAAAAATATTTAGAAAAAATAAATAAGTTTCAGTTAACAGAACTACAAAGTGAAGCAATAAATAAAGATATAACTATAGATGAAATAATGAAAGCCATAAATAATCTGGAAGAGTATAAAACCCCAGGTCCAGATGGATTTAGCAATCTATTTTACAAAACATTCAAAGAACTAATCTGCCCTTATATGACTAATACTTTTAACAGTGCAGCTAAAAGAGGATTTCTTCCAACAGAGATGTTAAAAGCTAACATCCTACCAATTCTAAAACAAAACAAAAACCCTACTGATGTTAAGAACTATCGTCCAATATCTTTGATAGATGTTGACACCAAACTATATGCCTCAGTGCTGGCCGCTAGAGTTAAAAAACTCTTACCATTGATCATACATCAAGATCAAATAGGATATGTCCCAGGCAGAAACTCCTATACTAGTATCAGAAAAATTGTTAACATCTTGGACGATGCCAAAAGCAATAGAGTTCCAGTTTTGGCCCTGTCGATTGATGCTGAAAAAGCATTCGACAGAGTCAACTGGACCTACTTAGATGTTGTACTGTCGCATTATGGTCTTGATGGTTGGATTAAGAAAGCCATTATGGCACTTTACGCAAACCCATTAGCACGTACTAAAGGACCAAATATTACTGCTCCATGGTTCCAACTGAAAAATGGTACACGACAGGGGTGTCCACTTTCACCATTATTGTATTTGCTCTCTATTGAACCATTAACTGAGAAAATCAGAAATAATAAAGAGATTTATGGCTATAAAACACTAGATGTAGAACAGAAATTAAGTCTATATGCTGATGATATCTTAATTACCATAACTAACCCGGATATCTCATTGGATTTTCTAATGTCAGAAATCGACAGCTATAGTAAAATATCTAATTACAAATTAAATATAAACAAATCTATGATTTTGGATATTAATTTGGATAAGCAAAATAAAAACAAGATTAAGGACAGATATAATTTTTTATGGGTTGAAAATAGCATGGATTATTTGGGAGTTAAACTGACTAGAGATGTAAATAGAATTATGGAGATAAATTTCTTGGATTTACTACAAAATCTTAATAAATGGTTAAAAAACCGAAGAAATTTAGAAATATCTTTTTGGGGAAGGATAAACGTAGTTAATTCATATGTCTCTCCAAAATGGAACTATATGTTCCAAATGTTGCCATTATATATTTCCAACCATTGCTTGGAACTGATACAGAAAAGCTTCACCCAATATATTTGGAAAGGTAAAAAAAACAAGATTGAGTCAGTCAATATTAACACAAAAATTAAGTAGAGGAGGATTGGCTTACCCTTTAATATTAAATAATTATAGGGCAGCTGTAATTTTACATTTATACAGGATGCAAGTAGAAGAGAATAAAAACGAAAGTTGGTACAAAACAGAACTTATTGCAGGAGGAGCTCCTAGTCTGGATTGCTTAATTTGGAATATTACTAAATCCTCTAAAAAAAAAAGACTATTCCAACATAATTTTAACACATTTAATGAATAGCTGGCTTAAAATAAAAAAAACTCTAAAAATGGAAAATAAAATCCCAACCTATTTAAAATTGGATTTTGTCGAATAACAAGTTGCAGATATAAACCTAAAAAATTGGAATCAAGTAGGAATTTTGTGACTGTCCCAACTACTTGTAGAAGATAAAATTAAAACTTTTGCTCAATTAACACAGGAATACAATTTACCACCAAAAGAGTTGTTTAATTTTTTAAGACTTAAAAGTTTTTGATGTCACACTTAATAGCATCAAAAACTAGTTTGAATAATGCGTTAAATATACTTTTCAATACAGACAAGATAAATAAACCACTCTCAAAAGCTCTGGTATTAAGTAAAATGTGTAATAAAGAAAAAACTCCAACAGCTATAGCCACCTGGAAAGAAGAATTAAACATAGATATAAATATTAGGCATTGGGGTTCTTCACTGATAGGAGTTTCGAAGAATATACACTCGCTAAACTTATTAGAAACTAATTTTAAAGTCCTAAACAGATGGTACTTAGTACCAGATAAATTGAACAAAATGTACCCTTCAACAAACCATCTATGTTGGAGATGTGGTATAGACACAGGTACTTTTAAGCATATTTGGTGGGAGTGCAGTAAACTGAATAATTTGTGGTCCAATTTTCAAAAGTTTGTGTCTGTAAATTTAAACCTTGAACTGAGGCTCTCTCCAGAGATCGTTTTGCTCCATCTAAACTGGCCGGTAATGACACATGATTAGAAAATTATTCTTATTCACCTTTTTTTAGCAGCAAAAAATGTGATTGCGAGAGGATGGAAAAATGACAGGGAAGTTCCTTGGGATCAAGTTAGAGCCCAGCTTAAGTTCTGTTGTTGAGCAAACAAAAATTAAGCAGGAAAACAACAACTTGGATGAAATGCTGGGAGAGGATTGATAAATAGAGGTTTTTTTTTTGTTTTTTTTTGTTTTTTGAGGCTTGTTAAAAATTAACCCCTACATAAATCTAAAGAGAAATTGGGCCTGACTATCAACACCTTGGACAATATAATATAAGATATAAGATACAAGATATACATTCTTACTCGATATGTTTCCTCCTTTCTCTTTTGCTGCATTGTCTTGTCTATGTAGATATGTAAGTCTAAGTACTGTTTGTTTTTGGTTAATCGAAACGTATAAAGAAAACTTTTATGGATGTATTTTTCAAATGGGAAAAATGTTCATTTACCATTTGTATGCAACTGTTGTATTGTATTGTTTTTTATGAAAAAAAAAACAAGGGAAAACCCTTTTAATAAAGACTATTAAAAAAAAAAAGAAAAAAAAAAACAAGCATAGGATTTTAGATAGGTTTTATATCTTATGTAATATTAGATATATTATATGTGAATCTTAAAAAGGATTGTATTAGAATACTGAGAGCGTCTCAACCCACCCTTTGGTGGGTCCCCACTCAGGTCTTAGTTCACCTGTGCCATTACAGGAAGAAACTTAGCTTGTCACATATGAGATTGTTCTCACCTACAATGTTAGTCCAGACACAAAAAACTAGCAGATTCTCTTTGCACAAGAGATACAACAATCCCAAGTGTGTCAGAAAGATGTATCTGACATCCCCATAGGCACAGTGACAACGTCTTGATTACCCTCTTGAGTTAGGAACATCTAGGTGATATGCCAATAAGCCACAAACAGGATTTAAAAGGGTAATTCAGAAGTGGATCCCCATGCTACACCTCAAGAAGGCCTAATTGGTTCTCTGAATATCCCTCTTGCACAAAGAGAACTTGCCAGCATGTTGTAAATGGACTGGCCTTATGCAAGGGATCAGTCAGAAATGCACAAGTGAGCAAAACTTGCTTGAGACCTAAGCATGGGCTGACGGGCAATCTGCTGCATTTTTTCCTGTTCTGTTTTTGCTTATACAGGACTCCCAACTATCTTGCTTTTGGAAGAACAGTCCCCATTTTAAGATTCTGTTCTGCTATTCCATAGAATGTGACGGCAGATAAGAACCATTCGGCCCATCTGGTCTGCCCAATTTTCTAAATACTTTCATTAGTCCCTAGTCTTATCTTATAGTTAGGATAGCCTTATGCCTATCCCACGCATGCTTAAACTCCTTTACTGTGTTAACCTCTACCACTTCAGCTGGAAGGCAATTCCATGCATCCACTACCCTCTCAGTAAAGTAATACTTCCTGATATTATTTTTAAACCTTTGTCCCTCTAATTTAAGACTATGTCCTCTTGTTGTGGTAGTTTTTCTTCTTTTAAATATAGTCTCCTCCTTTACTGTGTTGATTCCCTTTATGTATTTAAATGTTTCTATCATATCCCCCCTGTCTCGTCTTTCCTCCAAGCTATACATGTTAAGGTCCTTTAACCTTTCCTGGTAAGTTTTATCCCGCAATCCATGAACCAGTTTAGTAGCCCTTCTCTGAACCCTCTCTAATATCCTTCTGAAGATACGGCCTCCAGTACTGTGTACAATACTCCAAGTGAGGTCTCACCAGTGTTCTGTACAATGGCATGAGCACTTCCCTCTTTCTACTGCTAATACCACTCCCTAAACAACCAAGCATTTTGCTAGCATTTCCTGCTGCTCTGTTACATTGTCTGCCTACCTTTAAATCATCAGAAATAATCACCTCTAAATCACTTTCCTCAGATATTGAGGTTCGGACTCTATCAAATATTCTGTACTCTGCCCTTGGGTTTTTATGTCCAAGATGCATTATCTTGCACTTATCCACATTAAATGTCAGTTGCCACAACTCTGACCATTTTTCTTGTTTACCTAAATAATTTGCCATTTGGTTCATCCCTCCTGGAACATCAACCCTGTTACATATCTTCAGCTAAAAGACAGACCTTACCATCAAGACCTTCTGCAATATCACTAATAAAAATATTAAAGAGAATGGGTCCAAGTACAGATCCCTGAGGTACCCCACTGGTGACAAGCCCAAGCTTTGAATATACTCCATTAACTACAACCCTCTGTTGCCTGTTACTCAGCCACTGCCTTACCCATTCAACAATATTGGAATCCAAACTTAAAGAATGCAGTTTATTGATAAGCCTTCTATGTGCAACAGTGTCAAAAGCCTTACTGAAATCTAGGTAAGCAATGTCTAGTGCACCACCCGGATTTATTATTTTAGTTACCCAATAAAAAAAATCAATAAGATTAGTTTGGCATCATCTCCCTGAAGTAAACCCATGTTGTCTCTGATCTTGAAATCAATGTGTTTTAGATGTTCAATCAATTAGAACCTTCACACCCTGATCTAGTGCCAAAACCCCTTGTAGCATGCTCCCCTGGGTGGCCACCATTTCGTATAGATGAATGCCATCCAGTGGGAGCATTCGTGGATTGCTTCCCAAACGAGGACTTCCCCGAGTCCCTGATGCCCCATTAGAATGTTTACACCAATCAATTAGAACACTCTCACTCACAACATAGTGTGAAACTGCAAGGGAAGAAATTAAGGAATGCTCCCCTGGGTGGCCGCCATTTTGTACAGACGAACGCCAATCAGTGGGAGCATTCGTATCATGAAAGGAGATGCTTCCTTTGCCTGGTTTCCACACAGGGACCCCGCATATGGAGGCTGTTCAAGGCAGGTACCATTGTGAGGGTCCCTGAGGTTGTTGTGGGCACTAGCTAGTTTGGTGGGCTTTTCTGTGCCTGGGAGACAAAGGGACCATCTCTTTTCCCGTGCATTGGCACAGAGGCTCCTGGGAAGAAGACCCCCTGTCATCTGGTGTGTGAAACCCTGTGTTTGGGTTGAGGGCTTTGGGGACAAAGGGAACAAAGTACCTTTCCCACACTAGGACCCCAGGAACGGGGAGGATCCTGGGATGTGACCTTGTATGGTTGTGTTGGAGACCCCTTGCATGGGGATATGCATAAAATCTGAGTGTGGCATAATAAAATCGTGTTGTACCTCAAGAAATGTGTCTCATCCAGTTACTGGGGGAAATGGCTGTCTGCTTGCTATGAGGGTTCCTGAGAGGCTGAGGGAAGGAATTAGCGGAGTTAACCGGTCAGGTTACCCGTGGTCCGCTACAATAGCCATCCAGATTCCTGAACTGCTATATACATAAACCATGAACTAAACAACTCAACTGCACAGTAGATAAGCATGTTCATTTTGATTCATGGTTCAGAGTTCTATTACTGGCACAAGAAAAAAGAGAGATGGGATGGGGAAGAAGCAGTGTTCTGTTTCTTTTTTTGTTTTTGAGTGGGGGCATATAAGCAGGTTAGTTTGTCATACTGAACATGTCAAGAGCAGTTAAAACAAACTATACTTCCAAGCAGGATTCTTCAAGACACTGTGGGAGTTTGGAATAGCTTGTTTAATTGATCCTATTGTGAGACTAAGTTTAGGTTACTGAAATATATACTCAAATAGCTACTGCTTTAGGCACATAAAACAACTTTGTATAAGAACCTATTTCATTCATCCTACTGTAAAACTATTAGTTATCGTTAGTGCAGGGCCATCTTAACAGCATTATAGGCCCCGGGCAAAGCATTGCATTGGGGCCAGCATGTACAACCACTCACAGGAATAAAAATGTAAGATATCAATACAATTAAGATTATATTTATTGGTACCTCCAACAAAAACATGCTGTATAGTAGAGATTTGGACTGTATGACATGATCCATGAAGTTAAAAAACAAGAAATGCAACAAAAAAATGGTACTCGGTTGGTAAATCACAGACAGAAATTGCACAGTACAAATTTACAATTAATTATTTATTATTAACCAGGTGTTCAACATAATCCATGAAATTGAAAAAAAAAATTCAACATAAAAATGCAGAGAATTGTTTTATAATGGTCTTGAAGTCAATGGGTCTTCAGCCGATATTGGGGTGATTAGTGCACCTAAATGTTTTAATAAAGAGGGCTTGGAGATTATGAATTAATCTCCCTGAATAAATAAATATATACATATATACACACACACAAATACAGAAAAGTTGGCAACTATGCATTGTGGGGCCCTCGGGAACTGCCCAGTATGCCCATTCATTAAGATGGCTCTGGGTTAGTGCTGTGTCTACTGATAACCACTGCCACTTAAAACCAACTTTATAGAATAATTATATAGAATAATGTAAATCCAAAATGTATTTTTTTTAATGTATAACCTTTAATAAATAATTACCAAACATTTAAGTAAAAAACAAACAGACCAGTGGATTACAGAAAATGTCACAAGGTCACATCCATGGTGTCAGGATAATATATGAACCAGCAGGTAAACACTAAGAAAGATATGTGTTACCAGGCCTTAGAGTAGCTGGACTTAACGTAAATAAAGAATGGTCAAGAACATGCCTATTCTAAAGAATGATATAGCACTAGAACAAGTGCAGAGACGAGTTACAAAATGGATATAAGGAATGGAGCATTTTAGTTATGAAGAAAGGTTAAAAAAATCTGAAATCTCTTTAATTTGGAAAAACGGAGCCTCAGAGTGGATATGATAACATTATATTCGGATCAGTACAAACCATTATCTTGAAATCTATTCATAAACAGGGCTATACATAGGGCACCAGGTCACGCATTTAGACTTGAAGAAAGGAAATTTAATCAAAGGCAAAAAATAAAAAAATTTACAGTAAGAACTATAAGGATGTGGAATTCTCTACCTAAAGAGGTGGTTTTATCAGAGTCCATACAGATGTTTAAAAAGCAATTGGATAAATACTTCCAAAAACATAACATACAGGGATAATTTCTAATTGAAGAATATACTAGCTTTAGTGTAACTATAATCTTAATTTTATTAATGACAGGAGGCGAATATTTGCTTAAGTCTCTCTTTACTAGAACTCCACGGCAGCACATTAACATAGAGAGAAAAACACCAGACAAAAACATAAGGAATCCATAAAAGGCTCCTCCCAACCAACTAATTCCTCTTTCACGCTGCGACAAGAATAAGGTACATAACAAAATACCAGAACAAGCAAAACAGAAACAAAAATATATAACATATGAAGAATGCCATCTGAATAGGACGATGAATCAATGTATGGACTCTTGACTTTTATTCTGTAAGGTATTTGGTTCTATGAACTGTAGTCGAACCATTAAACTGAAACAAGATAAACAGTCGAAAAACACTGATTAGTAAAGGAATTGCATTGAGAAAACACGAATCCCACCATCAAATACTGACAGTACAATAACATGAATCCCATCATCAATTACTGACAGTACAATATCCCAGATACACCCCCAACTCCCCTAGGCATCTAACCAGACTAACAACCCTAGCCTAGGAGATCAGGCAAATAACAGTATCAGTCAAACAACCAAACAAAAAAGGGGAAGGGAAAGGGAGGGAAATATTTGCCTCCTGTCATTAATAAAATTAAGGTGGGAAAATAGAATTGTCTGGTATGCCTAATACAACACACAGGTATGAGGGAATAGGACTTAAATGGATTGCTCAAAACTGGATAAACAAAGACCTGTCTTGGAAGATTGGTAACATTAGGTCCCCCCCCCCTTATTCTGATTTAGGGCACCCACTCGCTGCTCAGGGCTGGGGGCCGGGGGGAGGACAATAGGTCCCCCCCATTATTTTACTTTAGGGCCCTCACTCACCGCTCAGGGGTGGGGGCTCGGGAGGGGGGACCCTTTTCTTTCTTTTTTTTTTTTTTAACAGTGAGCAGCCACATGTTTAATAGACATGCCCCTACTTTACTTAGTATTAGTAAATTTGGCTGAAAGACCAATTTAGGTCTTTCAGCCTTTTAGTAGATAGCTCCCTAATACCGTGGGAATTAGGGAGTTATCTACTTATTCATTCCTGTCATTACAATGGCTGGCTAAGTAACTTACATTTTATTTGAATGTATGTTACTTGATTGTTGTAAGTGTTGCAAATGCTTACAGCTGAATCCGGTCTATGTTTGTATACTTTTTATTTAAAATTGTATACAGTGTAACATTCTTCCACTAGGTGAGTATATTAGTTTTTAGGCAATACTGTGCTTCGCAACTTCGGAACTTCGGAACTTCAGCACTTCGGGAACTTCAACACTTCGGCACTTCAACACTTTGGAAATTCAGTAATTTCGGAACTTCAGTACTTCGGCAATTCCTTATTCAGACATTCGGAAGTACCTGAATGTCCGAATTGCCTGAAATTCGGCCGAATTCACATTCAGACTGAAACAAATTGCACATGTCAACCTTTTGATATAGTTTGTCTGCTCTACAGCATATAACATCTGCTAGACAGACATATTACTTTTATTTACAGTGTGTGGTTCTGTGCTCATTAAAGGTGTTCTGTGTACCACATCTCTATGCCATGAGAACACTTCCCTCCCCCTCGCCGACCTACACTGGTCTGGGGACCTATTACATCTCAATCCTGCATACCCTCTAAGTCCATCTGCATGTGACCAATTAATGCTTTACCCTCCTGCCTGCATATATTACTGGGCCTGTGCTACCTGTGTCCATATACTGGCCTGTTTTGTCTGTGCCCACTTGATTGGCCTGCTTTGTCTGTGTCCCTATGATTGGCCTGCGCTGTCTGTGCCATATTACACATGCTCCAGGCCCGGCGGTTCCATACCCTGGACCCCTGTTGTCTCGAGCCTGCATGCGCTTACTACTTGACTCTGCCACTATTAGGGGTGCTGCCCCTATTGGCTGCTGGAGATACGCTGCCTCACCTCCTGAACTATGGAAGCCTCTACACAGGAGCAGAATGTGCAGGCCATGATTAATGCGGCAGTGGCTGCCTCTGTGGAGAAGGCCCTGGCTAGGGTCCTCCCTAACCACAACCAGAACGGGGTGCTAGAGGAACCCCCTGTTTGGCAGACGACTCTGTGGAGTCAGACTCTCAGGAGCGAGAGCAGGCAAGTGCGCAAAAGCGCTATTGGAAGGGTGAAGGCCCTGAACCAAGCTCCCGGAAGGGCAAGGCCCCAGCGAAGCGTCAAGGTTCGAGGTTATCAACCTCTCTGGCCAGGCGCTGACGTTTATTGGGCGCAGGGGAGGAGGTCTCCTTACACCCCCAACTATGGCCGTGCTGGACAAGTGGTGGGCAGACCAGTCCCCCTCAGGGGAGGAAGACGCTTAGGACGAGGACCATGGGGATGACCCCAAGTGGCGCTGGGAGGATGAAGACTCACCAGCGACAAAGGCCTCCGCTGCTCTGATGGGGGGGGTGATACCTTCCTGGATGCTACAGACGAGCCTCTATTTGACCCTCGATCCATCTGGCAACCCATCTGGCACTCCAGGTGCCAGATGGATCGAGGGTCAAATAGACCACTTGGCACAATTCACTGCCTGACCACTTGGCACAATTCGTGCACTACTGGGTCCGCAGACCTCTTGAAGGGGAGGTCCGCAAGAAACTGTGGGCGGAATGCCCCAGACCCGTCCTACTGGACAAGGTGGCTACAACAACGGAATTTGACCCCCTGGTGGCCACATACATTACCTGTACGGGTCAGGAAACCCAAGAAAGGGGTGGAGTGCAGCCTCCGTTCAGCGCAAGATAAACAGCTGGATATGCTGGGTCCCCTGTGCAGGATGTTGGCGCTGGCAGACGAGTCCTACTCGGATGGTACGACCCTGGACCCGGCCACCATGTGAGACTAGGCACTACGCTCCATTTGCCTGCTTGGCAATGCTAATGTGGCCCTCTCCACAGAACGCAGGAAGGCAGTCCTGCTCTGTATGGAAAACAAACTGTCGGAGCTGGGATCTAAAGAACTGGGCCCCCTGGCTAAGGGCCTACTGTTCAGGGAGCCATTCATCAAGGAGCTACACAAATACGTCAACCTGTTCACCTCCCTGGACAAAGCCCAGTCCTCCATAAAGACGGTGTTCCGACCACAGACTTCCAGGGTTTTTGGAGGGGCTGGATGACAGCGGGGTCGTGTCTCCAGCCACAGCTGGTCTTCTGGCCGCCAAAGATCCCGTGGGCCATCCTTCTTTCCCTCATACCAGTCCAGACCCCCCTACACTCAGAGGTCGGATAGAGGACGATGGAATCGTGCAAGAGATCGTGCAAGGTTCTCATCAGGTGAGAATAATTAAATTTCTCCCTCTCCCCTATTGCATGCGGGCAGGCTGTTTCACTGCAGGGACAGATGGTGGGAGGTATCTTTGGATGCATGGGTCCTTCGGACCATTCGGGGGGTATGTCATAGACTTTCACTCCCCTCCGACACAGGTTGGACCCCCTAGGGTTCCCATCTGCTCAAGAGAACAACGGTTCCTGATAGATGTGGAAATTCGGACTCTGTTTGACAAGGGTGTGGTCCAATGGGCCCCGGACACAGGGGGGATTATCCAGCTTGATCTTTCTTGTAAGGAAAAAGTCCGGAGAATTCGGCCCAGTGATCAACTTTGCGGGAACAGAACACTTTTGTGGTCTACCACCACTTCAAGATGGAGGGCATCCATCTTCTATGGAATCTTCTCCGTCCAGGAGACTGGTTCACAAGGTTGGACCTGAAGTACGCTTACCTCTCTGTCCCGGTGGATGACGAATGTCGCAAATTACTCTGTTTCCTCTGGAAGGGCAGTCCATGCCAATTCACTTGTCTCCCCTTCGGCCTCAGCTCGGCCCCATGGTGCTTTACCAAGCTCCTGAAGCTGGTGGTCGCCTAGATGACTTGCTGATCTTCTGCGATGATCCATCCAGTCTCAAGTTTCAGACGCGCTCTGCAGTCTCCTTATTCGAACGCTTGGGGTTCGTAGTCAATTTGGAGAAATCAGCTCTCGACCCTTCCCAGACAGTGGAGTTCTTGGGTTTCAAAGTGGATGCAAAAGACTGTGTTCTCCGTCTGCCTCTGGTAGTGACCATTCTGAATGAGATAAGGAGGATCCTGTGGCAAGACCGGATTCCCCTTCGAATGTTAGCCCGCATGGTGGGTCTCCTCTCGGCCTCGATACAGGCAATCTACCCAGGCCCGCTTCACTACAGGGCCATGCAACGACTGATGACTCATTTTTTACACAGGAGACCCACTTACGACCAAATGATTCCCCTGTCTCCGGGCGTGAAAACCGAACTGTGCTGGTGGCTCCTGCACATGTCAGCCTGGAACGGCGAGGTGATTTTCGGATCAAAACCGGACTTCGTGCTGGAATCAGATGCGAGTCTTTGGGGCTGGGGTGCCACCTGCGCAACTGGGTCCACAGGGGGTCCGTGGTCGAATAAGGAATCTGAGTTCCACATCAATTGCCTGGAATTGATTTTTTATACACTTTTTGCTCCCTCATATGCATTTAATATCTTTTTGGGAGCAATTACACTTATTCACTAGTAATTAAGGTACAATATATCGCATTCAATTAGTCAATTTGAACAATCCCTATAGATTTTTATATCCCACTGTCACCTGTATATATTTGGGATACACTAGTTATACACCTAGTCACAAATATCACTAGTAGGTTAGTTCTCCAATACATTCTTTTTTAGCAAGTTTGCACCAATTAGGTTTATATCATTATATCAGTATATAATAATATTTAGACACAAACATCACTGACTGTATATTTATGTAATTTTTTCCTAACCTTTTCTTTATTATTTTTTCTTCGATTTTTTCTTCAATCATCCTCTTTTTTTTATTCTTTTATTCTTCTACTGTTTCACATGCTCCTTGCAGGTATGGAATACAACCAAACACTGAGACCTCTAATAATATGACACTGGTTTTACAGTACCATCTATCTGTATAAATTCATCATATTCATATGTTTTTATTATCAGAAGTATTATGCAATGTTATGGGACACAATAACAACTGTTTTTATTTATATCTTGTTATTTTAACTTATCTTAGATATGGAGTGTATATATATATATATATATATATCGACTTTTAACAATTTGTTTACAGATCCTTGATGTAACATATCTTCGGGTTATGTCTTTTAATTATATTTTTACACTGTCTTTTTAAATTAATTAACTAATTGGATGTACATTTAATCATAATCTATTTTTATTTTTATTTCTATTTCTTAATTTTACTTTTTGCTTTTTACCCTTTCCAAACTCATTAGTGCAATATATCCTCTTAAATATTCCATTGTATTAAATCATTTGTATTTATCATATGTCATAGTTACCATGTATAACAATTAGGATCAATTAATTAGACACATATTTAAATCATCGCTCAACCACGGAACACTATTCTATCTCTGAAGAAGTGGGGCGGACACCCACGAAACGCGTCAGATCTCAAGCAGGATACGGTGGCAGACTTTAATCCAGCAGTAGGCTCTTGGGTGTATCGAGGAAGCTCTTACAAGTTGGGGACCGATCGGGCTACAGCTTGCAGTTCTCAGAGTGAGGTCTGAGATACACGCTAACCTCACTGACAAGCCGACAGCCAGAGGAAACTTTTGTGACACAAAGTATCCACATCCATCCTGGCCGGTCCCTGGTACAAATTTCAAACAAGGACTACAATTGTGCTGGTAATACTCTTGCTTTACGTTCCTGGCTTATATTTTTGTATCTTAATAAGTTTACACATTCATTATTATTTTTTTGATTACTCTTTGAGTATTTTTATTAATAAATTTGATTCTATATTATTTTGAAGATTTATCTTTTTACGTGGTTATTTTTAAGTGATATTTCAATTTATTGCAATATAGGATCAGTCTCCAATACTGTATTCCTATCTTATGGTTTATACCTTTCCAAAAAGTATACTATTTTGGTGCATGTTTCATTCTGTCTATTCTTTAATAGACTTAAAGGCACATACACCATATACGGTTATATTGCACGGAGAGATTTATATGATTCATTTTTTTAATCTACATATTTCATGCGATCTCACATCAGTAGAGAGAACAGTTCTATATACTGTTTCTCAATTTTCCCTCTAGTTGTTATATGCGAAGTATAATATTTGGTGTTTATTCCACTCATTCTGCATATAGCAGATTTAAAGGCGTATACACCACACAGTACTGTTGAACTTTTTCCCAGTCCCCTTTTGGAAAACATTGGAGTTCATTCGAGTAAATCTCTACACCACTACATTTTAGGTGTATATTTATATTTTTTATTACATTTTAATGTATATAACAGGTACAAGAACATCCTAAGCCATTTTAGGTGGATCAGCTCCTGGAAAATCTATACCAACCAAGGTTGCTATATTATCTTTTATTATTAATAAAATTAAGATTATAGTTACACTAAAGCTAGTATAATCTACAATTTTATAACATGACAGGAGGCTTCATATTTGCTGTTTTAACGCTCCGACAGCAAAACAAAAGAAGCATGGTCTGACGGTCTAAAATAGAATTGGCGAAAAGTATCTTCACGGGACCAATCTGCCTAACGCAAAATGTCCTGAAGGTAAGCGCCCACCAAAAAAGCTCCAGAAGCTGCGGCGCCTCTAACTGAATGCGCTCCAAAGGTCGAATTCACCCCCGCCAGTGTCAATAATCATCTTATCCATTGTGCCAGGGTAGGAGACGAGACCGGTTTGCGGGGTCTGATATACAAAATCAACAACTAGCCAGAATGAGAAGAGCGAAGTGGATCAGTAACCGCTACATAACGAGCCAGAGCCTTCGCCACACAGAGTTTTGGCGACTCCCGGAAATAAGGGTAAGAAACAGCCGTCGAATCAGACTTGGTACGTCTAACCACCTTGAAGGTGACCCCCTCTGAAGAAAAGGAAAAAGCATCGACATCGAAGGCCCGGACACATCTGAACGAGACCAGACACAGTAAGAGGGCAAATTTGGCACCGGTGGTCGTGCCAGTCTCATCCCACGAAGAAGTCTGCAGACTAGTGGATCCTGGCCGATGGGAAAACCTCTAAGCGGGATATGCGCTGCTGAGACCTCGCCATGTTAACTGAACGATACGATCGTCCCAGGTGAAACAAAGAGGTGAAACAAAAAGTTCAGCTAGTTACAGAGCCTGTAAAGGGATCAGTATCCCGTTCCAGGCACCAACGACACCAGGAACCCAATGCTGAGAGGTAGCATCTTCTTGTCCCGGGAGCCCAGGAATCCCAGAGAAGGTCTTTAGCTAACTGCGATAATGCCTCGACATTCCAGGGACCCCTGAAAGAGTCCAGGCCACCAGGCGCAGGTGGCCGTCCCTCACTAGGGGATGCAGGTTGCCCCGAGAGTCGAGAGGAGCATTCGAGGGGATGGTAAGAGTAGAGGATCCTGATGAGAGAGATCCAAGAGCTCTGTAAACCAGGCCTGACTCAGCCATAGCGGGGTCAGCAACACCAAGGACACACGCTGATGACGAACTTGTAGCAATACCCTGGGAATCATAGCGAATGGAGGAAAAGCATACGCTCCCTGCGAAGGACACACTTGGAGAAAAGCATCTACCACCAAGTACGCTGGGTCCAGGAGCCAGCTGAAGTAAGTCTGGATCTGATAGTTCATCCTGGAGGCGAATAGATCCACCGTGAATGGACCCCTCTGATTCGTGAGTTCGAGAAAGATAGGCCAAAGGAGTTTCCAATCACTGGCATCCCTCCAATGTATGGAGAACCAATTCGCTGTAAGGTTTGATTCCCCCGGAAGATATTCCGCTTGTAGGGTGATGTTGCATTGGAAGCAGAAGCTGTAAATCTTCTCTGTCAACTCTGACAGTGTCCGAGACCGAGCGCCCCCCAAGCGGTTGATGTACTGTACTGCCAAGACATTGTCCATCCAAAGGAGGATGCAGCAGTCCGAAAGGTGGTTTGCCAGGCTCCAAATCACAAATGAACCCACAATCAATTCCAGGCAATTGATGTGGAACTCAGATTCCTTATTCGACCACGGACCACGGACCCAAAGACTCGCATCTGATTCCAACACGAAGTCCGGTTTTGGTCCGAAAATCACCTCGCCGTTCCAGGCTGACATGTGCAGGAGCCACCAGCACAGTTCGGTCTTCACGCCCGGAGACGGGAATCATTTGGTCGTAAGAGGGTCTCCTGTGTTAAAAATGAGTCATCAGTCGTTGCATGGCCCTGTAGTGAAGCGGGCCTGGGTAGATTGCCTGTATCGAGGCCGAGAGGAGACCCACTATGCGGGCTAACATTCAAAGGGGAATCCGGTCTTGCCACAGGATCCTCCTTATCTCATTCAGAATGGTCACTATCTTGGCCAGAGGCAGATGGAGAACACAGTCTTTTGCATCCACTTCGAAACCCAAGAACTCCACTGTCTGGGAAGGGTCGAGAGCTGATTTCTCCAAATTGACTACGAACCCCAAGCGTTCGAATAAGGAGACTGCAGAGCGCGTCTGAAACTTGAGACTGGATGGATCATCGCAGAAGATCAGCAAGTCATCTAGGTATACTATACAACGGACGCCCACTGATCTGAGTCGGGCGACCACCAGCTTCAGGAGCTTGGTAAAGCACCACGGGGCCGAGCTGAGGCCGAAGGGGAGACAAGTGAATTGGCATGGACTGCCCTTCCAGAGGAAACAGAGTAATCTGTGACATTCGTCGTCCACCAGAACAGAGAGGTAAGCGTACTTCAGGTCCAACCTTGTGAACCAGTCTCCTGGACGGAGAAGATCCCGTAGAAGATGGATGCCCTCCATCTTGAAGTGGTGGTAGACCACAAAAGTGTTCTGTTCCCGCAAAGTTGATCACTGGGCCGAATTCTCCGGACTTTTTCCTTACAAGGAAGATCAAGCTGGATAATCCCCCCTGTGTCCGGGGCCCATTGGACCGCACCCTTGTCAAACAGAGTCCGAATTTCCACATCTATCAGGAACCGTTGTTCTCTTGAGCAGATGGGAACCCTAGGGGGTCCAACCTGTGTCGGAGGGGAGTGAAAGTCTATGACATACCCCCCGAATGGTCCGAAGGACCCATGCATCCAAAGATACCTCCCACCATCTGTCCCTGCAGTGAAACAGCCTGCCCGCATGCAATAGGGGAGAGGGAGAAATTGAATTATTCTCACCTGATGAGAACCTTGCACAATATCTTGCACGATTCCATCGACCTCTATCCAACCTCTGAGTGTAGGGGGGTCTGGACTGGTATGAGGGAAAGAAGGATGGCCCACAGGATCTTTGGCAGCCAGAAGACCAGCTGTGGCTGGAGACATGACCCCGCTGTCATCCAGCCCCTCCAAAAACCCTGGAAGTCTGTGGTTGGAACACCGTCTTTATGGAGGACTGGGCTTTGTCCAGGGAGGTAAACAGGTTGACGTATTTGTGTAGTTCCTTGATGAATGGCTCCCTGAACAGTAGGCCCTTAGCCAGGGGGCCCAGTTCTTTAGATCCCAGCTCCGACAGTTTGTTGTCCATACAGAGCAGGACTGCCTTCCTGCGTTCCGTGGAGAGGGCCACATTAGCATTGCCAAGCAGGCAAATTGAGCGTAGTGCCCAGTCTCACATGGTGGCCAGGTCCAGGGTCGTACCATCCGAGTAGGACTCGTCTGCCAGCGCCAACATCCTGCACAGGGGACCCAGCATATCCAGCTGTTTATCTTGCGCTGAACGGAGGCTGCACTCCACCCCTTTCTTGGGTTTCCTGACCCGTACGGGTAATGTATGTGGCCACCAGCGGGTCAAATTCCGTTGTTGTAGCCACCTTGTCCAGTAGGACAGGTCTGGGGCATTCCGCCCACAGTTTCTTGCGGACCTCCCCTTCAAGAGGTCTGCGGACCCAGTAGTGCACGAATTGTGCCAAGTGGTCAGGCAGTGAATTGTGCCAAGTGGTCTATTTGACCCTCGATCCATCTGGCACCTGGGGTGCCAGATGGGTTGCCAGATGGATCGAGGGTCAAATAGAGGCTCGTCTGTAGCATCCAGGAAGGTATCACCCCCCCATCAGAGCAGCGGAGGCCTTTGTCGCTGGCGAGTCTTCATCCTCCCAGCGCCACTTGGGGTCATCCCCATGGTCCTCGTCCCAAGCGTCTTCCTCCCCTGAGGGGGACTGGTCTGCCCACCACTTGTCCAGCACGGCCATAGTTGGGGGTGTAAGGAGACCTCCTCCCCTGCGCCCAATAAACGTCAGCGCCTGGCCAGAGAGGTTGATAATCTCGAACCTTGACGCTTCTCTGGGGCCTTGCCCTTCCGGGAGCGTGGTTCAGGGCCTTCACCCTTCCAATAGCGCTTTTGCGCACTTGCCTGCTCTCGCTCATCAGAGTCGTCTGCCAAACAGGGGGTTCCTGTAGCACCCCATTCTGGTTGTGGTTAGGGAGGACCCTAGCCAGGGCCTTCTCCACAGAGGCAGCCACTGCCGCATTAATCATGGCCTGCACATTCTGCTCCTATGTAGAGGCTTCCATAGTTCAGGAGGTGAGGCAGCGTATCACCAGCAGGCAATAGGGGGAGCACCCCTAATAGTGGCAGAGGTAAGTAGTAAGCGCATGCAGGCTCGAGACAACAGGGGTCCAGGGTATGGAACCGCCGGGCCAGTTATATGCTGTAGAGCAGACAAACTATATCAAAAGGTTGACACGTGCAATTCGTTTCGGTCTGAATGTGAATTCGGCCGAATTTCAGGCAATTCGGACATTCGGGTACTTCCGAATGTCCGAATAAGGAATTGCCGAAGTACCGAAGTTCCGAAATTACTGAATTTCCAAAGTGTTGAAGTGCCGAAGTGTTGAAGTGCCGAAGTGTTGAAGTGCCGAAGTGTTGAAGTGCCGAAGTGTTGAAGTGCCGAAGTGTTGAAGTGCCGAAGTGTTGAAGTGCCCGAAGTGTTGAAGTGCCCGAAGTGTTGAAGTTCCCGAAGTGTTGAAGTTCCCGAAGTGTTGAAGTTCCCGAAGTGTTGAAGTTCCCGAAGTGCTGAAGTTCCCGAAGTGCTGAAGTTCCCGAAGTGCTGAAGTTCCCGAAGTGCTGAAGTTCCGAAGTTGCGAAGCACAGTATTGCCTAAGAACTAATATACTCACCTAGTGGAAGAATGTTACACTGTATACAATTTTAAATAAAAAGTATACAAACATAGACCGGATTCAGCTGTAAGCATTTGCAACACTTACAACAATCAAGTAACATACATTCAAATAAAATGTAAGTTACTTAGCCAGCCATTGTAATGACAGGAATGAATAAGTAGATAACTCCCTAATTCCCACGTTATTAGGGAGCTATCTACTAAAATGCTGAAAGACCTAAATTGGTCTTTCAGCCAAATTTACTAATACTAGTAGGAGCATGTCTATTAAACATGTGGCTGCTCACTGTTAAAAAAAAAAAAAGAAAGAAAAGGGTCCCCCCTCCCGAGCCCCCACCCCTGAGTGGTGTGTGAGGGCCCTAAAGTAAAATAATGGGGGGGACCTATTGTCCTCCCCCCGGCCCCCACCCCTGAGCAGCGAGTGCCCTAAATCAGAATAAGGGGGGGGGGGACCTAATGTCCTCCCCCCTGGCCCTAAATACCAATTAGGGGGGGAACCTAACTTGGGGGAGGCCCTAAATTAGAATAGGGGGGACCTAATGTCCTGCCCCCTAACCCCCACCCCCGAGCGGTGGGTGAGGGCCCTAAATACTAATAAGGGGGGGACCTAATGTCCTCCCCCCTGGCCCCCACCCCTGAGCGGTGGGTGGGGGCCCTAAATTAGAATAAGGGGGGGGGGAACCTAAGTAAAAAGCACATGCACAAGCACAGAAATAAAACCAGTAATAATAATAAATAACTGCCAAAGAAACATGCACAAGCAACAGAAAAAACAGAGATCATAACAGAAATTTAAACTGTAATATATAAATGTAGAAACTACATTAAAAACACAAAGAAATGTGATAATAAAACACACAGCCACCCATATAAATAGGAGGCAGTGGTACTCTGACCTGTACTGACTGCGGAGCAGCAAAGAAAGAGGAATTAGTTCGTTGGGAGGAGCCTTTTATGGATTCCTTATGTTTTTGTCTGGTGTTTTTCTCTCTATGTTAATGTGTTGCTGTGGAGTTCTAATAATGAGAGACTTAAGCAAATATGAAGCCTCCTGTCATGTTATAAAATTAGTGAGGTAATAGTTGATCGATCCAAGGAGATTTCTGACTGCCATTTTGGTGTCAAGAAGGAATGGTTTCCTAATTTGTTACAAAATTGGAAGCTCTTAAGATTGGGTTTTGTGGTCTTCTTTTGGATCAACAGCAAAAATATATGAGGAAGGCAAAACTTGATAAGTGCAAGTCTTTTTTCAGCTATGTAAGCTGGGATCAGGGGTACAGAAGGAGACAAGCCAATAGATCAAGGATACCAGAAATGGGGAATGTCAAGAACAAGCCAAAGTCAAAATACCAATAGAATCACAAGATAAATGCACTCTCTAATAACCAACAAATGGAAACGATGACAGGGCACCGACAAAAGGCAAAAAGTACAAAAAATAATGTGTATAGTTTTCTCTTATCACAAATAGCAGCGGTCTACCTACAAGGAGTTCCCATACCTTGTGAATAACATAGCAGATAACATAGATAAATACAAACAAATGGTGAGCCGCACTTAGTAATTAAAAAGGATTATACATGTAATCAACCGAGGAGGATAATTGTGAGACATATCTTTAACAAAGAAATGTACAATAGTATAATACTGTAAGAAATGTGGTAGATATAAAGACAGTGCCAATAAAACACTCACACTTTCCAGAGCTTCAATTAGCTCTAATATTGCATGCCAGGACGGAACAATCCCCGTTCAAGGATATGATGTCAGATAGCTTGAGCATCAGTCCGTAATATATGTGGAGGGAAGCACAGATAGGAAAAAGGTGTAGTCCAATTATAAAATTAGCATATTATACAGGTAAGTATTCTACTTACAATTTCCAGAGCGTGAACCTGCTCTGGTATGGAGCACTTGGGTGGACTGATCTCCACCTATGGATTTGATGGATATCCAGGGAGCCAGGTGAGAATAAAAATAGAAATCCAAAAGGCTGGATACTAACTATTAAAAAAAGTACTTTATTAAAACAATAAAAGTGATAAAAAAAAAGTGGGTACTAACAAAATAAATGCATACCAATCCACTGTGGAATTGAAATTCCAGAAACCTTTGACGTGTTTCGCCGTAGCCTTCTCAAAAGTGAATAATGTCCAGCTTCAAAAGTTCTGTTTTTATATGGTCTTCTATCTATGTAGTTGCGATCAGCTGTGTGGTGAAGTCACTTCCGGGTGGGCGGGACTACTTAGTACAGGAAGTGACATTGCATGCGATCTAGATAGGCTCTCGTCATTATGTTGCAGAACGTCTCATAGGAAGTGACGTCAGCAGGGGAAAGAACAGTTAGCCGCCATTTTGGAAGAGGGCGGCCAAACTATTCTGCACCTTAATGTGCTGTATTGAGTTGCTGATGTCACAGGAAGTGATGTCGGCAGGAAGTAGTCAAACTGCCATATTGGAAGAGGGCGGTCAGCTCGTGAACCTATATAACAGTGTGGGCAAAGTATTCAGTGAAAATAATATCGGCTTAAAACAGGGATAAAAATGTATCGTAAGACCAAAAACTCAAAGGAATTTTCACAAAAACACATCACCAGTGAGTAGAAAAACACAAAGTAAAAGACACTCATGGGAAAGAATCAACACAAAATCTTATAAAAGAAGAGAAGGAAAGGTCAAGATCACCAACAGAACTGATAAGAAGCAATAAATATCACGGTTTGTCATTATGTGAACCCCTAGATGAGACATCTTTTTTCAAAGTTCCCCCAAACAGAGAGACATTTCAACCACCTACCACTAACCCCAATAATGGGCCACAAAAGGTCTCTAGAGGGAGAAGGTCAGGCAGAAGAGAAAAAAAGGGAGAAGAGACAGATTTTAGATGTAGAAGACAATGACAATCAAAGTGGTATTTTTAACTTACCAGGTATACCCTTAACAATGACACAGATAAATGTTGGAAGTGTTCAAAAAGAAAGTAAGTAAAGAACTTAAAATGTTAGACAAGGAGACCTGTGATGAAAGCCACGTCGCCACTGGGTTTTGGAGAGGATTTCTTGCCAGCCTTTTACCTTGTGATTATGGCCCTGCAGCCTTACAATTTTACAATCCAGTATCGACCCGGGAAACAAAATGGCAACGCAGATGGATTATCCAGACAAACAGAACCCAGCCCCTAAGCAGAGTCCAGACATCCCCAAGTTAACCAGAAAAGGGTTAAATCGGCACTGCCGGATGTTCAACAAGAAGGGAGCATTGTGACATATCCTCTGTCTCTAGGTTATAAATCTATCCCCTGGTTCGTCTGTTCACCTAAAACCCCTTCCATTCCCTTTCTGAAAAATGGCACTTCGGATACAGTCGAAGTGTCGAAGTAGTCGAACACGTGGTAGTGGCCATCTAATTTAGTCGAACGTGTTCAGCTGTGTTTTGTCGTTGAGTTCATGGAACTCAAATCGGATACGCGACGGCACGAACACCGCTGAACAGTTACCTTCCAGAGAAATTTGACTATTCATTCATATAATCGAACGATGTTTGGTAAATCGAAGCCCACGAACAAGAGACACCCTTTAACTATGGCCATTCATCATTCCGTTTGGTAATTCGAACGGTAATTCGACTAGTTTTAAATAGACCGGCCGCACAGCCTAATTCTCTGGAACTATTTTGGGCATGAAACCATGTGTACGGTTGGTCAAAAGAGACTTCCATGAATGTCTTTTATGGGGATAGGTTATGTTTTGGGGTGTTTTCTACGCTTTGTGTAAAAATGTTTTTTCTGCCTGGGGATAATTAAGTTAGTACATTATCTACCTTAATTATATCACGGGCAGAGGGGAGTGATTGTATGCTGTATGTGGGAGTGTCGGACATTGTTATATTGTTCTTATTGGTCTGTACAGTTTGTAATGTGGTGCTCCATCAGGTCCAAGGGGTGTGCCTCTGGCCTGAGGAATTGTATATAAAGCCAACCTGTACCATTAAACCTTCAGACCTTCTTCACCCTCAATACTGAGTTCTGTCTCTTATTGTAGGGAGCTGCTATATCACTACCAGGGATTGTTATACACGTAATACTACCTTGGATAATCACTAGCTCTTGTAAGAGCTGTTCCTGCGATGCTTTCCCATACAGTCCTGGATGTCAGTGGTTGGTCCAGGGTGGGAGGAAGACAGCGCAATTCCAGTTAAGCTATGGCAGTTGTGGTGCTTGTGGTGTCCAGTGCGGTGCTTATAGTCCTCGGCATTAGCTAGGAAGCATCCATGACGGAGGTGACCAGTCGAGGTGCCAGGTGACCCCTTTACGACCAAACACAATAAGTTTAATGTAAACAGAAAAGAGAGGCATTAAAAGAGTTACAAAAGGACACCCCCATAGTAATAAAATAAGGGAGGGGGTTGGTTGTATGAAAATGAAGCCTACAACCAATTAAATGATTGTGCAACTTATATAAAATTGATTTAAGGCCCCACCTCAGAAATCAAAAATGTATTAGGCAAACTTTACACAGGAATTCAACTATTTAAATGTACAACTTCCTCAGATACCTGTTTTTAATCAAAAATTCATAAGGATTTAAATAACCCCTCATGTAGACCCATTGTCTCCGGCATTAGGTCTATACTATCGAATCTGTCTGAATATATAGACACAATGCTACAACCTATGTCAAAATGGGTAAATCATATATAAAAGACACCGTAGATCTCCTCAATAAACTGAATAATTTGGAATTCAGTTTGGAATCAAAATGATGTCCTAATTACATGTGACGTAAAGTCACTGTACACAATTATTCCACATGAAAAAGGAACTAGAGCTGTAAAAACCATACACCAATCTCAAATTGATTTTATTATTGAAGGAATTGAATCAATCCAAAATAATAATTATTTCTGGTTTGCCGATTCTTTTTATCTACATAAAAAAGTGACAGCTATGGGCACCAGGTTTGCACCCAGCTATGCAAATCTTTTTATGAGTGAATAGGAAGAAAGATGTATTTGGAAATGTCATGGCTGGGTACATAACCTGGTGTCCTATTTCAGATATATTGATGATCTACTGTTTATATGGGAAGGGTCTCTATCTGAAGTTGGAATTTTACAGATTCTTAAAATACTAATAACAAAGGTATTGTCTTAACAGCTGATTTTAGTAAAGAAATAGTAACATTTTTAGATTTAAATATCTACGTACAGAACAATACCCTTTTTACAAAAAAAACATTTTAAAGAAGTTCATACCAATACTTTTTTTGATAAGAACAGTTGCCATAACCCTATGTAACTGAAAGGGGTACCTAAGAGCCAAATTCTAAGACTTCGAAGAGATTGTTCAGATACATCCACATTTAAGAAACAAGCCATCACTATTAAAAGGAAATTTGTACAAAAAAGGATATGATGAATCAAATATAGATGCTATAGATCAGAACTAATTAAACCGAAGACCTTCAAAAAGCAAAAGAACAAACTTTCTCTCCCACTAGTTTTTGATTACAACAATAAAAATAAAGAAATAAAAAAAATATTAAACAAACATTGGCCTTGTGAACTCCAGTATGTAGGGAGACCTACCAGACCACTAAAGGTGAGACTAGCTGAAGACTTGAGAAAGGGTTTGGAAACCACTCTGTGTCTGCACATTTTGCCCTACATAACCAAGACCCAGGCCAACTAAAATTAGTAGGCATAGATATGATCACAAGGCATTGGAGAGGTGGCAATACAGTTAAAAAATTAGGGTAACTAGAAATGTAATGGGTAGGTCACTTGGATACATTACACCCAAGAGGCTTTAATGTAGAGTTTCTTCTTTTTAATTTTATTTAGTGTTCACTGCAATTTTACCATTTTATATATCTATGCATGTAATTTAATCCCTCTATAATACCGGCTTAGAGATATATCCCTTTTATGCATATATAGTTCTCTTTTTTACATATATATGTAATTTTTATAATTTTTAATTTTATATTTTTACATAGTTACATTGTTACACAGCTGAAAAGAGACTTGCGTCCATCAAGTTCAGCCTTACTCACATTTGTTTTTTGCTGTTATCCAAAAGAATGCAAAAAAAAACAGTTTGAAGCTAGGAAAAAAATTCCTTCTTGACCCTAGAATGGCAGTCAGATTTATCCTTGGATCAAGCAGTTATTACCCTACACTGAAAGATTATAGCCTTGAATATTCTGTTTTTGCAAGTATGCATCTAGTAGCTGTTTGAACATCTGTATGGACTTTGATAAAACCACTTCTTCAGGCAGAGAATTCCACATCCTGATTGTTCTTACAGTTAAAAAAACCTTTCCTTTGCCTTAGACAAAATCTTCTTTCTTCCAGTATAAACGCATGACCTTGTGTCCTATGTAAAGTCCGGTTTGTGAATAGATTTCCACACAATGGTTTGTATTGGGCCCGAATATATTTGTATAATGTTATCACATCCCCTCTCAGGCAACGTTTTTCTAAACTAAATAGGTTTAAATTTGTTAACCTTTCTTCATAGCTGATATGTTGCATTCCTTTTATTAATTTTGTAGCCTCTGCACTTTTTCTAGTGCCATAATGTCCTTCTTTAGAACAGGTGCCCAAAATTGCACAGCATATTCAATATGTGGTCTTACCAGTGATTTATAAAGAGGCCAAATGATATTCTCGTCCCGAGAATGAATGCCCTTTTTCATGCATGACAATACCTTACTGGCGTTGACCACTGCTGACTGACATTGCACATTGTTGCATAGTTTGTTGTCTATAACAATTCCCAAGTCTTTTTCGTGTGTTGTTATCCCTAATTCGCTTCCATTAAGGGTATACGTTGCTTGTGTATTCTCAGGGTATACGTTGTATGTATATATATAAAAAACATAGGGGGTGGTTGCACTCACCTGAACATGCTTAAATGGGGTGCTGCAGCCAGGGCTGCCATCAGGGGGTGACAACCATGACGGTTGTCATGGGCCCGGCCCTGCATTTAACAGCGGAACTGCCGCCGGTACACCTGCACAGGGTTTCGCACGCTTATAGGGCCCATCGGATGGCCCAAGCATTTAGGGCCACCCGATGGGCCTTATATCTTCACGGGCCCGGTCAGCAATGTGTCCGTGCAATAGAGCAACCAGGCCCCTTTAAAAAATTGCAGCCGCAAGTAATACTGTGAGGAAGTTATGGCCAGTCCCTTCCTCCCAGCTACCTCCGCACGGGAGGGAAGAGAGACACAGCCAGACCGCGAGGACGCGAGAGCCATGCCGACTCCCATCAGCCCCAGCCACCCTCCTGCAAAAAAAAGGGTAGGAAAAATTAGCTATGTGTGTTTGTATGTCAGTATGTGTATGTATGTCTGCATCTTTGTATCTGTATGTATGTCAGTATGTATCTGTCTGTTTGTCTGTATGTATATCTGTATGTATGTGTATGTATGTCTGTATGTATGTATCTATCTGTATGTATGTCAGTATGTGTCTGTTTGTGTGTATGTCTGTATGTCAGTATGTATGTATATATATTTGTATGTATGTGTATGTATATATATATGACTTTGTGTATGCATGCATCTGTATGTATCTGTATGTATGTGTATGTATATCAGTATGTATATGTATAAGTATGTCTCTCTGTATTTATGTCAGTATGTATGTATGTATGTATGTGTGTCTGTATGTATGTTAGTATGTATGTATTTATGTCAGTATGTATGTATCTTATATGTCTGTATGTCAGTGTCTGTATGTCTGTCTGTCTGTATGTATGTCTGTCAGTATGTATGTGTGTGTGTCTGTATGTAAGTTAGTATGTGTCTGTGTGTCTGTATATGTCTATGTGTCAGTTTCAGTATGTGTGTCTGTTAGTATGTGTGTGTGTCAATATGTGTGTATCTGTGTCCTTTTTGTGCTAGTGCGTGTGTTTGTGTATTCCTGTGGGTGGGGTTTGGAGGCAGGGTTTGGGGGCCAGCTTGGAGGCAGGCCCCTGGGGGCCCAGACCTTGAGCAGTGTTAGGGGCCCCAAAATTTCTGATGGCGGTCCTAGCTGCAGCACCCCATTTAAGCATGTTCAGGTGAGTGCAACCATCCCCCCATGTTTCATATATATATATGGGAGTCTAGCCAACTCCTTGGTTTTGCACCCCTCCCTGTTACAGGTGCCTCATCTCAGGTCACTATTTAGCCTTCTACTGCAGAGAGCCTCAGATGGAATTTTTTCCCAAAGTAAGTGAGTTATTCACATAAGAGTAGACATTAGACTGTGAGAGTGTCTGAATATGTCTGTTCAATCGAAATTCACCTCTTTCATATTAAGTGCACCCACACTTATTATATATCATATTATTCAGGGGAAACAGTGCTTTCATTTAACATCATATATTTAGCCATGAAACAATTTAATATGAATCAAATAGAAAAAACTATTTGAGAAATTAACAAATTTATTTTAGTTCTGCATGACATTTTATCTGTGAATGTCACTGTTTGCTTTTACTGCATTAAAATTAAAATACACATATTTGTATTCAGCGATGTCTCACGTGTAAAACAGTATCCCCTATGTATAAGTTTTTAATGTGTTTTGGGAGGTTACAGGGTCAAATATAGCATGTTAAGTTTTTCTGTTTTTTTCACACACTGAAATTCGACAGATTGGTTACGTTGCCTTTGAGACCGTATGGTCAGGGCCACCATCAGAAATTTTGGGGCCCCTGACAAAGCACAAGGTCTGGGCCCCTCCCCCTTCCCTCCTGGGCCCGCCCACGCCCTACCTAGTCCGCTGACAGTAATGCAGAACTGAATGTGGTGTATATAGTGGAAGTGAATTAGAATGTGTGTAATGGATGTAGTGTTTGTGTGTATTAGATACAGTTTGTGCAGTGAATGCAGAGTGTGTGTTTGTGTAGCGGACGCAGTGTGTATAGTGAACGCAGAGTGTGTTTGAGTAGTGGATGTAGTGTGTGTACAGTGATGTAGTGTGTGTTGGTGTAGTGGATGTAGTGTTTGTATGTACTAGATGAAATGTGTTTAGTGGATGCTGTGTCTGTAGTGGATGTAGTGTGTTTCAATTTGTGGTGGATGTAGTGTGTGTACTGTGAATACATGATGTTTGTGTAGTGGATGCTGTGTGTATAGTTAATGCAGAGTGTATGTTAGTGTAGTGAATGCAGAGTGTTAGTCAGTATAGTGAATCCAGAGTGTGTGTCAGTATAGTGAATCCAGAGTGTGTGCATAGTTTAGTGAATCCAGAGTGTGTGCATAGTTTAGTAAATGCAGAGTGTGTGTTAGTGTGTAGTGAATGCAGAGTGTGTCAGTGTAATGAATGTAGTGTGTGTTAGTGCAGTGAATGCAGAGTGTGTGTAAATGTGTAGTGAATGCAGTGTGTGTGTTAATGTGTAGTGAATGCAGCGAGTGTGTTAGTGTGTGGCGGATGCAGAGTGTGTGTGTTAGTGTAGTGAATGCAGAGTGTGTTAATGTGTAGTGAATGCAGAGAGTGTGTTAGTGTGTAGCGGATGCAGAGTGTGTGTTAGTGTAGTGAATGCAGAGTGTTAATGTGTAGTGAATGAAGAGAGTGTGTTAGTGTGTAGCGGATGCAGAGTGTGTGTTAGTGTAGCGGATGCAGAATGTGTGTTAGTGTAGTGAATGCAGAGTGTGTTGATGTGTAGCGAATGCAGTGTGTGTCAGTGTAGTGGATGCAGTGAGTGTGTTAGTGTGTAGTGTATGCAGAGTGTATGTTGTATTAGTGTATGCAGTGTTTATTGTATTAGTGTATGCAGTGTGTGTGTTCGTGTATGCAGTGTGTATTGTATTAGTGTATGCAGAGTGTGTGTTGTGTTAGTGTATGCAGTATGTGTGTTGTGTTAGTGTATACAGAGTGTGTGTTGTGTTAGAATATGCAGTGTGTGTGTTGTGTTAGTGTGTGTGTTGTGTTAGTGTATGCATAGTGTGTGTTGTGTTAGTGTATGCAGTGTGTGTTGTGTCAGTGTATGCAGTGTGTGTGTTGAATTAGTGTATGCAGAGTGTGTTGTGTTAGTGTATGCAGAGTGTGTTGTGTTAGTGTACGCAGCGTGTGTTGTGTTAGTGTATGCAGTGTGTGTGTTGTGTTAGTGTATGCAGAGTGTGTGTTGTGTCAGTGTATGCAGTGTGTGTGTTGTATTAGTGTATGCAGTGTGTGTTGTGTTAGTGTGTGCAGTGTGTGTGTTGTGTTAGTGTATTCATTGTATGTGTTGTGTTAGTGTATGTTGTGTGTGTGTTGTGTCAGTGTATGCAGTGTGTGTTGTATGCAGTGTGTGTTGTGTTAGTGTATGCAGAGTGTGTGTTGTGTTAGTGTATGCAGTGTGTGTGTTGTGTCAGTGTATGCAGTGTGTGTGTTGTGTTAGTGTATGCAGTGTGTATGTTGTATTAGTGTATGCAGTGTGTGTTGTGTTAGTGTATGCAGTGTGTGTGTTGTGTTAGTGTATGCAGTGTGTGTTGTGTTGCTGTATATTAAATTGATTAAATGTTTCTCCCCCTCCCTGTTTCTTACCTGTGTCCAGGGAGAGGGAGAGATTCCATCCCTGGTGGTCCGGTGGCATGGGGGGCCCCCCGGCTCCCTGTTACTGCAGAGGGTCCAGAGCGGGGGGGAGATTCCATCCCTGGTGGTCCGGTGGCATGGGGGGCCCAGCACACTGCCTTTACTCTTCTCTTCTCCTCTCTTCTAATAACTCTTGCGAGACCCGCGGAGCATTGCCATGGTAACCGGGTCTCACGAAAGTTATAAGAAGAGAGTAGAGGCAGTGTGCTGGGCCCCCTCTGCGGTAACAGGGAGCCGAGGGCCCACGGCTGCACACATAGATAGTGATATTAGCTATCTATGTGTGCAGAGAAAGAAAGTGGGGCCCGGGACTGCCAGAGCAGTCCGGGCCCCCCAGGACCGCCGGGCCCGTGACAACCATCATGGTTGTCACCCCCTGATGGCGGCCCTGCGTATGGTAGCCCAGGAATGAGAATTACCCCCATGATGGCATACCATTTGCAATAGTAGACAACCCAAGGTATTGCAAATGGGGTATATCCAGTCTTTTTTAGTAGCCACTTGGTCACAAACACTTGCCAAAGTTAGTGTTAATATTTGTTTGTGTGTGAAAAATGCAACAAACTAATTTGAACACCAATCACCTGGGCCATGTGATTGTGAGGTCCTTACGATCACATGAATGGCGTAGCAGTCCATAGCAGTGCCAGCAGGGGAGTCTAGCCAACTCCTTGGTTTTGCCCCACTCCCTGTTACGGGTGCCTCATCTCAGGTCCCTATTTAGCCTTGCACTGCAGAGAGCCTCAGATGGAATTTTTTCCCCAAGTAAGTGAGTTTTTCACATAAGAGTAGACCTGCCAAAGATGGGGTACATTGACGTTGTGGCAGGCTTATGCACTGTGTGATCATATAATGTAACTAAATCCCCATTATTTTTTGCCTAGATTAGGTGTTAAAAAAAAAACCTTTAGAAAAAACTTTTAAAAAACTAATAAAATCTGTCAACATTGAAGTTGCTGTTTGGTGGATGGGAGAGTGCACTGGATCTTGTGTATTGTTTATTGTGTAATATGGCCCCCAGCAGCACCTCATTTGAGCATGTTCAGGTGAGTGCAACCACCCCCTCATGTATTCAGTAACTGCTCCCCCTCTAACCACCCTCCCATCGAGTAACCACCCAATTTAACAAGATGGTGCTGGTATGTGGAGGAGAACTGACAGGGACATCACACCCTGTAGGCTGTGCATTAGATGAACCACTTAACACCTAACCAATGGTTGATGTATTTTCTCTGTTATCTATAATTTTGCATATGATGTATTTCTGCTTTATAAGGGGCATACCGCCCCCCTGGATTAAACATTCCTCAAGTTTTTCATTAACCTGAAACTTGTGTCTGGTGTGAATTACTTTTGGGAACGTGCACGCATCTAATTCAATTTGGAGAGGGGCAGATATACAAAATATCAAACACTTGATTTGGTCCTTGACACCGGGTATAAAAAGAAGATACCAGCAGACCGATAACATGCACTTGAAAAAGACTCACTACAGAGTGGAAACGCGTTGTGCTTATTTTATATATTTTTGTCTTGCTGTTTTATTAATTGCACTGTGTGCCCAATAAATAGTGTTTTTTTCCACTTATATAAATTTGGAAGCCACATTTTTGGGAGAAAGCAGATCCAGAAAGCAGCAATCCGGAGGTTATACATTGAAGAGCCTAGAAAGTCTGAGCCTGCTAGAAATAGGCTCAGCAATATGTGAGTTTGACCAACTGCCATTTAATATTGCTGTATTCTGTAAACATATTGCGCTATGAGCTGTATTATATGTTTTATTACAGATATCTAACAGTTACCATATAACATTCAAGCTTTTAAAGTTGTAGTATTTTATCAATTTGTGTGTTTGCTCTCACCTATTCACTTTATTGCTTTACTATTTATTTGTGTTGGTTGGGTGACAAACACTGGTGATTGTAGCAACACTACTTTACAGTATTTTATTCAATTACTGTATTTTAATTTTGTGTAAAATGCGGCAAATGCTACCATGGTTTGGATCAAATAATCGTGAATGTTAAATTCTACAGTGAACTCCTTAAAAATGACCGTAGCTCTGTTATAGGTTTTCCTAGTGTTTACGGATAATGCTGCCTGTGCCAGTTTCCTGCCATGGGCCAATAGCTGGGTCGGTCCAGGATTAAGTTGTTGAATTCCTGGGTATGGGTTGGGTACTTGTTGGCCAATGGGTGAAGAATGAAGAATTCCTGAAATTTGCAATGAGATAAGGCATCAGCGGCAGAGTTAATGTAGCCTGGTATATGTTCACAGAAGAGGAAAAACTGGTATGTGGCAGCCAACCAGGTCAACCTGCCAACTAACCTCATAATGGTCAATGAATATGACCGACACTTATTCATTATTTCACAGGTTGCCATGTTGTCGGTATAACATTTAACTGCTATTCCTGACCAGGATTTTCTCCATGTACATGCAGCCGCTACTATCGAGTAGATTTCTAATGAAGCGGACGTTTCGCGAAAGGAAGGCAGTTTGAATGTCTCTTTCGGGCTAGTAATCTCTCAACCAGTGATTTTTGTATATTTATGCGAACCCGGTGTTAGCAGCTGCATCACACACACACACACTCACACATACACTTACAGACACTCACACATACACTTACAGACAGACACACATACACTTACAGACACACACACACACACACTTACAGACAGACACAAATACACTTACAGACACACACACATATACTTACAGACACACACACACACTTACAGACACACGCACATATACTTACAGACACACACACACACACAAACATACACACATACACTTACAGACACACACACACACACACTTACAGACACACACACACATACACACATACACACCCTACCTGGGGAGCCGGTGTGGATCTGTCCCTGGGGTCCAGTGGGGATTTCCTTTCTGCGGGCGGCAGAGTTCAAATCCGAGGGGGCGAGGAAGCTCTAACCTCTCTGCTCTGCTCCGTCCCGGGATGTCTACTGATGCCGGGAGCCGGAATATGACATCATATTCCGGCTCCCGTGGCATCAGAAAACATTGCGCGAGGGAGCAGAGAGGTTAGAGCTCCCTCACCGAGGCTGATCTTGCCACTGTTGCACGTCATGCTGGGGGTCCAGAAGGTGGTCTGGCAGGAGGGAGCGCTTCCCTCCTGCCGGTCACTGAAATCTTGCGCCCGCATAGCCACTTGCGCCCGCCCGACCAAAAGGAGAAATCCCCCAAAAAAGAGGATTTAGCCGCTGAAATCCCTACCGCCCACCTGGAATCCTGAAACGCCCACTAGTGGGCGGTAGGGACCAGGTTGACGACCCATGATCTAAACAAATAGTACTGCCATCAGGCAGACCTGGTAATAGGCATAGCAATCTAGATATGAAAGATCTCCCCTGCAGAATAATACTCATGGCAAAGTTGAATGACCCCAATAAAGATTGTAGGTCTTTTCGTGTGCAAGTCCCTTGTAGCGGATGGCACTGGGCTGTCCTGAAAATTTCATGTGTTCACTGCATTCGTGTAAACTGCTGGTTTTATATGTGTTTAAATAAAGTGTATTCGTCTGATTGTTCGGTAGAATCATTCGAATAAACTAAGGGAAGGAAACTACCTTAGAATCAGACCTCCCCTGTGTGAAGTGTGCCTCCAATTACCCGTTGCAACAATGTTGTGAACGGGTAATTAACAAGCTATTCCTTTGTCTCGGGGTGGCCGCCATTCGGGAAACGAGCACGTGGTGGCGGCCATTTTAAAACTCCCGAACAGCGGTGTTTTGCCGTCGAGTGTCTGGAACTCAAATCGGACACTCAACTAGGCGAACACCGCTGAGACCTCCACAAGCCTGGTCCGTCTAGTTCCAAACCACGAACAGAAATAACCAAACGAGGGGATTCATGTGAATCCTACCTGATCTCTGTAGCCTTAGCCATTCGTGTAAATTATTCCCTTGTACTGGGACCGACCGCAAGGCCCCATCGCATGGAACCCAATTCGGCTGTTCTATCCAGCGCGGTCGGTCTTTTTAGTACCGCCATAAATTTCACGAACCCCTGGTCCGAACTTGGTGATTTTTGGATATGTTGCTCACCCAGATCAGGGCTACCAGGGGATGTGCCATTTAAAGGGGTACCCCTAGGTTTAGGGGTACATCCAGAAACTGGGGGAATTTGGGTACAGTATAAGGGGATTATGATGCAGGCTGAGGGGAGGAGATATGTGGGAGGTTACTATTGTCGGATTGGGCACTGTACTAATTGATGAAAATCCCTCCCTTGCATGGGAGCATGCTATATAAGGCACTGTGGAATAAAGGTTGTCAGTTCTGCTCCTGATGCTGTGTGTCGTCCAGTCATTGGGATTGCTGTGGGGATACTATTGGATTATTTTGCCTGCTGGAAACCTTGCCTGTTGATTTATAATTTACTTGTTCCTGAGCCTCACTGAGATTATAAGCGGAGATAGCCTGGGGAATATTGTATCTCCGCTATATCCCTAATTTTAGGAACTTGTCCAATTCTTTGCGAATGCGTAGAGGTTTATCCTCGGTGAGACTTGACTGCATGGAATTGGAGTCCAGCGTGATACCTAGAAAAATAAGTCTGGTGGTGGGTTCAGTGTTTTTTTTCTTGGGAAAGTGGATCGCCTACAGCTGAAAATTGTGCTGTTGTGCTTTTTAAGCTTAGAGGAGTGCTACTACTATCTTCCACCATTAGAAAATCGTCCAGATAGTGTATAACCGTGGGACACCTAGCGATGATAAGGGGAAGCCAGCAAAGAGTCTCAGCAAACGTGTCAAAGATTGTTGTACTACTTTTTGCACCGAAAGTGAGTCTGGTAGCGAAAATAATATTTCTCTCTCCACCTAACCCTGTGAACATACCATAACAAGGGATGGATAGGTAGTAACTTGAAAGCATTGGTGATATTGGACATGCACCTCTACCAGCCTTCAGGATTGCCTGTATAGCATTATCCACCGTGGTGTAGTGTAGAGATAATTCAGAGGATGGTATGAGAGAGTTTAGGCTTGGGTTTGTAAATAAATGAGGAGCTGATAGGTCAATTATTAAATGTATTTGCTGGTGGCGATCCCAATCTGATTTGTGCGTCAGGAAGAAAATGGAGGGGAGGAAAAGGGGCCTAACATGAAACCCTTTTGAACTTCTTTCCCAATAAGATCATCAACTATTAGCAGGTCATACACAGCGGATAGGAGGTTGGGGCATTCTAAAGTACCTACGGGGAGTAACACTAGCCCGGTGTGGAAACCTTGTGAAAACACGTGCATTATGTATTCCACTAAGTGAGGGGAAGGGTGAGTTTTCAAGTAGTATGCCAAGTTGTCTATCTTCACCTTAGTTAGTCGTTGCTTGGGGCTCAATTTTGAAGGGCACATGGATCTAGTATGTGCCCTAAAACATATAGAACACACATGCAGTAATCTGCAGGCACTGAAACTACACACTAATGCATTAAAATTGTTACAGACTTGTGCCTTGACCAGGAAAACAATGGGTTGTCCGAGCTTATCTTTTAAGCTGCGCTGGTCAGGCTTGCTAGATCCAACTGGTTGATTCGAATACGTGGAGGGGGTAGCTTCTGAGGGTATGGGAGGTGGATGAGCAGCAGACTGCACTTCGTCGTGGGTCTCTAGCCTTCATTACAATAGCTAAGTCACCGTAATTGAACATTCTGTTTTTCACAACATACTGTGAAGCGATTAACAGAGAGTAGATTTACGTCTTTCTCATCTATAATATCTTTGCGGAGAGCCGGGGGGACCATCTGTGCTGGGGTAATTATGTGGGTAGACGGGGGAGTGAAAGGTTCTTGAAACTCGGTGGGGGTACCATGCCTAACAGGGGTACTAAGCCTAGCAGGGGTACCAGGGGTACCAAGCCTATGTTGGTCTCCTGAGACATAATGCCCAATACAAAAACAACAACAACAAGGTCTGATTAACATGTCCCTGGTAAACTTTGTAGAACTGGCTTCCTAACTAGTGCCAAAGCAAAAAACTATCGATACCGTGACAGGTGAGGCCCTGTTAGTTGCCAAGCAGCAGGAGAGAGGCTGTGATTTGGGCCATGGGGCTCGAGTCACTAATGTGGTGGCCTCTCAGTGACAGTAAAGATTCAAAAACGTGTGGCCGTGACAGGTGAGGCCCAGGCCCGGACTGGCCATCGGGCATACCGGGCAAATGCCCGGTGGGCCGCGATGGCCGTGGGGCCGAGGCCGGCAGGGGAGATCACAGGATCTCCCCGGCCGGCTCCTGCATGGCCAGCGCTATCCGAGCGCTGGCCGTGCATAGTGCCTCCATGGGCCGGTGGGGAGATCAAAGATCTCCCTCACCGGCCCACAGACAGGGAGATGCGGCCGCCGGCTGGGTGAGGGAGGGAGGAGAGAGGACCCGGCGGAGCTCTAGCCAGCAGCTCCGCCGGTCCTCTCGCGGGATTCTGAGCGTTGCCGCGGTTACCACGGCAACGCTCAGATCTCGCGAGAGTGAACTCTAACCTCCAGGTTAGAGTTCACTCTCACCACTGGTCCACCAGGGAAGGCAGCATGGCTCCCACCTCCCCAGGCATAACGGATCTCCTCCTCCCCCTCCCAGGATAAAGGTATAAAGGTAAGAAGGTAAGAAGGGAGGGAGGGGGGAATAATTTTTTTTATTTTTTTATTAGTAAAAAAAAAATATTTAAATTTACATAAAAAATACATTCACACACACAGCACATCCAGACACAGCACCCCCCAGACACACACAGCACATCCAGACACAGCCCCCAGACACACACAGCACCCCCAGACACAGCACCCCCCAGACACACACAGCACCCCCAGACACAGCCCCCAGACACACACAGCACCCCCCAGACACAGCACCACCCAGACACACACTGCACCCAGACACACACTGCACCCCCAGACACACACAGCACACAGAATGTGACAGCAGATAAAAACACCCTCACACACAGCACCCCTCTTACATACACACACTGCGCCCTTCACACATACAATAAGTCCAAATATATATAAATATATACATACACACACACACACTACAGCACCCCTCACACTGCACCACTACACACATTACGCTCCAGATACACACTAGATCCCTTACCCTATATGCACTCTTAATCCTCTACACACACACACACACACACACACAAACTGGGTCCTTTACACAGTAGATCTCCTACACACACACACTACATTCCTTGTCAGCAAACACATACAACATTCTCTAAACACACTCTCTGCAACCCCTACACACACTACGTCACCTATACACACACACTTCAGCCCGTATGCACACACTCGCTGCATCCCCTATAAAACTATGCCCCCTATACACACACTCTCTACAGCCCCTAGCCACACATATTACACCACAAACACAAATTATATTGACCTATTTATACAATACCACACCACACTCTACACACAGGCAATCCCACAAGCAGGCTCCAAACACATGCACCATGCACTTTCCTGGCCCTTTTGTCCTCTGGTATCCCACTTGTGGAGACACCAGAGACAATTTAAAAGCAAACACAGCGCAAGCATGTTATTAAATTTGCTTGCGCTGCGCAGAACAAATTCGGGGCCTTTTTCTAATGCCAGAGCTCTTCAGCGGGGCTCTGGGCATTGAACCAACATGCTCACTTTGAGAGGGGGCATGCTTGTCATTAGTGATGACAAAACACACACTCTCTGTCCCCGCCGCTTTCTTAGGGGGCCGCTCTGATTGAAAAATGCCCTGGCCTAATTTTTTTCCCAGTCCGGCCCTGTATGGGACCATGCCTGCGGTAGGTAAAAATATGATTTCCATAAAATTTCTAAACCCCTGAACTGACCTGGGTGACTTTTGGATATGTTGGTCAACCAACATGTTGGTAATCAGGGCTATCAGGGGATGTAACATTTGTGGGGATATTATGTGTTTTGGGGTACGTTTGGGACTTTTTAGAAATGTGTGTTTTTTGTGTTTGGAGGCAATTGAGTTTAGTATAGTGCTTAACTCAATTATCAGCTAAGTTAAAGGGGAAGGCTTATTGTATTGCATGTGGGAGTGTCATGCATTTAATCATTGTTCTTACTGGTTTGTCAGTTTGTGTCCCTGTCCCCAACAAGGTCCATATGGGTGTCACCCTTGCATGGGAACTTACATAAAAGGCCAGTGTGGCTACCATTAAACCAGTCCTGCTTTACCCTCAACATAGAGCCTAGCTTCGTGTTTGTAGGGACCTGCTATATAAGCTATAACCACTAGCTCTTGTAAGAGCTTCACAGCAATACCTGCTATACTCTCTTGGAATAAAGGCTTTCCCAATGGGAGCTGGATCTAGGAGTTTGGTCCAGGGTGGGAAGGGATGGCGAGACCCCCAGCCAAGCTATGGCAGCTAGGCAGGGCCGGCGCTACCTGTAAGGCGACCTAGGCAGCCGCCTAGGGTGCCCCTTAACAGGGGGCGCCGGATCCCTGCACCCGGAGTCACCGCGGATTTGAGTGACTGGCAGGATGGAAGCGCAGAGCGCTCCCTCCCGCCGGTCTCTCAATGTAGCGTGGAAGGCGGGACAGGAACCTCTGTTTCCTGTACCCGGCCGCCTGGCGGACTGACAGGAAGTGCTCACTGAGTAAGGACCACTAAAGGAGGAGGGGGGAGGTCCACTAAGGGGTTTGGGAGAGGGAGGACCACTAAGGGGGGAAAGGATCACTAAGGGGGGGGGAGAGAAAGAGGATAATGACCACTGGGGGGGAGATTTACTAAGGGGGGGGGGGGGAGGGGAATGTCTACTAAGGGGTTTGGGAGAGGGAGGACCACTAAGGGGGAAGGGGAACTACAGGTGGCCAAGGGAGAGCACTAAGGGACAGAAGGGGAGAACACGGAGGGACAGGAGGGAAGGGGAATAAAATTTTTTTTAAAAAAATAAAAATAAAGAGCTGCTCCCCTCTCAGTCTCTATCCTACCCCACAAACCCTCTAATTTACACTATACACATACACAATGCATCCCCCCCACACACACACACACACAGAAACATACAATGCATTCCTACTTACACACAGACACACCCGAAACACACAATGCATCCCTTACGTTCACACAAACACTCCTTCTCTTACACACAGAAACAAAATGCATCTCTTACACAATCAATGCACCCCTTACAGACACACACTGCATTCAATTAAATACACAGAAACACACCTTGCAACCCTTACACACACACACACACACACCCAGAAACATACAATGCATTCCTTACACGCAAACACACACTGCATCCCCTATAAACACACTACATCCCTTATAGAAATTGGTATCCCTATACACTAAATTCTATAAGAACACACACACATTGCATCCTCTACAATAACACAAAAAACATCCCCTACACACATACACTCCACTTCCTG
>OW240920.1:104077028-104088639 GCA_933207985.1 Pelobates cultripes | reverse complement strand
GCGACCATCGTCGGGGACTCGGTAAGTACAAAGGACGGCGGGGACGTTCTATGCCATCTGCCAGCATTTAGAAAAGCCCCAAAAAGGACGCCATAGAACGCCCGCCGTCCTTAAGGGGTCAAAAGGGGATTTTCATGGTTTGTTTGTTTTTTCAGAATCATGTAAAATATTTTGCATGAATATCTTTGATGTTGTGCTGGGAGATTTAACTTCACTGAAAAACATCAAATGAAGATTACATTGCTCACGGTTTTAACTTTAAGCAACCTCCTTAAAACACACTAACAAGCAATAATTTATTTTAGTTTAATTTTTTTTTTTTAAACGGCCTGTATGTCTGCAAATAGCTTTTGCCTACATACCTCCTTCCCTGTGCTCATTAGTTGGATGCTTACATCACGTTTGCCAGAGTTGGTGTGATTAACAATACAAGAATGACATCTAGTGGTCACTAAGCAAATAACCACCATTGATCATACAATTAACCCCTTCAGGACCGGACTGTTTTGGCCATGTAGTATGGTAAGGACCAGGGCTGTTTTAACACTTTTGTGGTGTTTGTCTTTAGCTGTAACTTTCCTCTCTCTCATTTACTACATTTACGCATTTTTACATCCCCCAAGTTGAACTTATGGTTTGAAAGTATATATTTTTATAAAGTAGACATCCAAGGTTATAGAAGATGGGGTGTTTTGACTTCTTTCCCCCAACCATTTTGCCCCAAAAATTCTGAGAAAGTGTGGTGGTAATTTTTGAATTCAGTTTTTTATGCACACATTGCTTTTAGATTTTGGCCAGCTGGTTATATGTTACTGAAAGAAAATGTTTTAACTTTTTACAGAACAAATGTGCAGCTATCAAATGCACCTTTAGCAGCAATCTCTAAACCAGGGGTAGGCAACCTTTTAGCAGCACTGTGCCGGAATAAGATTGTGTTGTCCCGTAGCGTGCTGGTCCTATTTTTTTTAAATTGAGGTATGCATGTTGCCATATTCTGCTTGTGTTATTTATTCTGCAGTTGCTTTGTATCGTTGTATTTGTGCGTATATGAGCTATTATATTGTATATGTTCCTGAGTAGTTTGTGGTATTAAGTACCTATGAATGTGGGCTGTGTATGGGGGCTGCTTATGGAATTGTGTGTGTGGATGGATATGTCACAGTGTGTGTTTGGTAGTGTGTGTATATGTGAGGGGCTGTTTGGGATATTGCATGTGAGAGGCAGCATGTGGGGTTGTATGCATGTATGTGGATTGTTAGTGGTGTTGAGTTTGTGCGGATTGTATATTGTGTGTTGTGTGTGGGCTGTTCGTATTATTTGTATGAGAGGTAGGTTATTCTGGATTTCTGTATATACCTAGCAGTGTGGGTGGCTTCCCTGGGTGCCAGTGGGGACCTGGCTGGCCAGGTACAGGTCAAGGACAGGACCTGCAATAGCAGCTGCGGGCTGCTCTACTACAGTGTGGATTCTCATTCACAAGTGCTAGGAGGAAGTGATCTGAGATCACGTGCTGCAATGCATACATTGAGTATTGTTCTTCACTACCTTTTCGTATTAGCAGATATCTGAAGTTTTACTGGGACTCCTGATAGGCCAGAGCCTGTTTGGCCTTAGCACATGTGCCATAGGTTGCCTACCCCTGCTCTAAACTAATGGCTGCAAAAAGAATCTAACTGGAGATTTGGGGGAAGGAAACTAACAAACTAAAATTTGCCACTTTCAAAAGACACAAAGTAAACAAAATGAGGAACAAGTATTACAAAAAGGTATGTTCTGTGTGGTAGAGCTTAAAACACGTTCCAATACAGAGTCCAGGTTTTGAAGGGCAATTGGGACAGTAAAAGGGGGTGTCTGTCCTTTTCCCTTTTTTACAACAGACTCTGCAATGTTTCTGGGGATTTGCTTTTTTTTCATTTGGCTGCATCAAAAATTCTGGACTCCTCTAGCACTGTTGTTGGAACTTGACCATCTTCATAAATTATTGTAGAAATCAGCTTGAGTTGAAATTGGAGAAAAGTGTTTTTTCCTGGATTAATTTTTTTTAAAAAGTAAAAATGAATTGTGTGTTGCTACTTGCATAAGTTAGAGAGCCACCTTTTTATACCAGGCTTTCGTCTTTTTTTGTTAAGATCAGATAGGGCTGCATCAGCTAATCTGCCAAATCAACACCCCCCCCATGTATGCAAACAGGTTTGATCTGTAATCTGCCTCAGGCAGTGAAATCTGACATTGTTTCGTTGTGGATGGTGGTTAGCATGTTAACATCCTTCCTGTCCTTAAATTTTATTGCTAACACTTCTGCTTTGCGCAGAGCTTTGCATTCTCCTTTTTTTTATTTGGCATGAGAGGTCTGGGGAAATCTTTGGCATTTTTTCGCACAGTGCTGCAGGCCAGTGTCTGCAAACCATAAAGTGTTTGAAACAAACAGACACTGCTATAGAAATTGTCCACATAAAGGTGGTAATCTTTATTGAACAAGGGGATCAGTAGGCCCCAAACAATTTTCCCACTTGTCCCCAGAAAGTCAGGACAGACAGGAGGGTCCAGTTGACCATCTTTTCCTTAATATACACGAAAGGCAAACGTAAAGCCACTTTCGCTCTTGCAAAGTTTATAGAATTTTACACCATATCTAGAGCGCTTTGAGGGGTTGTACTGTTTGAATCCTCATCTCCCTTTATATATCATTAAGGATTCATCAATTTATATATTTTGTTGGTGGGTATAAACTTCAGAAAATTTGTTTTGAAGATGGTCTACCAGTGGGCGTATTTTATAAAGCCTATCATATTTGGGGTGATCTCTGGAATAACAGAGGTTATTGTCATTAAAGTGTAAAAAGCGGAGCAGTAACTCATATCTTGCTCTACACATGGTTTGGGAGTACACTGGACTAGAACAGATAGGGTTGGTGCTCCAGTAAGAGCAAATTGATGGCTTCTTTATAATAGCCATGAGCATAGTAAGAGCCCAGAATTTTTTCAGTTCAGGGACATCTGTGGGATGCCAAGCATTTTCCCGGACTGCATAGCTACCCGGTTTGTTATTTTTAGAATCATGTACAACACTATTTTGCATGACTATTTTTTATGTTGAGCTGGAATATGAACCTAAAAGGAAAGTACTGTTCAATTCCACTGGAAAGTGAGGAGATCAAACATTCTATTTGACTGGCATCAAGGACTTGTGGACAATATAGGGTAAATTTTGTCACAAGTGAATTAGTGTTTTAAAGTTAAACATTTGCTAAATTTTGTGTGTGGGAACAATAACTTTATAAGTACACTGAGTTTAATAGCGGTCACTGAATCCAGAAATGCAGCAAAATATACATTAGTAGAAATTAGACACCATAGGTATTTTTACACGTTTCATTTAACAATGGTATTACCAACCTCTGTCAAAACCGCTGGTTACATTTTTTTCTTTGTGTGTTTTTCACACACTTTTAATTTTTGTAGAGAATTTCACAGACCTTGAGTAACTCACTACTGTGAAGATCCCATATTAGTATTATATTGCTAACACCAAATATGGCAATATTTCCTATGTCGATTTTTATTTATTTTTGTCCCATATTTTTGAGAGGGTCAAATTGCAGACATGTCAATTTCAGTGTTCAGACCACGACAGTGCACATAGAAAAACACAACAAATATAGTTTATATAGCAAAGCTGTTATTAATCAGTAGGTGGCATGTGACACCAGAACGTGTCCGTGCAACAATGCGCACATGTTCGTGTCAGTTAATTGAACCTGGGAGGTGGGGCCATAAAGAGGCCCTGATTCGCAGCGGCCAGCATTAGGAGGAGACCATGAACCTGTGGAAATGAGCTGAACAGCATGTAAGTCAGAGGCGGAAACCCAGGCACAGTCTTCCAGACCAAAACCCTTCTAGTGAACCAGATATTGAAGGAGCTCCACGGGAAAGCCTGGAATCAACAATGGACTGGACTTCATGCTCATCCTGGCCCTGCACACAGCTAGGAGCAGGACAAACAGTGTGCCTTGTGAGGCGATTACAAACCAAAGGTGCATAGAAAACATTTGGAAATAGCAGGAGGTAACGCCAGAGAATAGGAAACATGATTAATTTTTCAAGATATAAAATAAAGACCTATAAATCTAGGTTTGATAAAATAGTATCTTTCACAAACTCAAATTTACAAAAAGTGTTTCCGGTGTCCACATGCAATAACACTGTTTCTCCCCAAAAAGTGATTATAGTGGAAAATATAAATATTAGCAACTTCCCTCAATAGCATAGGATATGCCCGAAGATCTCCTCCTATCTTCAATTCAACACATGTATAGTATAGGGCTATTCCAGCTAGGGAAGCAAAAATATAACATAGTGCAACACTGTGTATAATAATACTGGATATAATATTAAGTGCCAAGTTATTAAAACTAATATCAATTGTAATAGCAAGAATATTGTGTACTTGCTACATTGTCCCTGTGGGAAACAGGACTACTATCGAACATATTTTTCATCATCTATTATTTACTTTGATGTTAGTAATAAATTCTGCTTTTTGTACTTTATCTACTCAGTTACTTATTATTTCTTGCATTTTTCTATCTTTTGTATGAGATTATCATCTATTCAGCATTGAAGCAAGAAGACACACACCAATATATTTCTGAAGGCACTTTATTTGATGTCAAAGTGTGAGTGATAACTTGGCACTTAATTTTATATCCAGTATTATTATACACAGTGTTGCTCTATGTTATATTTTTACTTCCCTAGCTGGAATAGCACTATACTATACATATATAAATCTAGGTGCCAGCTTCATCGTGGGTACATTTAATTTTATGTTACGAATGGAAAGCCAAACCCTGTCCCCAGCTTGGGGGGGGGGGTGCTATAGTACGACATTTGTCGTCATGGAATTTTTGGCGAGTGGAAGTAAATGCCAGGGCTCGTTAAACCCCTTTCCCTTAAATCACTTAGATGTGGTCAAGAGCAGGAAACAATGTAATGTTAAGCATTGTAGGAATGACAGAGGGATGCCTACCATATTGAATATATGTCAGGGGTGGCGGTCCGATGACCGGGACCCAGGATGCCTGATCATGATATTAGGAGTCACTGTGTGGAAATGGACCATCAGGGCCTGGTGCAGGGTAACCACACACCCCCTGGTGTTGCGCACTAGCATTTGTGCGGCCACATACCAAGGTCCTGATGCAGCTTCTGCGGATCCCAGGTGCCAGATGACAAGAAGCAGACCTCCCAGGATCTGAATAGGGAGGCTCTGCAGCAGATATGTATCCAGTACAGAAACAAGGCAAGACTAGAATAGACACCAAACAAGACAAAACTAGGAGAACCCAGAACTGGAGCAGGACAGAAAGCAGAATCCAGAACATGTACACAAGACATGAGTGAAACATGAACAGGGCAGGACAGGACTGTACATAAACTGGGAATACAAGACAAAAATAATACAAGACAAGAGATACTAGGCAAAACAAGAGGAGACTTAACTAAGTACTATATATGTAAAACATTGGGGATTTAGACATACATAAATGGCCAAGATGTATGCAGCCCACCACTGCGTCAAAGTCCTCCAATTACGGTGGGATCCTAGACTGCCTAGATATGCATGACTAAATAAACAATAATTAAACACACACAGCACTTACCTGCAAGAAAGGGCAGAGGACTTGAAACAACTGCCTGCAGGAACCAACTGAAACAAAAGGATTCATGGAAAAGGAACGGGTGTGGCAACATAAAACAACCATATAAAGGAATCCAGGAGACTGGGAATTCCAGGAACGGAATAAAGGAATGAACCCAGAAAATCCAGCATAAAGAAAACCAGGCATGGAATAGAAAACCAGAAAAAACAAGAAAAACTAAACAAAATTTGTAAAAAGAGTACTGGATACCAGAAGCCAAGGCCAGACAGAGCAGGATGTGACAATACAGAAGGGACTATCCCTGGATGACTCGTGTAAAATTATTGTGGGCAAATTTAACCAAGGATACAAGGTCAAACCAGTTGTCATGATTGTGGGATGTGAAAGCGTAAAAACGCTTCTAAGGACTGCTCTATTGGTTTGAGGATGCTACGAGGGTAAGAATAACAAAGAAAGGATCTCATGTCTTTCTGCAAGTGGAACATACAATTTATTTGCAGTTTATCAGCAGGTGTCTGTACTTGAGCTGCCTGTATTCTCTCTATGAATAAAGAAGACATAAATACCAATGTATCAACTATTATGCATTCAGGTGGGATGGCGGGAGTGATAGCTTGTTCTTGTTGTCTTGACAATGCATTAGTTTTCACGTTACAAGTACTTGGTCTATATGTGATGATAAAATTGAAGTGAGAGAGAAACAGAGCCATCTTTTCTGTCTACAAGATAGATGTTTAGGTTCACTGATGTATGCCAAGTTTTTATGGTCTGTAATTATCGTGGTGGGTACTGCAAAACCTTTTAATAAATGCCTCCACACTTAGGGCAATAGTTGTAGGCAACAGCTCCCTATTCCCAATGTCATACTTAATTTCAGGAGCAGACAGAGAGCGTTTTTTTGAGGAAAAAAAAAACATGGATAAACACGTTTTCCTGAGATTCTCTTTGGGAGAGAACAGCTCCTACTCCGGTTTTTGAAGCATCTACTTCTACGACAATAGGCTTAGACAGATCATAATGTACAAGACCAGAGTAGTGGCAAGCATTTTAGTGATTAAAAGCAGAAATGGCCTTTGGGTGTCAAGCCTGGGTATTGGCTTCCTTACGAGTGAGACTGGTGACAGGTGCGATCACAGAAAAAAAAACGCCCTTAATGAATCTACGATAATGTTTTTTTAATTCTTTTGAATCTTTGGATTGCTTTCAGGTACTTAGGCATAGGCTATTTCAAGACTAATTGTAATTTGGTGGGAGCCATTTTAAATCTTGTAGCATAACCCAAAAAGTGTGGGGGTTTTTTGATTAAACATTTTTTTTAGTTTATAGTATAATCCCTTCTTTAAGAGTGTGTTGAGTACTTGTTTAACATGAACATGCTGTATCATTAGAGTAAATAAGTATATTGTCAAGATATACTAAAATGCATGTATAAATGTACTCTCTAAGCACATCATTAATAAAATTTTGGAAAACTGGTGGTGCACTGCATAACCCAAGATACTCGTAATTTCTGCTCCATATATTAAATGCAGTTTTCCACTCATGACCTTCTTTTATCCTAACTAGATTGTAAGCACTCCTAAGATCGAGCTTTGTAAAGATAGTGGACCACTGAAGTCTATCAAAATGTTATGAAATAAGCAATATAGGATACACATTTCTTATGGTAATTTTGTTCAATCCCTGATAATCAATACAGGGTGTAGATCACACTGTACATTCTATGACACAGTCATATGGTCTGTGTGGAGGTAACGTCCCTGCATGAGTTTTATTAAATACCTCCTTGACTGATTAAACAGTGGATAAGGGAGCGGCTATGGGTACATTATTTATTCATACTGGTTTAACAATAAGTAAACTGTTCTCCTTGAACCATGTTAGTAAGAACATATCTCTCCCTATATCCATTTTAAGACATAATTATGTTTGGCTACCCCACAAATGACGGGAAAGGAAGCAGAGGAGAACCTGCAGGACAATAAATTCTCTATGTAAAGTTCCTACAGAGAGTGTTAAAGAACATGGCTCTTTGGTTATTTTAGGTGTCTGGAGTGGTCTGCTATCTATGGCCTCAGTGGCCAAAGGTGTGGATATCTCTTAGAGTGGTATATGGTGCAAAGCAACAAAAGCCTGATCAGTCAAGTTCTCTGCGGCACCTGAATTGATGAGAGCTTTACACTTAACTTTAGGAGATAACAGAAAGGAGTAATCTATTTTGAGGTATGGTAGGAAATGCAACACCTATTATTGGTTCTTACGTGCACAAGTTTTCTGTGCTGATGAAGTTGTTTTGATGCCTGCAGTGTCCATTTAATTCAAGGTTAACTGGTTTACACATCTCCAGTTTGCCTTTTGAGTTTTATTCACTAATCTCTATAATAAGTGTTGCAAAGTATTCTCTTTCTGCTTATCTTTGGTTACCCAACACAATTCTGGAACCACAAATGTTTTTATTTTGAATGACTTAAAGGACCACTATAGGCACCCAGACCACTTCAGTTTAACCCCTTAAGGACACATGACATGTGTGACATGTCATGATTCCCTTTTATTCCAGAAGTTTGGCCCTTAAGAGGTTAATGAAGTGGTCTGGGTGCCTGGTCCATCTAGGATTAACCCTTTCTGCTGTAAACATAGCAGTTTCAGGGAAACTGCTATGTTTACCTATGGGTTAATCCAGCCTCTAGTGGCTGTCTCATTGACAGCCGCTAGAGGCGCTTCTCACTGTGATTTTCACAGTGAGAAAACGCCAGCATCCATAGGAAAGCATTGAGAATGCTTTCCTATGGACTGGCTGAATGCGCTCACGGCTCTTGCCGCGCATGCACATTCAGCTGATGACGGCAAAAAGGAGGAGGAGAGTTCCCCACGCAGAGGGAGCCCGGCGGGGGAAAACAGGTAAGATTTAACCCCTTCCACCCCCTAGAGCTAGGCGGGAGGGGGGCCCTGAAAACCCTATAGTGCCAAGAAAACAAGTATGTTTTCCTGGCACTATAGTGGTCCTTTAAGGGACACTATAGGTACCAGGACCACTTCAGCTAATTGAAGTGGTCTAGGTGCAGTGTCCCAGGTCACTTAACTCTTCACAGATAATTGCCGTTTTAAGAAACTGCAATAGTTATCTGCTAGCGTGAACTCCGCCTCTAGTGGCAGTCAACCAGGTAGGTAGGCACTGCACTATAGTTTCCCTTCAAGAAACCACACATTATTATGCTTAATGTTATTTATTAAAATCTTAACCTATCCCACAATATAATCTGTGTATGTTAACCACTGTAAAAAAAAAAAAAAAAAAAAGACTCAAAGCAATATTTTAAATTTAGCAGTTAATAAAAGCGTTGCAAAGTCGTAGTTTTTAGGCTTTGATGAAAAGATCGAGTTCCCTAGGAAGGAAGTGATGCCAAATCACAATTGGTACAATTACATTTAGCAGGCATAATACTCTTTTATTTTCACGATTGGTTTTATAGCCAATAGACCTATATATTCTAACATTTCTTAGAGAATGTACGTCAACAGGAAGCAAATGCTCCCGTCCAATCGACGGTGACCGATCATGTAGCAAAACATCACTATTGTTGTTAAACCCTTCTTGAACTCGGAACTGGATATATACAACCACTCCACAGTCGCGATTCAAAGGGATGTTCCGGAATCAACCAATCAGAGCACGGGTTGCTTTATGTCGTAAGTGCAGTAGTGTCCGGTGTTGGTGGAGCGGCTGATACATTGTTGCATTATATAGCGAGAAAGAAAATATTGTTCCGACTGCTTACAGTAGGACGCATCTTGTGTATGTAAAATTGCCTATATAAATGAGAAATTCGTTTTCTAAGCAAATTGCGTTAAATGCCTAATTTTATTCTATGGGTTTGTCTGCTGCTTTGAAAACTAGTCCATATCTGGAGCGTCAAAAACGCAAATATCACGTAATTCTCTCTCTCTCTATAGGGTTCATCACTAAACTGTGATTTTAAAACCCGAATTACAAACTTGAGGCTAAAATGACTTATCTGCAAAGATTATTGAGCTAAACTGTAGTCAATGTTGCAAATGCAATGTTTTGCATTTTGTCATTTGTATTTCAGTTCACCTCAATTTGAAGTTTTAGTAGATACACCCCATGGTCTGTGATTTGAACCCTCAAGAACATTGAATGTGTTGTATTGAGCAATGTAAATGTGGTTGGCTCCGTAGAATGCTGTATAATGAATATCATAAGAACAGTGTATCTTCCTTTTAATTTCTCTCATTTTATCGGTTTCTATCCTTAGGGCAAAATGACCACCCTTGATGATAAATTGCTGGGAGAAAAAAGTCAATATTACTACAGCAGTAGTAGTGACGATGAAGACAGTGATCAGGATCGAAAAACACAACAAAGTTCTAAAGAACCCAGTGGGGGCAAGGAGGGAAGCGTTGTCAATACAGGTAAAAAAAATATGATTAGTATTTTTGTTTTTTGGTAAAATAACAAGTTGAATAGGCTTATTTAGCATACGAGTTACAGCAATTTAACGTTTTATCAATCCGGGATAACTCAAAGAATTTCTCTCCCACCCCCTACATGTACAGTTACTGTTACACTGGGACAGGGCCAGACTGGGAAAAAAATTGTCCCAGCATTTTTTAATCACAGCGGCCCACTGAAAAGAGGGTGGTTTGTCATCCTCAATGACAAGCAAACCCCATCTCGAAGTGAGCATGTTGGTTCAATGCTTTTCCAGGGCAGACCATGCGCAGAGCTCTGCTGAAGAGCTCTAGCATGAGAAAAAGGCCCTGTATTTGTTCTGCACAGTGTAAGCAAAGTTAATAACATGCTTGCTTTGTGTTTGCTTGAAACTTGTCTCTGGTGTCTCCATAAATGGGATACCGGGAGACAAAAATGCCAGGAAAGAGTACTGTGCATGTCTTTGGAGCCTTATGGGATTGCGTGTGTAGAGTTAGCTGATTGTGGTGTGATTTTGTGTTAATACGTTGGTTTCAGTCATGTTGTGTTTGTGGTGTAATGTATGTGTCTAGGTGCTGTAGAGAGAGAGTGTGTGTGTGTATATATAGGGGATGTAGTGAGTGTGGGCATACGGGCTGGTGTGTGTAGTGGTTGTAGAGTGTGTGTTTAGGGAATGTAGTATGTGCTTCCTTACAAGGAATCTAGTGTGTGCATAAGGGATCCAGAGTGTGTGTGTCAGAATTTTAAATGTAGTGTGTGTGTGTGTGTGTGGTGCAGTAGTGTTGTGTTGTGTAGGGGATCTAGTGTGTGTTTGAAGTAACCAGACTGTGTATAGGATATCTAATGTGTGTGTGTGTGTGTAGAGGATTCAGAGTGTATACAGGTATTTAGTGTGTATGTGTAGATGATCCAGCATTTGGTAAGGGATCTAGTGTGTGTCTGGAATGTAATTTAGGGTGTTTAGGGGTGCAGTATGTGTGTGAGAGGTTCTGTGGTATATATACATATGTTTAGAAGTATTGAGTGTGTGTGTATGGTGTAGTGTGGGGGCAGGGTGCTGTGTGTGTGATGGTGCGCTGTGTGTTTGGAAGGATTGTGTGTTGGGGAGGCAGGTTAATGTATCTTTTTTTATTTTATTTTTTAAATAATCAGAAAAAACAAACAGGCATTGCATCCCCCCTCCCTTCTTGCCTTTAGCCTGGGAGGGGGGACCTTGCTGCCATCCCTGGTGGTCCAAGTAGTAAGTGAACTCTTGTGGGGCTAGAGTTCACTCTCGCGAGACCCGGAGCTCCGGATCTCGCCAGAGGAACCCAGCGGAGCTGCAAGATATAGCTCCTCTGGGTCCTCTCCTGTCTCCTCTCCCTCCCCGCCAAATCACACTGCATGTGGGCCAGTGAGGGAGATCTTTGATCCATCATGGAATACAGGATAGTGTCGTCCCTGCATGGATCGGCTGGGGAGATCCTGTAACCTCCCCTGCCGGGCTCGGTCCATGG
>OW240920.1:104056683-104073913 GCA_933207985.1 Pelobates cultripes | reverse complement strand
CTGCCGCTGGGGAGGAAGGATGATACCTTCAGCTCCCTGGTACACACACTGCCGCTGGGGAGGAAGGACGGCACCTTCAGCTCCCTGGGATACCCACTGCCGCTGGGGAGGAAGGACGGCACCTTCAGCTCCCTGGGGTACACACTGCCGCTGGGGAGGAAGGACGGCACCTTCAGCTCCCTGGGGTACACACTGCCGCTGGGGAGGAAGGGCGACACCTTCAGCTCCCTGGGGTACACACTGCCGCTGGGGAGGAAGGACGACACCTTCAGCTCCCTATGGTATACACCTGCCGCTGGGAGGGAGGGACAACACCTTCAGCTTCCTGGGACACACCTGCAGCTGGGGAGGGGCGAGCACTGCTTGGCTCCCTGGGATACACACTGCTGCTGGGGAGGAAGGGCGACACCTTTGGCTCCCTGGGACACACACTGCCGCTGGGGAGGAAGGACGGCACCTTTGGCTCCCTGGGCTACACACTGCTGCTGGGGAGGACGGACGACACCTTTGGTGCGATCTGCCACGGCCTGCAGGTACTCTGCTACATGTCCCCTCACGCGCTGCACGAATTCCTCAGGGGGACAAATGTAACGAGAGCCAGCCGCAATTGAAGCTCTCGGTCAAACTCCTCCTGAGTGTAGCTGGGCGCCATGTTTGCTCTGCCGAAGTTGGTTCCTTTGTAGATAGGATCGCTGTACGGGTACTAACGTTGCCCTCAATTGTAATCCAGGCACTGGTGTTGTCTTGTAGCTGTCCTTCTGGTTGTAGGAACGATCCCGCCGCTTGCCACCAATTGTAACGGACTGTTTCTCTCACAAGGGGATAAAATCGGTTTAGGCGATAATCCCCTTTCCCATAGACCAGCAGCTACTGCAATCACCAACCTCCTGAACTCCAAACTGCACGTATTCACCAACTCTCGAACAGCAGACACAGGAACCCTGGAAGCAGCCGGAACAGGAAAAGCAATACAAACGGCTTACACTCCTGGCAGTCAGCACACAATCCAATTCCCCCAATAACGAGACGACACTTCGTTTTGAGGGTTAAGCAGAATCTGAGGTGCTGGCACACCAGCCTGGTTTTTATTACAGTGTTTTCAAATACAGGACCGCCCACAGGGAGGTATAAAACAACCAATAACATCACAGTTACATCCCACATATTCCCTCCCCTTATCCTGAGAGGAAACTCAGTTATACATACAGTTAAAACATACTTTCTACCCAACTTTCATAACTCTAAAACCATACATCACATTCACATAAAATTACACATTCACAATCAATCCATTCAGGGGAACAACATATTAAAAAATGGCACAAATCAGACAAGGGGTTCAAAAGTTAGTAAAAAGTCCTTTGTGACTAAATGAAGCATGGCTTTCCTGCCCAAACCAGTTTGAGTCTTCTATCCTGGAGATAAGTAATTCAATTATCTCCCAGGACAGACACAAGACTCCATTAAGCACATGGTTGCAAAAAGACACAAAACACTTTAAAATACATAAAGTCACATTTTATACATAAAACACAGACATTTCACATATCCCCAGATAGCTCAGGTCTGAGCGCACATTATTAAGTGAATGGCGCTCAGACCACACGAATACAGTTTAATCGCCATGGAGCCAAAGTCTTTACAGTCAGTTTCATACGAATGGGCTCCATGGGATTCCTATCTGGGGTATAACACATTCAAACACATCTACCGAACCCCAGGCAGAAAAGCACGAATACAGCTTTTCTGCAGGCAAAAATAAAGTCTTTTAAAAAGGGGGCCATAGTGATGGCAGGAGGCTGGCAACCAGGCTTCTCCAGTGCACAGTGGCGAGGTTGGTTTTGCCACACCCCCACTCTGTCATAGCTCCCTGCTCTGACATATTTCCTCACCCTGTCACTCCACACAGACCCTGTCACAGCCCCCTCACCCTGTCATTTCACACACCTTGTCACAGCCCCCACACACACCCTATCATCCCCACACACTGTCACATCCCTCCACATACAGTCACTCCCTACACATTTCCCCCCACAAACTGTCACCTCCAACCCTGCGCACTTCTCCTGTCACATTAATGCCTTTAATAGACTGTAAGCTCATTTGAGCAGGGCCCTCTTCAGCCTATCGTTCCTGTAAGTTTTTATAATTGTCTAATTTATTGTTAGATCTCCTCCTTTGATAATATTGTAAAGCGCTACGAAATATGCTGGCACTATATAAATATCAATAATAATAATTCTGCCACACTCACCCTGTCACATTAACCCCTCTTAATCTTGTCACACTCTCCTCCCCTTGTTTTATCACACTCCCTCCTCCAACGATGACACATTCACGCCAACCCTGTGATATATACTCCAAACTAAGAGATCTCCCCTCTGGCCCACAGGCACATTGATGGCAGCCGGCAGGGGAGGGACAGAGGACCCGGGAGCCCAGCCTGCAGCCCCGCCAGGTCTCTTCTTGTGAGGTTGCGATTACCATGGCAACGCTCCCAATCTCACGTGAAATAACTCTAGCCGCAGGATCTGCAGGCTAGAGTTCACTCCCACTTGATCACCAAGGCGTGTCCACCTCACCACCAGGGTTTGCAGAAAATGTCCCCCCTCCATGAGCAAAGGAAAGAAGGGAGGGGAGATATATACATTTAAAAAAAAAAAAAAAAAATACATTTAATTTGCTCCCTCATACACACACATTACAACCCTCAAACATTGCACCACAGACACTACTGCCCCTGTCCCCTGTAGCAGCCCACAAGTAACCAGACCGGTTACCTCCGCTAATTCCTTTATTTAGCCACTCTAAAACCATTAAAACCTGCAGATATCCATTCTCCCAGTAACCAGACAAAACCTAGTTCTACGAGTCAATTGATTTTATTCCGGCCACACACGGCTTTTATTTCCAGACCCCTACATGGGATCTCCAACACACAAATACAGGGTTTTCAATTCCAGGATCCTCTGTGCCTGAGAGATAATTGCGTGAGAAAATCTATAATCCAATTATCTCTCAGGTACAGAAAACCCATACAAAATATACAGTACCCCAAAAGTGCCCCCACCATACTCGGAGAACCACACAAAAAGTACATCCCCTGGATAGCCCCGATCTGAGTGTATAACATATCCAAAGATCACTCTGATCGGTTTGGTGAAACAGGAATGCCATCGAGGTAAAGTTTGACCGGCCGGACACGAGGCAGTAGCCCAAAACGGTACCAGGTAAATAGGTGTCATGGCCGGTCTCTGTTCGGGGGTTCCTGTTCGAACACCATGGAAATCTCTTCGTTTGAGAATACGAATGCTCCCCCTGTTGGGTAGTTCATATTTCCCGAAAGACGTACGTATAGGTGGTGGGGAAATAGAACGGGCGGCAGTCTAATCTTTACTGGTGTCCATACGAGTGAATAGCCGAAAAGAGTTCCAGGCACTAGACGACCAAGTACCGTTGCCCACGTTCTGGAGACAAGATGGCAGCCATTCTTTTGTCATGCGTTCGGTTATACGAAATGGCAGCCAACCTGAGGCAGCATTCATTAATGACTTACCTTCCGGTTTTGCACTTAAGTTGCTGGTATCCACGTTCTAATGGGGTACAGGGGTGGTCCTAATTCAGGAGACGAATGGATATCGTTCATATGCAGTACTTTAGAACGGAAAAAGGGTAAAACAGATGAAATTGGTGGTTATTTCCGCTACACAGCTTCCCCTTAACCACAAGCCAGCATACACAGTCTGGTCCTCACGGATCGCTTGGGGATGCCCGAGGGAGTACTCACAGATCACTTCTCCAGTTCTGTCTGTCGAGATAACCAGTCGGCATTCCCTTTCTGCTTACCGGGTCTATAGTGAATAGTGACGTCATAGGGCTGTAAGGCCAGGCTCCAATGTAATAGCCTGGCATTGTCTCCAGCGACCCGGTTAAGCCCTACCAACGGGTTGTGATCTGTGAGTAAAGTGAATTGTTGGCCATATATGTATGGCTGTAGTTTTTTGAGGGCCCACACCACCACCAGACACTCCTTTTCGATGGCAGCGTAGCTCACCACCCTGGGTAGTAGTTTTCTGCAGAGGTAAGGTACTGGATGTTCACCATCGTCCCCGACCTGGCTCTGCACTGCTCCTAATCCAAACATAGAAGCATCTGAGAAAACATTTATTCAGATTAGGAGCGGCCAGAACAGGTGCATCTATAAGAGCACTCTTAAGGGCCTGAAACGCTTGCTTACACTCTGGGGTCCAGTTTACTTGTCGGGGCAAGGTATTTTGGGTCAGGTCAGTGAGGGACTTAGCTAGGGCACTGTAATTGGGGACAAACTTCAGGTAATAGCAGCAGTCCCTAAGAAGGTCTTAGTGCAGGGAAGGGGCCAGTTAGCTACTGCCTCAATCTTGGCTGGCTCAGGCTTCTGCTTCCCACACCCTACTCTGTGTCCCAGGTTCTACACTTCTGCCATCCCTACGTGGCGCTTGATTTGCTTCAATGTTAATCCTGCCTCTCTGATTTTATCTAATACGGCTCCTACATGTACCAGATGCTCCTCCCAAGTGTCGCTGTACATGACGATGTCATCCAGGTATGTGCAAGCATAATCTTGGAGGCCATCTAACAGCTGGTCCACCATCCTTTGGAAAGTGCCCGGGCATTTATCATTCCAAAAGGCATGATCTTAAAATGGTATAAGCCAAATGGAGTGACAAACGCTGACTTGGGAATTCAGTACGGGGTTTGTCGCAGAGGTTGTTAGTCAGGAGTCTATACTCTATGGGTGGTTAGTGGGGTAAACCCTGGTAAATTAGAGAACGTGTCCCTTTTTGCAGACAGCATCTACTACGCTTGCCTGCGTTCTTCCCCGGTTAGTCAATCCCCTAACTGGACCTCATCTATGGATCCTGTCTGAACTTCATCTAGGAGATCAGGCAGGAGAAGATTATCAAAATCTTCCGAGGCTGGAGCACATATAGCAGCTACATCCTCTGTCCTCTCGTGGTAGTTCATGCGTCTTACACCTTCCCCAGAGCAGGGACCAACAACATAGTGTCACATTTCTGTTCAGCTACCCGAAATGGGCCATGCCAAGCAGCCTGTAGCCTGTCATGTCGGACGGGTTTCAAAACAAGAACATTCTGACCTACTTGAAAACTATGGCTCCTGGCTCCTCTATCATACCACGTACACTTCTGAGCCTACTGGAGATTCATATGCACTAGGTGAGTGAGTTCCTCCAGTCGGTCCCAAAGCTCTAGCACATATGGGATGATGGGGGTTTCTTCCTGATCTACCTCCCTCTCGCAGTGTTCTCTGACTAGGTCTAGGGGCCCTCTAATTCTCCGCCCAAATAACAATTAGAATGGAAAAGGCCTGTAGATTCCTGTGGCACCTCCAAATATGCGAACAGGAGATGCGATAGGAAGTCCTTGCAAGTCGCTGCAAACTTACGGAGCATCTGCTTTAATGTGCCATTGAAGAGCTCGCATAGGCCATTAGTCTGTGGGTGGTAGGGGGAACTCAAGATGGGTTTAATGCCGCATAATCTCCATAGTTGGTGGGTCATCTTGGCAGTAAACTGGGTGCCCTGATCCGAGACAATTTCCTGTGAAAAATCCATACGGGCCTCAGCTATAGTCTCCGCTTGAATGTTATTCAGAGCCTCTGCCACAGGATACCTAGTAGCGTAGTCCACAATGGTCAGAATATATTTATTTCTAGAGGGACTACGCTTAGCCAGGGGCCCAATGATGTTGACTGCTACCCTGCCGAAAGTCTTCATCAATAATGGGAAGTGGATGGAGCTTTGCCTTGCGCCTATCACACCATTTACTACTTTCTGACAGACTTCACAAGACTGGCAGTATTGCTGTAGGTCTTTAGAGATACCTGGCCAGAAAAAGCTTTGGGTGAGTCGATGCTTGGTATGACTCACTCCCAACTGTCCTGCGAGGGGAATATCATGAGCTATCTTCAACAGCTCATGTATATACTTCTTGGATACTACCAGTTGTTTAGTGGTAGTTGGAGTGGTCCCTTAACCTACCTGCACTGCTATCCGGTATAACAAACCTCTCTCCCAGATAATCTGTTCACCCTCCAACCCTGCCTGGCTAGTGGCTACTTTGAAAGAAAGGTAGCCTCGGACCCCTCCCTGGGACAAACTCTATAGGGATATCCCAAGGAAGGGGCATGGGAAGGGAGCATGTGCCTACCTGAACCTCAAAGTGCGAGCAGTCCTGGGTGGTGCGGGAATGTTGCCTGGTCATCACAGGGTATAATTCCTTTGTACTTTCTGTGGACACATAAGTGGAGGTCAGCTGGCCCAACTCGTTACCCAGTAGGTTCATGAGCCCCACCTCCATTATTCTGTTTCCAGCCCCCCAGTCTAGGTGAACCTTTGCAGTGGGTAGGCGGTGTATTGCTCCCCCTGCTACTGTGACTGCCACCGTTCCACCGGTCTTCTCCGCCAGAGTGATCAGTTGCTGCTGAACCAGGGTCAGTGTGGCCCCTGTGTCCCGTAGGCCCTGTATTGTTCATCCACTCAACTTGACCGGATGCCGGTGGTGACTCCTGTTATCTGCTGCGGCTTGTACTGGATCCGCTTCATGCAGAAAACCCCAGGCCGCTTCAGTGTGAGTTGGAGTGTAGGTGGGAGCAGTCTGGTTGCAGTTGACTGCTGCTCTGGGTGCTGGTGGTGGCCCTGGTCGTACCCATTGTGACCGGTCTCTCTGTTGGGGGCAGTCTCTTCTCATGTGCCCATATTTAAAGCATTGGTGATACTGTGTATTTGCCTGGTTTGGTGCCCCCTGGGTTGACACCAGAGTCAGTTGTTTCAGGATGGGGGTGCTGGAGTAGGATGAAAGGGTGGTGTAGGGCGCAGTTCAAGTCCGTAGGTGGAATCTTGTGGTCGTCGAGCATCCAAATTCTGTTAGGGTTCTGGGATGTCTGTCCCTCACCCATTCCTGAACCTCTGAGGAGACGCCCTTGTAAAATTGCTCCAGCATGAATAGTTGTAATATCTCCTCTGGTGTCTTGGCCTGTTGTGTCTGCATCCAATTAAGGGCTGCTCTAGTTAGACGGCATGGCCATTCAGCATGCAAATCCTTCTCTCCATTTGTAGATTCGCAGAATTTCCTGCGATATGCCTAGGGGTAACTGCATATCTGGCAAACAGGACTCGCCTAACTAGATCATAGTTCAGTGTCTGGCATGGCTCTGTATGCATCTGCAGCTTTTCCTGTTAATTTCCCTGCTAGGAGGAGGACCCCATCAGATACATTTTACTAGTTACTCCAACCAAGTTCTTGGAGCTTCTAGGAACCTTTATTGGGGGAGTGCCATCCCAAGAAAGTGGCACACTGCTGATTATCCTTCGAGCCAGGAACTAAAGGCTCTTTAAAAGGTGAGCATAATACTTAACATAAATGTATCACCTGCATTTTGCACAGTACCACCCATTTGGTCGCCTTTTTCTCTTTTCTATATTTTTTGGGAGGAATATCATTGAGAGAGTGGTGTGTTGCTGCCCAAAGAGCAAAAAGGTTTCCTTTACGGAGCCAATACCATATAGGCTCCAGACCATGTGAGTGGTTCTATTTATTTATTTATCACTAATTACTATCCAAGACCATCTACACTATATATCTGTGTTTTTTTTCTTTTTCATATATTTCTTCACATTTGTATATTCAAGTGTGTTGTTACACCCAATTGGTGGGGTAAGTGAACCCCTACACAATTCTTTATTTGTATAGCAGTCCACTTATTGGTATGTTTTATACCATATATTTTCTGGGTACTTAAGATTGATTGTGGAAATAAGCGTATTTCACTTTGTGTTGAGCTGCTTTCTGTTTAGGCACTATATTGTATCACCTACTACCTCTGAAGAGAAGGTGTTTTTGTTTTTATAGTTCTGGGAGTCAACTGATTTTATTCAGGCCACACATGGTTTTTATGACCAGACCCCTACATGGGGTCTCCAACACACAAATACAGGGTTTTCAATCCCAGGATCCTCTGTGCCTGAGAGATAATTAAATTATCTCTCAGGTACAGAAAATCCATACAAAATATACAATACTCCAAAAGGAACCCCACAAAAAGTACATCCCCCGCATAGCCCTGATCTGAGTGTATAACATATCCAAAGATCACTCAGATCGGTTTGGTGAAACGGTAATGCCATGGAGGTAAAGTTTTGACCAGCCGGACATGAGGCGGTATCCCAAAACAGTTCCAGGGAAATAGGTGACCTGACAGGTCTCTGTTCGGGGGTTCCTGTGCAAACACCATGCGAGGGAATCTCTTTGTTTCAGGATACGAATGCTCCACCTGTTCAGAATTTCATATTTCCCAAACAACGTTCGTATAGGTGGTGGGGGAAATAGAACGGGCAGTGGTCTAATCTTTACTGTTATTCGTGCAACTGCCTCGCCAAAAAGAATTCAAGGCACTCAACGACCAAGTACCACTGCTGCCCACGTTCGGGAGGGAAGATGACCACCATTCTTTTGTCAACCACGTGTGTTCGTTATACAAAATGGGGCCACCCAGGGGCAGCATTCATTACTTCCCTTGCGGTTTTGCACTTAAGTTGCTGGTATCAACGTTCTAATGGGGTACAGTGGTGGTCCTCATTCGGGAGATGAATGGATATCGTTTGTATGCAGTACTCCCGAATGGAAAAAGAGTAAAACAGACTAAATGAGGGGAAAAAAACATGAAATTGGTGGTATGTTCTGCCAGATCCCCTACTACAAGCCCTACCCCGACAGACTCCAGGTAAGTTTTCAGACTGTTCTTAAACGGTTCAACTGCTTACTCTGGTTGGGTGCCACGACACTCCTGGCACCATAACCACTACAGTGAACTGTAGTTGTTATTGTGCTTGGATTGTTTCTAAAAATAACCATGTGCCCCTCCTGAGATTGGGTTCTGGATCCGCCTCTGACACAAACACACAAATACACTCTTAGACACATACACACGTGTAGTGGATTGCGTTTAGCTACTATCCACGGTCCTTAATTTTGGCTGTCCATAACGTTTATTATTGCAACATTATGTTCAAATCCCTATGGTTCATTACTTTTAAGAGCAAAAGTAATCAGTGAGCTGCTGAAGCATTCGTCTGGTTGTTCGGTAAGAATCCACTGGTTAACATGTTAAATATCTCCGTTCGACAAACTACCAAACAACCAGACCACCCCGGAGAGGAACGTGGCTCTAATTTACCTCCCCATCGTTAATCACACTAGCCTTATTAAGAATCATACGAACGCACTGTGTATTCCCGGGGTGGGCGCCGTTTGACATGCAAACACGTGGTGGCGGCGGCCATACGAACACAACAGCGGTGTTTGGTCGTCGAGTGTCTGGAACCCAAATCTGACACTCTACCACGCGAACACCGCAGAGACCTCCATACCTCCACCCGTTCATGGGAAAACACACGAACGTCCCGGCGTTTGGTAAAAAGCTACACACAAACAAGGGAATTCATACAAACCCAGGCAGAGCCCATTCTATTGACTATTTTCGTTTTTTTCACCTCACAAACGGACACCGACCGCAAGGCCAAAATACATGGAACTCCTTGTGGCTACTGCCTCGTGTGCGGTCAGTAAAACGAAGACCTCCAAGAAATTCCCGAACCTCTGAACTGACCTTGGTGATTTTTGAGTATGTTGCTCACCCAGATCAGAGCTATCAGGGGATATGTAATTTAGGGGGGTATTTCATTAGTCTTGGGGTACATCCAGAAAACTAGAAAACATTTATGTTTCAACTGTACTGTTAATTGGGTTATCTCCCAGGCTAAGGGGAGGGGATGTGTGGGCTGTAACCAGTTTGTGATTGGAGAATGTATAATTTTCGGTGGGTGTCTTCCTTGCATGGGAGAGTTGCATAAAAGTAGGGTATGTGGCATTAAACATCAGTTCTGCTCCTGATACTGTGTGTCGTCCAGTCATTGGGAAAGGTGATGGGATATTCGTGGATTATTTTATTTACTACTTGTGCTGTTCTTCCTGTGATAATTTACTTGATCCTGAGCAACTCCTGGAATACCAGCGGAGAAAGTCTATGTTAAACTAGCGCTCCGCTACAACACGTAATGATTTTTATATTTTTATTATTAATATTACACTCTCCTGTAAACATACCCTTGAAGGGATTCTCCAGTGCCAGGGAAACCTATTAGTTTTCCTGGCACTGCAGGACCCTCTCTTGCCCCTCTCCCTACCATCTTCCATCCCAAGTTGCTGAAGGGGTTAAAACCCAATCAGTGACTTACCGGAGTCCAGCGCCGATGTCTCTCGGCACTGGTCAGGCTCCGGCTATGCTCCTCCCCCGCCATCAGCCGGGAGGGAAGAACTAATGCACATGCGCATCAATGGCCGCGCACACCATTAGACCTCCCCGTAGTAAAGCATTATACAATGCTTTGCTATGGGGATTTCGGCGACGCTGGAGGTCCTCACATAGCGTGAGGACGTCCAGCGTCATTTTAAAACACTTTTTGTGTTCTAAGAAGTGGTTGTCTAGTAGACAGTCACTAGAGGAGGACTTAACCCTGCAATGTAAATATTGCAATTTATGAAAACTGCAATAGTTACACTTGTAGGGTTAAGGGTAGTGGGAGTTGGCACCCAGACCACTCCAATGGGCAGAAGTGGTCTGGGTGCCTGAAGTATCCCTTTAAGTGCACAAGGGTGGCTTCCTTGGGGTCCTGGTGCTGACTGAGTCGGATATGAGTGAGGGGATGGCACTGTCCATACTCCTTTGCCTGCTGTCTTCCTCCTGCGCTTATCTCTCCCCGTACCTGGGAGGAAGTGAAAGATATTAACTTCCACACAGAATATGTGATGTTACAGGGGCCTAGTCGCGCTGTTAAGGAGCCACCTTTATGCATACCCCTGGTGGAACTGTTCGTATCCCTGGAGGTATACATACCACAGCTTGTGAACCGCTGCCATATGGTAATGATAATACAGCTGTCTAAAATTTTAATCAAAAAAAAGGAACCAGTCAAGAGATCAATAATTAAAGATATCTCTAGTCACAATATAAATTTATGCCAAACTATCCTTATTTGGATCATCACCTCCACTCATTTATTTTTTAAATATCCAAGCCAGAATACAGTATTATTCTAGGTACTAACCAGTCATTCGCGTTCTAAGTAGTTGCTAATAGATTTAAAAAAAAAAGTATGTCTTAATTACAGGGTTAAATATACATAGAACAAAAAAGGGAAACAAAATACAGAATAATATAGAGTAAATTCATAATTAATTGTCAGTAAGGAATGCATATAGGTTAGCTCACAAATGAAGAACACATAAGTACTGTTTAGCCTGTATGCATACAATTATTTAGAATGGCAAAAAAATGTATTCAATAGAGGAGTACTGTTTGTCCCTGTTACATAAAGTGATTTGCTTTATTAATAAACATATACTATTTCACCTAAAAAAAATAAAAATATATATTCTATTTTTACAAAGGTCCTAAAGGGGTTATTAATGATTGGCGTCGTTATAAACAGCTGGAGAATGAGCAAAGTGAAGAGCAACGTAGAGAAATGGAACAACTTATCAAAAGGCTGTCTATGACTTGTAAGTCCCACCTGGATGAAGAGAGGGAGAAAGAAAACCAGAAGTGTCTGGATGAAAAAATACATGGAAAGGTAATACCCTCTAAAACTTGTCTGCATACTTTTCAATTGGTCATGGTGGTTATGGTGCTTCACATATAGTGTTATTGATTTTTAAGCTCTCACACAGTAACTCTTATTGGGTTTCCCATGAAGCTCTGCCTGCCTAGGAGATTTATGCAAGGGGCAGTTCTTCTTCCAACTCCAAAATATGTTGGTAAAACAGAATATTAAACTTCCTACTGGGATTGTTTCTAAAACAACTCGTTGAGGAACCAACTCGTTAGGAGGTCATTCTAGATTTAGTGTTAACAAATGGAGATTTGGTATAAGATATTACTGTAGGTGAAAGTTTAGGGTCCAGTGATCATCAGTCAGTGTGGTTTAATATAAGAACAGTAGCTGAGTCACACCACACAAAAACAAAAGTTTTAGACTTTAGAAAAACAGACTTTTCTAAAATTAGAATATGCGTAAAGGAGTCCTTGTCAGACTGGAGCAGTTTAAATGGAGTCCAGGAGAAATGGAATTATTTAAAAGTTGCACTGCTGAAGGTAACAGAAAATTGCATTAGGCTTGTCAGTAAAAGCAAAAAATTTAAGAAACCACTGTGGTACTCCGCAGATGTGGCCAAAATAGTAAAAAACAAAAAGTTAGCATTTAGTAATTATAAAAAAGCCCAGAGTGAGGAAGAAAGACAGATCTATAAGAATAGACAGAAAAGGCTAAGAGTCTCCAAAGCACACAGAAGAGGTGGTGCTGTAAAGAAATTGGGAGTGACCAATACATCTGCTGGCCAGGGATTGGTAAATAAACATACAGAAAAAAAAAAAAGACTGCACCGAATGAGAAATACTAGAGAAGTGTGTGTGTGTGTGTGTGTGTGTGTGTGTGTGTGTGTGTGTGTGTGTATATATAGACACATTGTTAAACAAAAATCTGCACACCAGTGCAAGCCATGCAGTGATGTTACTACCACAAAGGATTCTGGGTGGGCATATGGAAATTAGTTTAACAAAGAATCACATTTTTTCCTCATTCCATTTTAAACATGGATTCATTTGAGTCTGTGTCTGCTGTATTCAACAGTTTTGAAACACAACTTAGGAAAAGATGCAAAGCCAGTGAACCACTCATGGACAGCTGTTTCATTGTTAATGCAAATCATTAGTATGAAGTTGGTTACTGGTTTGCCTATTGGGGCTTGGTAGTGCTTGGGAAGCAAAAACCAAAAAGGTTATGGTTTTCAATCACAATTTTTTTTTCCCACCATAAGCTTTTTGGTTTTGGCTTCCCAAGCACTATCAAGCCTCAATAAGCAAATATATATATATATATATATATATATATATATATATATATATATATATATATATATATATATATATATATATATATATATATATATATATATATTTAACAATATTAAAGATTCCCTGAAAAAAAGTATTTTTGGGAAAAAAGAACCTTTTGAACTTAGTGGTTTTGGGGGTCAGTCTGTTATCCTATTTCATGTTCAATTAGACACAATTTTAGTGCAGATGAGGAATTCTGTTTTTAGTGTCTCATATGAAATGAAATAAAATAAAAAAAATAAAAAATCAATTACCATTAGTGTAATGCAGCATAAACAATTTCTCCAATCATCCAATCCACTCTTAGATAGGGCTCTGTGCGGTACAATCCTAGCTCAGGGATAAATCCTCTTTAGAGGTTCACAATGTAAACGGCATATTAAAAGAAAAAAACGTGATATAGTGCTCACAGTTTTAAACAATAGTACTTTTTAAAAAATGTATAAAATCTACTCACAATTTCAAGAGCACCTTTTGCTAAATGATATCCGCTTGGGTGGTATGATCCCCACCAAGGATATATGTAGGTAGATGTGGAGGTTCCTTTTAGATGATAAATGCAATATATATATGTGAGTGAAGGTCATCTGACCTAATGATGTCATATTTGTGCGACTTATAAATAGGACTACATGCCGACCTGATTTTATCACTTGAAAAAGCCTATGGGTTAAACATGTTGTGATTATATAGAAGGGCTTTTTTTTATTTTTTTGTGGTATATTACAGTAAACATTGTTTTTACCCTCAAAATGTTATGTTTTATTTTATATGTATTTTATATCCTCTATTTTATTTTATTAATCTAAAGGAACCTCCACATACACCTGCATATATCATTGGTGTGGATCGTACCATCCAAGCTGATATCATTGAGCAAAAGATGCTCTTGAAATTGTAATTAGGTTATATATATATATATATATATATATATTTTTTTTTTTTAAGTACTATTGTTCAAAACGGTGAGCACTAGATATTCCCCTCATTAATTAAAATTAATTATTGTACAACTATTTTCTTCACAAACTGTTTTTTTTAGATGACAATGCAAGAATACAACATGATGAATGAAGATGAAGATTTCTTACAACAATACAGAAAACAAAGAATAGAGGAGATGAAGAAACAGCTGTGCCACTTACAATTATTTAAACAGGTTTTTGACCTTCACAGTGGAGAGGAATTTCTGAACGCAGTAGACAAAGAACATAAAAATACTATTGTGATAATTCTAATTTATGAGGATGATATTCCTGGCTCTGAGGCGATAAATGGTTGTATAATTTGCCTTGCATCTGAGTACCCTGGAGTCAAGTTTTGCAGAGTAAAAAGTTCCCTTCTTGGAACCAGCACTAAATTTACCAAGAATGCTCTTCCCGCCTTGCTTGTGTATAAATCGGGAGAATTAATAGGTAATTTTGTACGCATAACGGACCAACTAGGGGAAGATTTTTTTGCTGTTGACCTAGAAGCATTTTTGCATGAATGTGGGTTGCTGCCAGAAAAGGATCTCATGCCTACTTCAATTTGTAATCCCTCTGTTCAAAGCTTTAATGATGACAGTGACTTAGAAATAGATTGAAAATAATTGGAGTTGTAGTTACACATGGCAATGAAAAGGAAAATGTAGAAAGAAACTTTTTTTATTTACTTGTGAGTTAATATTTAAGAATGCGTAGTGTGGATTAAATTTCCCAAGGTATGTTAAACATGTTTATTATACTAGTTAGTTTTTATATCAATAAAAAACAGATACTGCTTATGAAACATTTGTATGGTATTAGTTTAAAGTTTACCATTAAATTAATAGTTTTCAAAACAATTAAACTAGAAATGTATGTAAATTTTGTTACGCCTTTGTTGGCTGAAGGGGACAAACACTTACCTTTCTCCAGTGCCGGGCTCCCTCGGCGCTGGGGAACTCTCCTCCTGACATCAGCTTTGAATGAACGTGAGCGGCAAGAGCTGCACGCACATTCAAACAGTTCATAGGAAAGCATTTCTCAATGCTTTCCTATGGACGTCCAGCATTTTCTCACTGTGATTTTCACAGTGAGAAGCGCGGAAGCGCCACTAGAGGCTGGATTAACCTCTGAAACTGCTATGTTTACCGCTGCAGGGTTAACCCTAGATGGACCTGGCACCCAGACCACTTAATTGAGCTGAAGTGGTCTGGGTGCCTATAGTGGTCCTTTAAGTAATAATAGCAGTTTTGTGAACATTCTCAAGTGTTTGCATGATGTAAGAAGAAAACATTGCATTTCACTAATTGTTATTGATGCAATTTCCAGGATTTTACTAGGTCATAACGGAGAGTCATGATTATTTGGATTGCTCGTTTTCAGAAACTAAGAACCTGTGGTTAACAAAGCACCCAAAGAAAAAAGATGCTGACACAACATTTTAAGTAATAGAGGTGAACCTTTTTTTTTTTTTTTTTTATATGCTCAAAACTCTCCGACATCCACATTCAGCAGAGTGGTCTCCTCTGGACCACGTTGCACAATACTTAGAGCATGAGCTCTTCTGCATGTATTAGGAACACTATCAAGTATAGAACTCTGTCTACATTTTTGAGTTGTTCTGGAAGTTTTGTTGAAAGGTCCTTGGTTTTTGATAATTCTTTCTTAAAAGTAAAGCATTTGGTGTGAACTATTTTTTTTTTTTTTCCTTTTCTTCAGAAGCCAAAGTTTGAAACGGGTAAGCTTCTGAGGTCCTAGACAAAGTTTGTTTTCCAGAAGTAGTATTAGTCACTCAAGAGAATGATTGATTGATTGATTTACAAAGTGTGCTTGTCATTGCACCCATTGCGGTAAATCTAGCTTCTTTTACCATCTTTGACATGGATGTGTCCTTGAAAGATTGCACCTTGCCTAGTGACTGATTGAAATGTGATTCATTATCACCATCATTGAGGCTAGCAGATTTAAAATATATGCTTGAATTGTGGTAGCATCCTTATTACAGATACCACTACCAGAAGGACTGCACTATCATTTAAACAAGGTATATTGTAACATTATTAGAACAAATTAGTAGGTTAAACACTGGATAGCTTAATCCTAGATGGAATCAGAAGAAATAATATAAAATAAGAACAATTAAGCTATTTTATCAATTTTAAATGTAAGTATAATTAACATTTTACATTGTGTGTAAAAAATAATTCACCAAATCGACAATTGAGCACCAGTGCAAAGTATAATCACATCAGCCAGCAACTCTCCACAAAGAAAGAAAACCGCTGGAAAAATTTAAATTACAATATTTCCTTTAGTGTATATTCAATAGTGCTGAATTGTCACTTGCTTCAACTAAAATGGCCGCTGCATTACAATCTGATGTGAAATGTGACCACCCCAAAATAGCCAGCATGATTCTCAACCGAAAACAAATGCCCAAAATATAGGTGCCTCAACAAATATGGCTGCCATGCACCAATCTCAATTGAATTACAACCTTATCAACATGGTCACTCTCATTCGTGACTGAAAGTAAAACGAAAAAGGACAGCTTCACGCAAGCGGTCATTGGCTACAATACCTCTAGCTCAAAATTATCAATAACTTAAAAGTAAGATATAATTGATTATGGAAGAGGTTTTAAGGTAAATAAAACAAGAATATGAAAACTAAAAACAATAAAAGTATAACTGAAAACTAGAATTCTAGAGAGAAAATAAAGTGATAAACAAATAACGGATAAGCAATAGATATACTATTCTAATTTAATGGTAAAAAGAAGCAATTAAAGCAATATTAGCTAATGTTCATGTCACAGAAAAAAACCTGAAAACATTAAAAAGGACAAAGAAGAAAACAGTACTTATTCTGCCGGGAGCAGCAATCCATAATGCATCATTCACTGATGGGCACACTCGCAAGATAGAAGCTGGCCACCAATTATTAAATCCATAATTCATGGAAAGCAGTATCAGCAGTCAATAATATTAATTTATTCTATTATTCTTAAACACTAAAAGCACCCACACCACGCCATGTCTTTTTAGCCCTGCAACTGAAAACTTTACCGTTTTTCAGGAACAGCAATGTTTTCATTGCAGGGTTTACATGCCTGTAGTGGCTGTCTTCCTGTGTTTGTATACCGAATGCTATAGTGTCCTGTGACGGAGCTCCAGTACTCCAACCGAGTACCTCCGTCAAGTCCGCTACCTCGTAGCTATCATGGACCCTGGAGAACTTCAGACCCATTCGCC
>OW240920.1:104043440-104056583 GCA_933207985.1 Pelobates cultripes | reverse complement strand
GAAGTTTGTCTGAGATCACTGAGGGCCTTTTCCACCCTGGATTAAACACCAGACGACACTTGGTTACATCAAGTTCAGCCTTCCTCACGTTTGTTTTTTGCTGTTGCTCCAAAAGAAGGCAAAAAAACGCAGTTTGAAGCACAATTTTGCAACAAGCTAGGAAAAAAATTCTTTCTTGACCCCAGAATGGCAGTCAGATTTATCCTTGGATCAAGCAGTTATTACCCTACATTGAAAGATTATATCCTTGAATATTCTGTTTTTGCAAGAATGCATCTAGTAGCTGTTTGAACATCTGTATGGACTCAGATAAAGCCACTTCTTCAGGCAGAGAATTCCACATCCTGATTTGTTCTTACAGTAAAAAAACCTTTCCTTTGCCTTAGACAAAATCTTCTTTCCTCCAGTCTAAACGCATGGCCTCGTGTCCTATGTAAAGTCCGGTTTGTGAATAGATTTCCACACAATGGTTTGTATTGGCCCCGAATATATTTGTATAATGTTATCATATCCCCTCTCAGGCGACGTTTTTCTAAACTAAATAGGTTTAAATTTGTTAACCTTTCTTCATAGCTGATATGTTCCATTCCTTTTATTAATTTTGTAGCCCGCCTCTGCACTTTTTCTAGTGCCATAATATCTTTCTTTAGAACAGGTGCCCAAAATTGTACAGCATATTCAATATGTGGTCTTAACCAGTGATTTATAAAGAGGCAAAATTATATTCTCGTCCTGAGAATTAATGCCCTTTTTCATGCATGACAATACCTTACTGGCCTTGGCCACTGCTGATTGACATTGCACATTGTTGCATAGTTTGTTGTCTATAACAATTCCCAAGTCCTTTTCGTGTGTTGTTATCCCAAATTCGCTTCCATTAAGGGTATACGTTGCTTGTGTATTCTTTACGCCGAAGTGCATAACTTTGCATTTTTCAACATTAAATTTCATCTGCCATTTGAGTGCCAAGTCCCCCAGTCTATCTAAATCCCTATGCAGCAAAGTAATATCTTGCTCACATTGTATTATTTTACAACGTTTTGTGTCATCTGCAAACACTGAAACATGACTTTCAATGCTGTCTTCAAGATCATTTATAAATATGTTAAATAGAAGGGGTCCCAGGACAGACCCCTGAGGGACACCACTTGCCACCTCTGTCCAGCTTGAAAATTTACCATTAATGACAACTCTTTGTACTCTGTTTTTAAGCCAATATTCTACCCAAGAACAAGCATTTTCATCTAGACCGATTTCCTTGAGTTTGAACACTAATCTATTGTGTGGAACTGTATCAAATGCCTTGGCAAAATCCAAATAGATCACATCCACTGCAACACCCTGATCTATACTTCTACTTACTTCTTCGTAGAACATGAAGGTTAAAATAACAACTAACTTCAATAGACCTAGCACACACATTTAAACCCACAACAGCCTCATTTACATAAAATAGGAAGGGTGGAGTTAGACAATAGCAAGGGATGATGGGAGATTGAGGAGGGACAGAGCAGTTAGTTAAAACTGGTCTGGCAGTGTCCCTTGGACAATGCCCTGCTGGGAAAACAATAGGTCAGAAAAAGGGGGAGGGGAGGGGAGAGGCACAGACAAGCAATACATTAAACATACCCTGCATCAATAATGGGCACAGGGTGACCAAAACACAAAAGGCATAGTGTTTGTCTTCCATCCCCAGAGACGGTGACTACCATCACATATTTTCATGCCTAAATCCTAAAAAGCCAATCCATCCTGGCATCCTCTTCTACAAAGTTCCACATAGTTTGTAAGTTTGTCCCGGTGGGGCGCAGGGAGCCCTCATAAACTATCAGTCTGTAGAAGTCTGGTTTGAGCAGGCCAGACTGGGCTTCCTGGTCACCCGTTGCCCCTGATAAGCACAGAGTGACTTTGACATAAGAGAAGACTTGGAAGTGGAGAAAGGAAGTTCCCAGTAAATCGGCCGTGGCCCTCCTTCCAAACACAAACCTTATATGACTCCACTCTCAGGGGGCCACCATGACACACACACCCCAATAGCAAATCTGGAACCATTCGAAAGGAGACCCCAGATGGGTTGACTCTGAAGTTAGTCAGTACATCCAGCCCATTAAGGCCCTCACCAAATCGGTACCCCAAGCGAATTGCTTATGCTGACCTCTGCAACAACTGAAGCATATACCTGCCTCTGGCAATGCGTTACCACTGTCCTGTCTCCCTAGATCTCTCTCAGCCACTGGATGGAAGACAGTATCCCTGTGATTCAGATGTGATTACAGTCCCTTCCACATCTACCTGACCAGCATACTCAGATATAAGGTCTATTAAATCCCCAGTCTCTGGTACCTGCTGCTGTGCAGAGTCAAACAATTGCTTGTAATCCTGTACAAGCTCCCACTCCAGGGTGGCTAGGTAGGTCGGATCAGGTTCCAGGTCTGTCGTTTCAGATCGATCCAGGAGGTCTGTCCTAAATTCCTGGATGTCCCTGAGTTGGAAAACAGCAGGGCTCATAAAATCGTCCACAATAGTCCAGGGCCACCATGGTCCTCAACCTCTGGAGAGTTGTCATCACCTAGCCATGGGTACTGCTGGACTGCATATCATCGTAAGGCCCAGTAACCATTGTCCACCCACAATTCCATTCAGATCTGTCACTCAAGTTCAACCACCCATTCCTCCAGGGGCTGCACTCTGTATACACAGATCAAGTTGATCATGAAGTCGCTGTTCTGGGGTTGAGAGAAATTCCCTCTGGAGAACCTGAACTTCCTCAGGTGCCTCGTTCCCTCATTCCTTTTGTATCTGGTCCCTAAAATACAGTTCACTCTCTCCTGAAACTGTGTACTCATACTGAACAGAGCTTCCTGTAGTTTCCTCTGGAACTCCTCCTCGGATGGGGATGCTGCACGGGTGCTAACTCTATCCATCCCAGACAATGTGCAGGGATTCCAGTTTTGTCTTGGATGTTTCCACAATAGTTAGGAAGTCATACCACTGCTGCCAACCAAATGTGATGGAGCTCCAGTACTCCAACTGAGTACCTCTGCCAAGTCCGCTTCCTCATAGCTATCATGGACCCTGGAGCACTTCAGACCCATTCGCCAAGGCTTGACTGGGATCACCGAGTGCCTTTTCCACCCTGGACCAAACACCAGACGACACATGGTGAAGGTTAAAACAACAACTAACGTTAATAGACAAAGCACACACATTTAAGCCCCCAACAGTATCATTTACATACAATAGGGTACATAGAGCACTATAGTACAAGGAAGGGTGGAGTGAGACAATAGCAAGGGTCGATGGGAGATTGAGGAGGGACAGAACAGCTAGTTTAAACTGGTCTGGCAGTGTCCCTGGGACAACACCCTGCTGGGGAAATAATAAGACCGCAAAAAGGGGGAGGCAAGAGGCACAGTCAAGCAATACATTCAACATACCCTGCATCAATAATGGGCACAGGGTGACCAAAACACAAAAGGAATCTGGGGACCCACACATAGTGTTTGTCTTTCATAACCAGAGACAGTGACTACCGTCACATGTCCCTTTAAGTAACCAGTGAAAATACCCTGAACTTCTAGGTAAAAATAGTTCAGCCAAGGGTGATACCAGGTGATACAGTACTTCTTAAACAGAGTCCTTGACTATCTGACCTTCTCCATTGTATGGATCTCCTTACTTAGAAACATAGAAACATAGAATGTGACGGCAGATAAGAACCATTCGGCCCATCTAGTCTGCCCAATTTTCTAAAAACTTTCATTAGTCCCTAGCCTTATCTTATAGATAGGATAGCCTTATGCCAATCCCATGCATGCTTAAACTCCTTTACTGTGTTAACCTCTACCACTTCAGCTGGAAGGCTATTCCATGCATCCACTACCCTCTCAGTAAAGTAATACTTCCTGATATTATTTTTAAACCTTTGTCCCTCTAATTTAAGACTATGTCCTCTTGTTGTGGTAGTTTTTCTTCTTTTTAAATATAGTCTCCTCCTTTACTGTGTTGATTCCCTTTATATATTTAAATGTTTCTATCATATCCCCCCTGTCTCGTCTTTCCTCCAAGCTATACATGTTAAGATCCTTTAACCTTTCCTGGTAAGTTTTTATCCCGCAATCCATGAACCAGTTTAGTAGCCCTTCTCTGAACCCTCTCTAAGGTATCAATATCCTTCTGAAGATACGGTCTCCAGTACTGTGTACAATACTCCAAGTGAGGTCTCACCAGTGTTCTGTACAATGGCATGAGCACTTCCCTCTTTCTACTGCTAATACCTCTCCTATACAACCAAGCATTCTGCTAGTATTTCCTGCTGCTCTATTACATTGTCTGCCTACCTTTAAGTCATCAGAAATAATCACCCCTAAATCCCTTTCCTCATATGTTGAGGTTAGGACTCTATCAAATATTCTGTACTCTGCCCTTGGGTTTTTACGTCCAAGATGCATTATCTTGCACTTATCCACATTAAATGTCAGTTGCCACAATTCTGACCATTTTCTAGTTTACCTAAATCATTTTCCATTTGGCGTATCCCTCCTGGAACATCAACCCTGTTACATATCTTAGTATCATCAGCAAAAAGACATACCTTACCATCAAGACCTTCTGCAATATCACTAATAAAAATATTAAAGGGAATGGGTCCAAGTACAGATCCCTGAGGTACCCCACTGGTGACAAGTCCAAGCTTCGAATATATTCCATTGACTACAACCCTCTGTTGCCTGTCACTCAGCCACTGCCTTACCCATTCAACAATATTGGAATCCAAACTTAAGATTGCAGTTTATTGATAAGCCTTCTATGTGCAACAGTGTCAAAAGCCTTACTGAAATCTAGGTAAGCAATGTCTACTGCACCACCCTGATCTATAATTTTAGTTACCCAATCAAAAAAATCAATAAGATTAGTTTGGCATGATCTCCCTGAAGTAAACCCATGTTGTCTCTGATCTTGAAATCCATGTGTTTTTAGATGTTCATCAATCCTATCCTTTAACATGGTTTCCATCACTTTCCCCACTACTGAAGTAAGGCTTACTGGCCTATAGTTGCCGACTCCTCCCTATTACCTTTCTTGTGAATGGGCACAACATTCGCTAACTTCCAATCTTCTGGGACTACTCCTGTTAACAATGATTGGTTAAATAAATCTGTTAATGGTTTTGCTAGTACACCACTAAGCTCTTTTAATAGCTTTGGGTGTATTCCATCAGGTCCCATTGACTTATTTGTCTTTACTTTTGACAGTTGAAATAGAACCTCTTCCTCTGTAAACTCACGTGTAATAAATGACTCATTTATCCTTTTTCTCAACTGAGGTCCCTTTCCTTCATTTTCTTCTGTAAATACAGAACTAAAATATTCATTGAGGCAGTCAGCCTGACCTTTATCCTCTTCTACATACCTTCCTTCTTTTGTTTTTAATCTAACTAATCCTTGTTTTACTTTTCTTTTCTCATTTATGTATCTAAAAAATGTTTTATCCCCCTTTTTTACTGACTGTGCTATTTTCTCTTCTGTGTGTGATTTGGAAGCTCTTATAACTTGCTTAGCCTCTTTCTGCCTAATCTTATAGATCATTTTGTCTTCCTCACTCTGGGTTTTTTTATAATTCCTAAATGCTAACTTTTTGTTTTTAACTATTTTGGCCACATCTGCGGAGTACCACAGTGGTTTCTTGAATTTTTGCTTTTACTGACAAGCCTAATGCAATTTTCTGTTGCCTTCAATAGTGCAACTTTTAAATAATCCCATTTTTCTTGGACTCCATTTAAATTGCTCCAGTCTGATAATGACTCCTCTACCCATATTCTAATTTTAGAAAAGTCTGTTTTTCTAAAGTCTAAAACTATATGTGGGGGGGACCTATTGTCCTCCCTGATAATGACTCAGTCACTGTGTGACTCAGTCACTGTTCTTATATTAAACTATCATAATATTACTATCATAATAATAATTGGTTGCCAGTAGTAATAAGGTCAAAATATATTATTTGTATTATTTAAAGGGACACTATAGGCACCCAGCCCCCTTAAGCTCATTCTCCACTTGATAAAGCCATGTGTAATGAAATTGTATTTTTTCAACTTTAAAGTGTAAATGTGCCATATTATTTTTAATACTGCTGCTTTTTTTTAATAGCATTTTTATTATTTTATTGCCTGGAATTTCATTTTAACTTGTTCCAGTGAGGACTACTCAAAAGAATCCTAGGTAGCGATTATACCAAGAACAAGACCTGGTTATCTTTCACTTGCAAAATTTATCCTCTTTATATATTTTATCTTATTGGACATTATTGTGGACTTTTATATGCTTCTTTTGTATCTCTGTACATTTTTATGGTTTCTACCTGTTTACTTATTAGTACATACTGTGGACTTTTCTTATACAATATCTGTTATAGTCTTTTTAGTATTTTGTCACATTTGGCACTACCTTCTCCTTCCTTTTCTCCTCACTACATACGTTAACACGTTAATTTGTTTGGGTGTGGGGGGTACCCCATCTCTTAGGTGAGCTGCCTCTTTTTTAGTTCTTTTTGTGGTGCCATAGCGCTGAAAAAAGGTGCTAAAAAATTCAAAGTGCAAATCCATTTAGCAGCATCACATGTGTAATACAAAGTGCAATATACTACCTGACTCACAAGTGATAAGGTGTATGTAGACAATCAACATATATGTGTAAAATATCTAAGAGTGCAAACTGCAAAAAACACTTAAAGGGATATAGTGCATAAATAAATTGCAACTTACACTAACAGCATTGCTGAGATAAACCCCAACTCCAAATGAAGAACATAAAAAGGACAAAAAAACATATATAGTATAATATTGTAGGGTAAAGGTGCAGGAGAAAATAGGAAATTAACTCACAAACATAGAGCAGATAAATCTGCTCTACCTTTAATAGCCCAAATGCATAGACTTCCACTGCAGCCAGTATAAATAGATGAACATAGTTTATTTCCACAATAACAAGTACAATTTTATATAGCAGATATCACCAGGTCCCTTGTAGCATCAGTCCTGCCTTAGAACACGTGTAGCCGCCAGCTGTTTGTTGTATCGGTACACGCTTCAGATGAGGCTGTGTTTGCAGTCGGGATACCTCCGGGATGGAATATGTATACTTGTTCATTACAAAATTCTATGGCACAATGTTATGATTCCATTTGGTTAATGGAGATTTCTGTTTAGAAAATATTTGGTGGGATCAGCTTTGATACAATGTATTTACACAGGCAGCTCGGAATGAAATGGTGATCTCTAGCAAGTCAGTCACAGTCTTTCGGGAAGAGATTGCCAGAGGAAACCCAACCAATCAGAGTGCTCTGTGTAATTTTACACAGCGTGGGAAAATTCCAAAGAACTTTCCCACGCTGTGTAAAATGACTAGAACTCTGATTGGTTGGACTCCAAGCCAACCAATCAAAGTGCTCTGAGTCAACTTGCAGGGTGTGGGAAGGCTTTATAAGCTTTTCCCCGCCCTACGGAGCTCAGTCTGCACCGTGCCCTCGGCGGGTGAAGATGGATTAATTTTTTGGCGTCGGGTTTTTTCTTTTTCGTCTGATTTTTTTTGCGCTCTGGTGTTTTCTTTTCATTTTTACAAGTTCGACGGGTACTATGGTTTTTATTTGGCCTTTTTTTGCTGCTGAAAAATGAGGATTTTAGAAAAAGAAGACATCAAATGGTATGTTTTATTTTTTTTACAGGTACTTAGTTCTTTTATTCCCCCCTCACCATTTTTAGGGTGAGGGATGTAGGTAGGGGTTTATTAATTTTTTATTTGGTTGGGGGGGGTGACTAGAGGCTAGGGGACCCTTAGTCACCTTGGGGGGGCATTTTCATTTAGGGCCCCCACCTGCTGCTCAGGGGTGGGGACCGGGGGGAAGGACAATAGGTACCCCCCCCTTATATTATTTCTGGCCCCCACCCACCGCTTAGGGATGGGAGCCGGGGGGGAGGACAATATTGTTATTTATGGGCCGGGGGGGAGGACACTAGCCCCCCCCCCACCGCTTAGGGGTGACGGCCAGAGGGAGGACAATAGGTCCCCCCCACATATCAGGGGCTCAGGACATCTAGTCGGCAATTGCAATTGTTAAGCATGGGCTGATGAGAGGGGCCATAGTCATGAGGAAGGAGGCTGGCAATTAGGCTTCTCCATAAGCCAAAGACACAGGGCAATTTGTCACATAACACCCATTACAATCAGTATGACCACAACACATATCCAATACCACATCCATTCCATAACCATATGACAGGCATACAATCTCACATCTCATTTTCATTCTCTAGATCAGTGGTTCCCAACCTGAATACTCTTTGGCAGGCCATTTCCATAAATTGAAGATCAGTTCCCAATGGGTGGTACAAACCTTTCCTATGGATGTGGTGGTCCTGTAGGGCCTTGGCAGACGCTGTATGTTGTATCTGGATCTGATCTCAGTAGAAATTGTGTGTATCTTCAATCTTGAAATCAGTGGGTCACCGTTGTAGATTTGTATGGAAAAATTAAAACAGCAAATAGTGCTCACTTTTTTTTCCTCACTATTTCACATTGTATCTAAAAGGGGTGAGGATTTCCCAAAGAATCCTAAGGCAATTTACACCAGAGCCAGGTGACTGTATGGTTCTTTATTTGTGAGTGTATCTTTATTACATGCTATATACACTTCAGTTATAAGAAGTTTATCTACACCATTATTTGTCCTTCTCTTTTATTTCTGCAGTAACAGCACTAATAAAGAAGAGAGGAAAGTATTTGTTGGTAACACAGTTTAGTGGCCGAAGCCCAAGATGCAGATAGATGCAGATAGATGCTGAAGACAAATAAGTACACAGTACCAAAGGATTAGACGAAGAGAATAGTCGGGAAAGCCAAAGGTCAGGGCAGGCGACACAGGTTTAGAAGCGATGATACAGGCAAGGGTCTAAATCAGGAACAGGATCAGGGTACAGCAGGAGAGTCTCTGAAGGTCTTTACACAATCAGGAACACAGCACAACTGAGCGAAGAGTGAATGCTGTTTTCGACTTAAATACAGAAAGTTAGTCGTCTTCCACCCTCATCTCCACCTCCTGTACCTTTAAAAGGTTCTGTGTCGGCACGCGCGCCCCTTTGATTCTCCTGAAGTTCTTCCTTCTGTGTGATCGCACGTGGAAGCAGCAACGTTCTTATGAACAGACTTCTGTTCTTGCTGTGCTTAGGAGCCGGCATCCCTACGAATAGAGTTCTGTCTGCAGTATAGGTGAGTAGCGTTTGCATGAACAGAGGTGGCGTTCTGTATCTGGCAAGTGGCATTTGTGCAAAGAGAGGTGCTGTTCATATGGACGTGAGCAGTCGGCGTGGGCGATTGAACTAACCGCGCTGCCTGGTGGGTTGCGCTCCGACACGGCGTCCTCATGGAGTAAATGAGAGATACGGCGTAGGAGCGCGAGGTAGGTGAGTGAGGGGACAAGGACCTGATATACATATATATACTAGCCTTTTTCTTTGAAAGGTCCAACCCATGTATTTTCTTGTTTGTTGTATTTGTTTGTTGTGAGGATGAAGGGTTTCCCCACAGGTGTGTACAGCTTGTGATTCATTGAGGTTGTACTGTTTTGGTTACTTGGCATATCATACATCTGCTCTATGAAAATTACAATTAAAGTGACATTACTATCCCAAACCTACTTAAATATATACCTGTGGTCATCTCCAAAGGGGCCTCTGATTGTGAGTGGGCTGGGCATGGTACTTAACCCCAAAGGGAATCTGGTCTGGATTCCAGACTTAAAACTGAATTAGGTGTACACCCACAACATGCATTTTGCAGGACTGGTGACCAAAATGCATACACAATACAGATTAAGGAACAATGCATAATGCATAATAAGGAACAAGGCATAATGACATTTGGCATGGATCAAGGTAAGGTTTTAGACTAGTAATTTGTACTTAACATATCAGAGGTAACAGCACACATTTAAAAATGTTTTTGTGAAAGAACGAGTGACATCTGAGAAAACCATTTAGTTTTGCCTTAGTTCACATTGAGAAAGATCTATCTATAGTTATGGAGTATTCACAGTATGTATAAGCTAGTGTTGGTTGCTATGCGTTATGCGTGTTATCTAATAGACCTGTTGAAGAGCTGGCAATAATACCATATATGGCATGGATCTGCAGAGAGATATAGAGCTCAGAGTAGAATTAATCACAACTGCACGATACAAATCAGATCGGGAGAGAGTAGGTGTAGGCACGTGACTAGGTGGGGCATGCGGTTGCTCCATGAGCCTAAGACTTGTGTGTTGTCAGCCCTGTCTGACCTCTGGAGGGTTAAGTATGGTCAGCAGTCAGGGGCTGGCAATCTACATATGTAAACCAATACAAGAGAAGTGTATTATGAGGAATTAACTATGTACAATTGGTCACTAGCGTTCCGTGTGCGGGGTGAGTAAGCCAATTGCTCTATGCAATTTTCCTAACTGCCAGGTGTTTCCCTGCCTAGGTCAGCCACCTGAGCATATGTCTTTCAATCGGGAAGATACGGCACATCAAGGGAAGCAAAGAAAACAAAGATAATGAGTAAAGTGATAAACAGATGTAAACATTATAACCATATACTGTTCCGTTCAGTGATAGTAGAGGAAACCATGATGTGACGGGCCCAATGAGTGCGGGGAGGCCTCAGGTTGTGGCTGCTGCATACGTGTCCGAAAAAGGAATGCGGTGACCGTTGATGGGTTCCATGTGTGTGTGGCCCGAGTGATCTCATGTGGCCCGAGTGGTACCAGGGTTCCCAATAGTGCAGCCACACTTTTGAGATCATGGACAGTGTGGTAAGTGTCCGTGTAAGGTCTGAGAAGGGCGTCAGTGATACCGGATACCTTGTTCCTGCAGGACTGTGGTAAGAGGTTGCATAGTTTTCCGCCATTGGAGTGTGGCGCCAAACAGATATGCGTAATAAGATAGCTCCAGATTTTCAAATTTATAGGTAGCATTCCCCTGCAGCGCAGCCTGTACCGCTGTTTTATCCTTGATGTTTTGAAATTGGATCACAAGGTCCCTGGGAGCTGCGGTTGGAGCCTTTCGTGGTTTGGGTATTCGGAACATTCCTTCAAAGACATTTTTTTTTTTTGACAATCTTAATTTTTTTCACAATAAATTAATTTCGCTGTTCAGAGAACAAATGTATACAGTTCAGTTACATTTTGACAGTTGGTATGACTCGGTATCCGTCAAATGCAGAAGAATAACGTTTGAGATGGACATACCTCCAGTGTAGTTACAGATTGGCATCACTTATCTATTAAGAGTCCTATAGAATGTAAGCTCGTTTGAGCAGGGTCCTCTTCAACCTATCGTTCCTGTAAGTTTTTTGTAATTGTCCTATTTATAGTTAAATCCCCCCTCTCATAATATTGTAAAGCGCTACGGAATCTGTTGGCGCTATATAAATAGCAATAATAAGATTCATTTGTACATCTCTGGACTCTCTGCCTGTCTCATTATCAGGTATTTCAATTCAAGAGTTTAAACTGTATGTAGTGGTGTTGCCTAATGTAGTGCAGAAGTGTGTTTTAATACGTATAGCTAACAGGGGTGCTAGGGTAATAATGAACGCTACCAGTGTGCATCTTTTGTCTTTTCTGAACATGACATCGTCTCGTCTGGAGTATAATCGTGATGGGATATGCATACAGGCCTAGGGGTACACCGGTAGTGGGTATCAATGGGTTTGCTTGTAGCGTGTGTGTTGTTATGCGTCGTGTGTAGGTGTAAGTCTGTGTTCGTCTGCCGGTGCCAGTGGTTATGTTAGTTGCATGCGGTTTTGTCCTCGGTAATGTGGAGTACGTCTTAAGTTAAGCGTCGGGCCATCTTCATTTGGTTTCGGGTATGTTTATAGCCATGGGGTGGATCGAGGGTTTATGTACCTGTCTGAACTTTCTCCTTGTCAGTATTGTGTGTCACCACTGTCGTGGTATACGGTTCAGGAGACCGAACCCCTGTGAGTAGTGCAGAATGTTAACACTTTGTAGCTCATTTCCTGGAACTTAGAGCTGATGGAGTATTTGTGGGTTATAGTGAAAACTTTGTCCCATTCCTGGTCTGAGAGGGTGATTCCTGTATCTCTCTCCCATCTACTTGTATACCCGAGAACTATGTCACCTCTAGACATAAGTAGTGTGTACATAGATGAGATGCCCTTTATGACTTGTTCCCTCCTGGCACAGAGCATCTTAAACTGAGTCAGGGGTCTGTGTATCTGTCTCCGGCTGGGCAGGGACCCATAGTACGTCTTAACTTGGTGGTATCGGAACTGTTCCAGTGGTGTCAGTGGTCTGTCTGGGAGCAATGCAGCGAGGGGCTGTGTGCACCAGTGGTGCGTGTATACCCAGTCTACTACCCGGAGTCCTGCCAGGTCTCAAGCTTGCAACCCACCTGCCAGGTCTGGGTTGTTCGTGATAGGGGTAAGTGGGTTGGGTGATGTAGTCAGTTGTCTTTTAAAACGTAGCGCACACCAGATGCCCAGTGTGGCATCTATCAAAGGGTTATATGTACGTAGTGAGCTTAGCGTCCCTGTACCCAGTCAGAGTGCAAATGGGATCTTGCCCTCTGCTTGTTGGGTCTCTAGAGACACCTATAGTTTCTTTGCAGGGTACGTGTGCCAATCTAGGCATCTATGCAGGTGGGAAGCATGATAATATGTTGTAATAGATTGGAGACCCATCCCTCAAGCCACTTTGGGCAGCTCCAGGAGGACCCGCCGAAGTCTGGGCTGGCGATGGTTTCATACGAACTGCCGTATCGCCGTGGGTAGGGTATTAAAGAATGTCCCAGGGGTTGGTGACCGGGATGGTTTGGAATTCATCTTGACCGTGTTGACCCTAATGAACCACGAGAAGTATCTCGGAGTCCAGCGTTGCATGTCTTTTTGGAGTGTGTCCAGCAGGGGAAGATAATTAAGCCGGTACAATTGGGTGAGGTCTCGTGCCAGCCAGGTGCCCAGGTATCTCAGTTTATCCGTGCACCACCTGACGGGGAACTCCGCCCAGGTTTGCGAACAGTTTGAGGTCGATAGCTCGAGCAGTTCATTGGGTCCCTGCCTTCTTTTGGTATTATGATTACTACATCAGCCA
>OW240920.1:104024611-104043340 GCA_933207985.1 Pelobates cultripes | reverse complement strand
CAAGTTCAGCCTTCCTCACGTTTGTTTTTTGCTGTTGCTCCAAAAGAAGGCAAAAAAACGCAGTTTGAAGCACAATTTTGCAACAAGCTATGAAAAAAATTATTTCTTGACCCCAGAATGGCAGTCAGATTTATCCTTGGATCAAGCAGTTATTACCCTACATTGAAAGATTATATCCTTGAATATTCTGTTTTTGCAAGAATGCATCTAGTAGCTGTTTGAACATCTGTATGGACTCAGATAAAGCCACTTCTTCAGGCAGAGAATTCCACATCCTGATTTGTTCTTACAGTAAAAAAACCTTTCCTTTGCCTTAGACAAAATCTTCTTTCCTCCAGTCTAAACGCATGGCCTCGTGTCCTATGTAAAGTCCGGTTTGTGAATAGATTTCCACACAATGGTTTGTATTGGCCCCGAATATATTTGTATAATGTTATCATATCCCCTCTCAAGCAATGTTTTTCTAAACTAAATAGGTTTAAATTTGTTAACCTTTCTTCATAGCTGATATGTTCCATTCCTTTTATTAATTTTGTAGCCCGCCTCTGCACTTTTTCTAGTGCCATAATATCTTTCTTTAGAACAGGTGCCCAAAATTGTACAGCATATTCAATATGTGGTCTTAACCAGTGATTTATAAAGAGGCAAAATTATATTCTCGTCCTGAGAATTAATGCCCTTTTTCATGCATGACAATACCTTACTGGCCTTGGCCACTGCTGATTGACATTGCACATTGTTGCATAGTTTGTTGTCTATAACAATTCCCAAGTCCTTTTCGTGTGTTGTTATCCCTAATTCGCATCCATTAAGGGTATACGTTGCTTGTGTATTCTTTACGCCGAAGTGCATAACTTTGCATTTTTCAACATTAAATTTTATCTGCCATTTGAGTGCCCAGTCCCCCAGTCTATCTAAGTCCCTCTGCAGCAAAGTAATATCTTGCTCACATTGTATTGTTTTACAAAGTTTGGTGTCATCTGCAAACACTGAAACATGACTTTCAATGCGGTCTTCAAGATCATTTATAAACATGTTAAATAGAAGGGGTCCCAGAACAGACCCCTGAGGGACACCACTTGCCACCTCTGTCCAGCTTGAAAATTTACTATTAATGACAACTCTTTGTACTCTGTTTTTAAGCCAATGTTCTACCCAAGAACAAGCATTTTCATCTAGACCGATTTCCTTGAGTTTGAACACTAATCTATTGTGTGGAACTGTATCAAATGCCTTGGCAAAATCCAAATAGATCACATCCACTGCAACACCCTGATCTATACTTCTACTTACTTCTTCGTAGAACATGAAGGTTAAAATAACAACTAACTTCAATAGACCTAGCACACACATTTAAACCCACAACAGCCTCATTTACATAAAATAGGAAGGGTGGAGTTAGACAATAGCAAGGGATGATGGGAGATTGAGGAGGGACAGAGCAGTTAGTTTAAACTGGTCTGGCAGTGTCCCTTGGACAATGCCCTGCTGGGAAAACAATAGGTCAGAAAAAGGGGGAGGGGAGGGGAGAGGCACAGACAAGCAATACATTAAACATACCCTGCATCAATAATGGGCACAGGGTGACCAAAACACAAAAGGCATAGTGTTTGTCTTCCATCCCCAGAGACGGTGACTACCATCACATATTTTCATGCCTAAGTCCTAAAAAGCCAATCCATCCTGGCATCCTCTTCTACAAAGTTCTACATAGTTTGTAAGTTTGTCCCGGTGGGGCGCAGGGAGCCCTCATAAACTATCAGTCCGTAGAAGTCTGGTTTGAGCAGGCCAGACTGGGCTTCCTGGTCACCCGTTGCCCCTGATAAGCACAGAGTGACTTTGACATAAGAGAAGACTTGGAAGTGGAGAAAGGAAGTTCCCAGTAAATCGGCCGTGGCCCTCCTTCCAAACACAAACCTTATATGACTCCACTCTCAGGGGGCCACCATGACACACACACCCCAATAGCAAATCTGGAACCATTCGAAAGGAGACCCCAGATGGGTTGACTCTGAAGTTAGTCAGTACATCCAGCCCATTAAGGCCCTCACCAAATCGGTACCCCAAGCGAATTGCTTATGCTGACCTCTGCAACAACTGAAGCATATACCTGCCTCTGGCAATGCGTTACCACTGTCCTGTCTCCCTAGATCTCTCTCAGCCACTGGATGGAAGGCAGGGTGGCTGGGCCCCCATCTGACATGGGGTTGGGGATCTGTGTTCTCCTCTCCCTTTAATAAATACTGGAACTGGGAAGTGAGATTGTCTCCCCTCCCTGGAACACAATCTGCTGCAGGGGAGTGAGACTGACTGTCTCCACTCCCAATAACTCACACTGCTGCTGGTGGGTGAGACTGACTGTCTCCCCTCCCTGGAACACATTCTGCTGCTGGGGATGGAGGACAATACTCTCCTCTCCCTGGAAAGCACACTCCTGCTGGGGAGAGAGACTGACTGCCTCTATTCCCAGTAACTCAACCTGCTGCTGGGTGGGGGGGAGGGAGACTGACAACCTTTACCTCTGCTCCCTGGGTTTGCATGCCAGGGGATTGGGGATCAGGGCCAGCCCCTCAGTATCCCTGTGATTCAGATGTGATTACAGTCCCTTCCACATCTACCTGACCAGCATACTCAGATATAAGGTCTATTAAATCCCCAGTCTCTGGTACCTGCTGCTGTGCAGAGTCAAACAATTGCTTGTAATCCTGTACAAGCTCCCACTCCAGGGTGGCTAGGTAGGTCGGATCAGGTTCCAGGTCTGTCGTTTCAGATCGATCCAGGAGGTCTGTCCTAAATTCCTGGATGTCCCTGAGTTGGAAAACAGCAGGGCTCATAAAATCGTCCACAATAGTCCAGGGCCACCATGGTCCTCAACCTCTGGAGAGTTGTCATCACCTAGCCATGGGTACTGCTGGACTGCATATCATCGTAAGGCCCAGTAACCATTGTCCACCCACAATTCCATTCAGATCTGTCACTCAAGTTCAACCACCCATTCCTCCAGGGGCTGCACTCTGTATACACAGATCAGGTTGATCATGAAGTCGCTGTTCTGGGGTTGAGAGAAATTCCCTCTGGAGAACCTGAACTTCCTCAGGTACCTCGTTCCCTCATTCCTTTTGTATCTGGTCCCTAAAATACAGTTCACTCTCTCCTGAAACTGTGTACTCATACTGAACAGAGCTTCCTGTAGTTTCCTCTGGAACTCCTCCTCGGATGGGGATGCTGCACGGGTGCTAACTCTATCCATCCCAGACAATGTGCAGGGATTCCAGTTTTGTCTTGGATGTTTCCACAATAGTTAGGAAGTCATACCACTGCTGCCAACCAAATGTGATGGAGCTCCAGTACTCCAACTGAGTACCTCTGCCAAGTCCGCTTCCTCATAGCTATCATGGACCCTGGAGCACTTCAGACCCATTCGCCAAGGCTTGACTGGGATCACCGAGTGCCTTTTCCACCCTGGACCAAACATCAGACGACACATGGTGAAGGTTAAAACAACAACTAACGTTAATAGACAAAGCACACACATTTAAGCCCCCAACAGTATCATTTACATACAATAGGGTACATAGAGCACTATAGTACAAGGAAGGGTGGAGTCAGACAATAGCAAGGGTCGATGGGAGATTGAGGAGGGACAGAACAGCTAGTTTAAACTGGTCTGGCAGTGTCCCTGGGACAACACCCTGCTGGGGAAATAATAAGACCGCAAAAAGGGGGAGGCAAGAGGCACAGTCAAGCAATACATTCAACATACCCTGCATCAATAATGGGCACAGGGTGACCAAAACACAAAAGGAATCTGGGGACCCACACATAGTGTTTGTCTTTCATAACCAGAGACAGTGACTACCGTCACATGTCCCTTTAAGTAACCAGTGAAAATACCCTGAACTTCTAGGTAAAAATAGTTCAGCCAAGGGTGATACCAGGTGATACAGTACTTCTTAAACAGAGTCCTTGACTATCTGACCTTCTCCATTGTATGGATCTCCTTACTTAGAAACATAGAAACATAGAAACATAGAATGTGACGGCAGATAAGAACCATTCGGCCCATCTAGTCTGCCCAATTTTCTAAAAACTTTCATTAGTCCCTAGCCTTATCTTATAGATAGGATAGCCTTATGCCTATCCCACGCATGCTTAAACTCCTTTACTGTGTTAACCTCTACCACTTCAGCTGGAAGGCTATTCCATGCATCCACTACCCTCTCAGTAAAGTAATACTTCTGATATTATTTTTAAACCTTTGTCCCTCTAATTTAAGACTATGTCCTCTTGTTGTGGTAGTTTTTCTTCTTTTAAATATAGTCTCCTCCTTTAATGTGTTGATTCCCTTTATATATTTAAATGTTTCTATCATATCCCCCCTGTCTCGTCTTTCCTCCAAGCTATACATGTTAAGATCCTTAACCTTTCCTGGTAAGTTTTATCCCGCAATCCATGAACCAGTTTAGTAGCCCTTCTCTGAACCCTCTCTAAGGTATCAATATCCTTCTGAAGATACGGTCTCCAGTACTGTGTACAATACTCCAAGTGAGGTCTCACCAGTGTTCTGTACAATGGCATGAGCACTTCCCTCTTTCTACTGCTAATACCTCTCCCTATACAACCAAGCATTCTGCTAGCATTTCCTCCTGCTCTATTACATTGTCTTCCTACCTTTAAGTCATCAGAAATAATCACCCCTAAATCCCTTTCCTCATATGTTGAGGTTAGGACTCTATCAAATATTCTGTACTCTGCCCTTGGGTTTTTACGCCCAAGATGCATTATCTTGCACTTATCCACATTAAATGTCAGTTGCCACAATTCTGACCATTTTTCTAGTTTACCTAAATCATTTGTCATTTGGCTTATCCTCCTGGAACATCAACCCTGTTACATATCTTAGTATCATCAGCAAAAAGACATACCTTACCATCAAGACCTTCTGCAATATCACTAATAAAAATATTAAAAGAGAATGGGTCCAAGTACAGATCCCTGAGGTACCCCACTGGTGACAAGTCCAAGCTTCCAATATATTCCATTAACTACAACCCTCTGTTGCCTGTCATTCAGCCACTGCCTTACCCATTCAACAATATTGGAATCCAAACTTAAAGATTGCAGTTTATTGATAAGCCTTCTATGTGCAACAGTGTCAAAAGCCTTACTGAAATCTAGGTAAGCAATGTCTACTGCACTACCCTGATCTATAATTTTAGTTACCCAATCAAAAAAATCAATAAGATTAGTTTGGTATGATCTCCCTGAAGTAAACCCATGTTGTCTCTGATCTTGAAATCCATGTGTTTTTAGATGTTCATCAATCCTATCCTTTAACATGGTTTCCATCACTTTCCCTACTACTGAAGTAAGGCTTACTGGCCTATAGTTGCCTGACTCCTCCCTATTACCTTTCTTGTAAATGGGCACAACATTCGCTAACTTCCAATCTTCTGGGACTACTCCTGTTAACAATGATTGGTTAAATAAATCTGTTAATGGTTTTGCTAGTACACCACTAAGCTCTTTAATAGCTTTGGGTGTATTCCATCAGGTCCCATTGACTTATTTGTCTTTACTTTTGACAGTTGAAATAGAACCTCTTCCTCTGTAAACTCACGTGTAATAAATGACTCATTTATCCTTTTTCTTAACTGAGGTCCCTTTCCTTCATTTTCATCTGTAAATACAGAACAAACATATTCATTGAGGCAGTCAGCTAGACCTTTATCCTCTTCTACATACCTTCCTTCTTTTGCTTTTAATCTAACTAATCCTTGTTTTACTTTTCTTTTCTCATTTATGTATCTAAAAAAAATTTTATCCCCCTTTTTTACTGACTGTGCTATTTTCTCTTCTGTGTGTGATTTGGAAGCTCTTATAACTTGCTTAGTCTCTTTCTGCCTAATCTTATAGATCATTTTGTCTTCCTCACTCTGGTTTTTTTTATAATTCCTAAATGCTAACTTTTTGTTTTTAACTATTTTGGCCACATCTGCGGAGTACCACAGTGGTTTCTTGAATTTTTGCTTTTACTGACAAGCCTAATGCAATTTTCTGTTGCCTTCAATAGTGCAACTTTTAAATAATCCTATTTTTCTTGGACTCCATTTAAATTGCTCCAGTCTGATAATGACTCCTCTACCCATATTCTAATTTTAGAAAAGTCTGTTTTTCTAAAGTCTAAAACTTTTGTTTTTGTGTGGTGTGACTCAGTCACTGTTCTTATATTAAACTATCATAATATTACTATCATAATAATAATTGGTTGCCAGTAGTAATAAGGTCAAAATATATTATTTGTATTATTTAAAGGGACACTATAGGCACCCAGCCCCCTTAAGCTCATTCTCCACTTGATAAAGCCATGTGTAATGAAATTGTATTTTTTCAACTTTAAAGTGTAAATGTGCCATATTATTTTTAATACTGCTGCTTTTTTTTAATAGCATTTTTATTATTTTATTGCCTGGAATTTCATTTTAACTTGTTCCAGTGAGGACTACTCAAAAGAATCCTAGGTAGCGATTATACCAAGAACAAGACCTGGTTATCTTTCACTTGCAAAATTTATCCTCTTTATATATTTTATCTTATTGGACATTATTGTGGACTTTTATATGCTTCTTTTGTATCTCTGTACATTTTTATGGTTTCTACCTGTTTACTTATTAGTACATACTGTGGACTTTTCTTATACAATATCTGTTATAGTCTTTTTAGTATTTTGTCACATTTGGCACTACCTTCTCCTTCCTTTTCTCCTCACTACATACGTTAACACGTTAATTTGTTTGGGTGTGGGGGGTACCCCATCTCTTAGGTGAGCTGCCTCTTTTTTAGTTCTTTTTGTGGTGCCATAGCGCTGAAAAAAGGTGCTAAAAAATTCAAAGTGCAAATCCATTTAGCAGCATCACATGTGTAATACAAAGTGCAATATACTACCTGACTCACAAGTGATAAGGTGTATGTAGACAATCAACATATATGTGTAAAATATCTAAGAGTGCAAACTGCAAAAAACACTTAAAGGGATATAGTGCATAAATAAATTGCAACTTACACTAACAGCATTGCACTAACAGCATTGCTGAGATAAACCCCAACTCCAAATGAAGAACATAAAAAGGACAAAAAAACATATATAGTATAATATTGTAGGGTAAAGGTGCAGGAGAAAATAGGAAATTAACTCACAAACATAGAGCAGATAAATCTGCTCTACCTTTAATAGCCCAAATGCATAGACTTCCACTGCAGCCAGTATAAATAGATGAACATAGTTTATTTCCACAATAACAAGTACAATTTTATATAGCAGATATCACCAGGTCCCTTGTAGCATCAGTCCTGCCTTAGAACACGTGTAGCCGCCAGCTGTTTGTTGTATCGGTACACGCTTCAGATGAGGCTGTGTTTGCAGTCGGGATACCTCCGGGATGGAATATGTATACTTGTTCATTACAAAATTCTATGGCACAATGTTATGATTCCATTTGGTTAATGGAGATTTCTGTTTAGAAAATATTTGGTGGGATCAGCTTTGATACAATGTATTTACACAGGCAGCTCGGAATGAAATGGTGATCTCTAGCAAGTCAGTCACAGTCTTTCGGGAAGAGATTGCCAGAGGAAACCCAACCAATCAGAGTGCTCTGTGTAATTTTACACAGCGTGGGAAAATTCCAAAGAACTTTCCCACGCTGTGTAAAATGACTAGAACTCTGATTGGTTGGACTCCAAGCCAACCAATCAAAGTGCTCTGAGTCAACTTGCAGGGTGTGGGAAGGCTTTATAAGCTTTTCCCCGCCCTACGGAGCTCAGTCTGCACCGTGCCCTCGGCGGGTGAAGATGGATTAATTTTTTGGCGTCGGGTTTTTTCTTTTTCGTCTGATTTTTTTTGCGCTCTGGTGTTTTCTTTTCATTTTTACAAGTTCGACGGGTACTATGGTTTTTATTTGGCCTTTTTTTGCTGCTGAAAAATGAGGATTTTAGAAAAAGAAGACATCAAATGGTATGTTTTATTTTTTTTACAGGTACTTAGTTCTTTTATTCCCCCCTCACCATTTTTAGGGTGAGGGATGTAGGTAGGGGTTTATTAATTTTTTATTTGGTTGGGGGGGTGACTAGAGGCTAGGGGACCCTTAGTCACCTTGGGGGGGCATTTTCATTTAGGGCCCCCACCTGCTGCTCAGGGGTGGGGACCGGGGGGAAGGACAATAGGTACCCCCCCCTTATATTATTTCTGGCCCCCACCCACCGCTTAGGGATGGGAGCCGGGGGGGAGGACAATATTGTTATTTATGGGCCGGGGGGGAGGACACTAGCCCCCCCCCCCACCGCTTAGGGGTGACGGCCAGAGGGAGGACAATAGGTCCCCCCCACATATCAGGGGCTCAGGACATCTAGTCGGCAATTGCAATTGTTAAGCATGGGCTGATGAGAGGGGCCATAGTCATGAGGAAGGAGGCTGGCAATTAGGCTTCTCCATAAGCCAAAGACACAGGGCAATTTGTCACATAACACCCATTACAATCAGTATGACCACAACACATATCCAATACCACATCCATTCCATAACCATATGACAGGCATACAATCTCACATCTCATTTTCATTCTCTAGATCAGTGGTTCCCAACCTGAATACTCTTTGGCAGGCCATTTCCATAAATTGAAGATCAGTTCCCAATGGGTGGTACAAACCTTTCCTATGGATGTGGTGGTCCTGTAGGGCCTTGGCAGACGCTGTATGTTGTATCTGGATCTGATCTCAGTAGAAATTGTGTGTATCTTCAATCTTGAAATCAGTGGGTCACCGTTGTAGATTTGTATGGAAAAATTAAAACAGCAAATAGTGCTCACTTTTTTTTCCTCACTATTTCACATTGTATCTAAAAGGGGTGAGGATTTCCCAAAGAATCCTAAGGCAATTTACACCAGAGCCAGGTGACTGTATGGTTCTTTATTTGTGAGTGTATCTTTATTACATGCTATATACACTTCAGTTATAAGAAGTTTATCTACACCATTATTTGTCCTTCTCTTTTATTTCTGCAGTAACAGCACTAATAAAGAAGAGAGGAAAGTATTTGTTGGTAACACAGTTTAGTGGCCGAAGCCCAAGATGCAGATAGATGCAGATAGATGCTGAAGACAAATAAGTACACAGTACCAAAGGATTAGACGAAGAGAATAGTCGGGAAAGCCAAAGGTCAGGGCAGGCGACACAGGTTTAGAAGCGATGATACAGGCAAGGGTCTAAATCAGGAACAGGATCAGGGTACAGCAGGAGAGTCTCTGAAGGTCTTTACACAATCAGGAACACAGCACAACTGAGCGAAGAGTGAATGCTGTTTTCGACTTAAATACAGAAAGTTAGTCGTCTTCCACCCTCATCTCCACCTCCTGTACCTTTAAAAGGTTCTGTGTCGGCACGCGCGCCCCTTTGATTCTCCTGAAGTTCTTCCTTCTGTGTGATCGCACGTGGAAGCAGCAACGTTCTTATGAACAGACTTCTGTTCTTGCTGTGCTTAGGAGCCGGCATCCCTACGAATAGAGTTCTGTCTGCAGTATAGGTGAGTAGCGTTTGCATGAACAGAGGTGGCGTTCTGTATCTGGCAAGTGGCATTTGTGCAAAGAGAGGTGCTGTTCATATGGACGTGAGCAGTCGGCGTGGGCGATTGAACTAACCGCGCTGCCTGGTGGGTTGCGCTCCGACACGGCGTCCTCATGGAGTAAATGAGAGATACGGCGTAGGAGCGCGAGGTAGGTGAGTGAGGGGACAAGGACCTGATATACATATATATACTAGCCTTTTTCTTTGAAAGGTCCAACCCATGTATTTTCTTGTTTGTTGTATTTGTTTGTTGTGAGGATGAAGGGTTTCCCCACAGGTGTGTACAGCTTGTGATTCATTGAGGTTGTACTGTTTTGGTTACTTGGCATATCATACATCTGCTCTATGAAAATTACAATTAAAGTGACATTACTATCCCAAACCTACTTAAATATATACCTGTGGTCATCTCCAAAGGGGCCTCTGATTGTGAGTGGGCTGGGCATGGTACTTAACCCCAAAGGGAATCTGGTCTGGATTCCAGACTTAAAACTGAATTAGGTGTACACCCACAACATGCATTTTGCAGGACTGGTGACCAAAATGCATACACAATACAGATTAAGGAACAATGCATAATGCATAATAAGGAACAAGGCATAATGACATTTGGCATGGATCAAGGTAAGGTTTTAGACTAGTAATTTGTACTTAACATATCAGAGGTAACAGCACACATTTAAAAATGTTTTTGTGAAAGAACGAGTGACATCTGAGAAAACCATTTAGTTTTGCCTTAGTTCACATTGAGAAAGATCTATCTATAGTTATGGAGTATTCACAGTATGTATAAGCTAGTGTTGGTTGCTATGCGTTATGCGTGTTATCTAATAGACCTGTTGAAGAGCTGGCAATAATACCATATATGGCATGGATCTGCAGAGAGATATAGAGCTCAGAGTAGAATTAATCACAACTGCACGATACAAATCAGATCGGGAGAGAGTAGGTGTAGGCACGTGACTAGGTGGGGCATGCGGTTGCTCCATGAGCCTAAGACTTGTGTGTTGTCAGCCCTGTCTGACCTCTGGAGGGTTAAGTATGGTCAGCAGTCAGGGGCTGGCAATCTACATATGTAAACCAATACAAGAGAAGTGTATTATGAGGAATTAACTATGTACAATTGGTCACTAGCGTTCCGTGTGCGGGGTGAGTAAGCCAATTGCTCTATGCAATTTTCCTAACTGCCAGGTGTTTCCCTGCCTAGGTCAGCCACCTGAGCATATGTCTTTCAATCGGGAAGATACGGCACATCAAGGGAAGCAAAGAAAACAAAGATAATGAGTAAAGTGATAAACAGATGTAAACATTATAACCATATACTGTTCCGTTCAGTGATAGTAGAGGAAACCATGATGTGACGGGCCCAATGAGTGCGGGGAGGCCTCAGGTTGTGGCTGCTGCATACGTGTCCGAAAAAGGAATGCGGTGACCGTTGATGGGTTCCATGTGTGTGTGGCCCGAGTGATCTCATGTGGCCCGAGTGGTACCAGGGTTCCCAATAGTGCAGCCACACTTTTGAGATCATGGACAGTGTGGTAAGTGTCCGTGTAAGGTCTGAGAAGGGCGTCAGTGATACCGGATACCTTGTTCCTGCAGGACTGTGGTAAGAGGTTGCATAGTTTTCCGCCATTGGAGTGTGGCGCCAAACAGATATGCGTAATAAGATAGCTCCAGATTTTCAAATTTATAGGTAGCATTCCCCTGCAGCGCAGCCTGTACCGCTGTTTTATCCTTGATGTTTTGAAATTGGATCACAAGGTCCCTGGGAGCTGCGGTTGGAGCCTTTCGTGGTTTGGGTATTCGGAACATTCCTTCAAAGACATTTTTTTTTTTTGACAATCTTAATTTTTTTCACAATAAATTAATTTCGCTGTTCAGAGAACAAATGTATACAGTTCAGTTACATTTTGACAGTTGGTATGACTCGGTATCCGTCAAATGCAGAAGAATAACGTTTGAGATGGACATACCTCCAGTGTAGTTACAGATTGGCATCACTTATCTATTAAGAGTCCTATAGAATGTAAGCTCGTTTGAGCAGGGTCCTCTTCAACCTATCGTTCCTGTAAGTTTTTTGTAATTGTCCTATTTATAGTTAAATCCCCCCTCTCATAATATTGTAAAGCGCTACGGAATCTGTTGGCGCTATATAAATAGCAATAATAAGATTCATTTGTACATCTCTGGACTCTCTGCCTGTCTCATTATCAGGTATTTCAATTCAAGAGTTTAAACTGTATGTAGTGGTGTTGCCTAATGTAGTGCAGAAGTGTGTTTTAATACGTATAGCTAACAGGGGTGCTAGGGTAATAATGAACGCTACCAGTGTGCATCTTTTGTCTTTTCTGAACATGACATCGTCTCGTCTGGAGTATAATCGTGATGGGATATGCATACAGGCCTAGGGGTACACCGGTAGTGGGTATCAATGGGTTTGCTTGTAGCGTGTGTGTTGTTATGCGTCGTGTGTAGGTGTAAGTCTGTGTTCGTCTGCCGGTGCCAGTGGTTATGTTAGTTGCATGCGGTTTTGTCCTCGGTAATGTGGAGTACGTCTTAAGTTAAGCGTCGGGCCATCTTCATTTGGTTTCGGGTATGTTTATAGCCATGGGGTGGATCGAGGGTTTATGTACCTGTCTGAACTTTCTCCTTGTCAGTATTGTGTGTCACCACTGTCGTGGTATACGGTTCAGGAGACCGAACCCCTGTGAGTAGTGCAGAATGTTAACACTTTGTAGCTCATTTCCTGGAACTTAGAGCTGATGGAGTATTTGTGGGTTATAGTGAAAACTTTGTCCCATTCCTGGTCTGAGAGGGTGATTCCTGTATCTCTCTCCCATCTACTTGTATACCCGAGAACTATGTCACCTCTAGACATAAGTAGTGTGTACATAGATGAGATGCCCTTTATGACTTGTTCCCTCCTGGCACAGAGCATCTTAAACTGAGTCAGGGGTCTGTGTATCTGTCTCCGGCTGGGCAGGGACCCATAGTACGTCTTAACTTGGTGGTATCGGAACTGTTCCAGTGGTGTCAGTGGTCTGTCTGGGAGCAATGCAGCGAGGGGCTGTGTGCACCAGTGGTGCGTGTATACCCAGTCTACTACCCGGAGTCCTGCCAGGTCTCAAGCTTGCAACCCACCTGCCAGGTCTGGGTTGTTCGTGATAGGGGTAAGTGGGTTGGGTGATGTAGTCAGTTGTCTTTTAAAACGTAGCGCACACCAGATGCCCAGTGTGGCATCTATCAAAGGGTTATATGTACGTAGTGAGCTTAGCGTCCCTGTACCCAGTCAGAGTGCAAATGGGATCTTGCCCTCTGCTTGTTGGGTCTCTAGAGACACCTATAGTTTCTTTGCAGGGTACGTGTGCCAATCTAGGCATCTATGCAGGTGGGAAGCATGATAATATGTTGTAATAGATTGGAGACCCATCCCTCAAGCCACTTTGGGCAGCTCCAGGAGGACCCGCCGAAGTCTGGGCTGGCGATGGTTTCATACGAACTGCCGTATCGCCGTGGGTAGGGTATTAAAGAATGTCCCAGGGGTTGGTGACCGGGATGGTTTGGAATTCATCTTGACCGTGTTGACCCTAATGAACCACGAGAAGTATCTCGGAGTCCAGCGTTGCATGTCTTTTTGGAGTGTGTCCAGCAGGGGAAGATAATTAAGCCGGTACAATTGGGTGAGGTCTCGTGCCAGCCAGGTGCCCAGGTATCTCAGTTTATCCGTGCACCACCTGACGGGGAACTCCGCCCAGGTTTGCGAACAGTTTGAGGTCGATAGCTCGAGCAGTTCATTGGGTCCCTGCCTTCTTTTGGTATTATGATTACTACATCAGCCAGGGAGTCTATGGGAAACTGGCCTCCTGTGTTGATCGAATTGATCCCCTTCAGGAGCCTCGGCAAGAGGAGATCGCGGAAAGTACGTAGGTATGTCAGGTGTAGGCCATCTGGGCCTGGAGCCCGGTAGGCTTTTGACCGCTTGAGAGCTTCAGTAAGCTCTTCGATTGTTAGTGGTAGTTCTAGTTCCTCCGCTGCCTCCGCCGACAGTTTCCTCGTAACATTGTGTGCGAGGTAGTCCATTATCAGGAGGTGCCACTGTTGTGCAGCCTCCCCTTGGCGTGATTGGGATAGATTATACAGTTCTGTATGATAGGAGTGGAAAGCCTGAAGGATTCCCTCCGGCAGTCGGGTCTTCCCTGTATCGTGCGTTCTGATTTTATTGATATGGTGCAATCGCTGCCTGTCTCATAGTTGTTGGGCCAGTAGTTTTGTTAGAATGCTCAAAGAAAAAGCGGTTTGACTTTCTGAGTGTATGTAGGAGGCCCTGAGTGAGGAGGTTTCGCAGCTGTCTGCGTGGGTCTGTCAGGTGGGGGAATGTGTACTCTGCTAGCGTGCGTTTATGTGTGCTTTCAAGGTCTGCGATCCTGCGGACCAGTGAGGCCGTCTGTCTTGCATGGACTTTCTTGCGGTGCGTGCAAATCTTTATATAGTGTCCTCTGATCACACATTTGGGGACTTTGACTCTAGATCGGGTATATCCGATCAGCGGTGCGGGATATTAAGAGCTCCGCAAACCGCAGTGGTTCCCGATGATATGCACAGTGAGAGTCTGGCACTTGGGGGTTAGCGTCTGAGCGAAATGTGTCAGTTGTCAAGTCATGATCTCCCGGCACGTAGGGCACCCGGCCCATGTGTCAGGTTGAGTATGGGGTTGCATGTCATTGGGAGCGAGCTGTATGGGGATGCCCTCGGCCATTCACATACCACTCGCTGTGGGTGTATATCAGCATCTGTAGGGACAACATAAGCAAAATAAAACATGTAATAAACAATGCAAACCTTTTCAGGAACACAAAATGGCTAAAATATCTGCCACCCTTTCCTGGAACCCACCTCCCCCCATTCTTCGTAGAAGGGGTCCACCCTGCGTACCCCAGCAACCCTGCACCCTCCCACCAGCTATTATTGTAGAGGCAGCTCCTCGGATCTAACCATCACAGGGCCCACTAGCCCACCCCTGGACATGCTTCCCCCGACCCCCCTTCCCAACCTGTCTGGACCCGGATCCCCCCACCTCCATAGCCGCTCTGGTCTTGACTCATTAATCTACCAGTCCCTATCCAACATCACCGCCCAAGCTGACCTTTCCCCGGTGGGTCCTGGGGACCGGCCCAAGGGGCCCCCTGGGGAGAGCCAACAGCATTCCCCCACCCAACACACAGACATTATCAAGGTACCCTGTTGCTCACGGTATGTGATCAGTCCTCTGTGGAGTCCTGTGCCATGTTCGCTCACCCTGCCGTCACATGGGCTGGTATCTCTAAAACTCAAAGCGGACCTACAGGCAGCAGCACGGCTCCTCCAGGGGCCTCCCACAAGGTACCGGTGGTGTACAAGGTCGGAGGGCATGTCCCATCTTCAGGGCTCGGGCTAATTCCCTCTTGGCACGAAACCGTCCAAGACTGCTGCATGTCCCTGGCTGTGCACCGGTGTGGAAGTCCTTCTTTAGCCCTCTATCCCTGGAGCGGGAAAGGTCAGAGCGAGTCTCCGGGGTGCAAAGTCCAGGGGCCTCTACTGTAGCGAGATCTCTGTGCGGGGTGTGCGCGTGACCCAGGGCACGGTTATGACTGTTACATGTGGGGAGGCAATCACTGGTTATCCAAGTGCTTGGTCTATTCTTCCGGGACATTTGGCCCGCCTCTTCTCCGTCCCATGTCGATCCGCGGTGAGCCCAGTCGGCGGTCCGCTGGTATCTCCAGGCTGTTTAGGGGATGTGGAGGCCCCTCTAGAATCTACCTAGGGCAGCACAAAACCAGGATACACCACTATATATATATATATATGAAAAACAAAAAGCCCTTCTTTATTAGTATTTACAAAAAAATAATACGGGTTGATCCAAAACATTGGCATCAACCTAAAACAAGCATAGTGTATAGCGGCAAACCCCCGCCATACAGTATTTCGAGTAATAAAACCCATTACTCAGATGTAGGTCCCACGTAATGTGTGGGAAACGCGTGCTGAGGGTAATCGATCTGAGGTGAGCCCTACTGGAGGCACTGCTAGTAGACTGCAGGCTCTGTCAATCATAGCCAGGGGAGGTGTGGCTAGGGCTGCATAAACAGAAACAAAGTGATTTAACTCCTAAATGACAGTGAATTGAGCAGTGAAATTGCAGGGGAATGATCTATACACTAAAACTGCTTTAGTTAGCTAAAGTAATTTAGGTGACTATAGTGTTCCTTTAAATTAGATAGTGAGCTCTGTGTGCTGCTCTCTATTTGCCATCCACTTTCACCTTTCTCTTAGAGGTCAATTAGTTTCTATTAAGCCCTGCAGTGTAACTTAGCAGTTTATAGAAACAAATAGATATCTATTGACACTTATCTTTTAGAGTTATGTCCCAGCTTGCAATTTCCGTCTGTTGCCAGTGTTTGTACTCGCACTAGATGCTCTCTCCCATGCCGGGCTCCCTTCGGTCTATCCAACGTAACCGCCTGAAACTCTGCCCGATGATACCTGCTCCTTCACGCGGCACCAGGTACTCACCTCACAGTGCTCCGAGGTACCCTGGTTATCGCCGCAGCTCTACACCCTATTCCAAATTATTATGCAAATTCTATTTAAGTGTCACACAGATTAAATATTTAGTTTTTCAGTTTAACTCATGGATGGCATTGTGTCTCAGGGCTCTTTTGATCACTAAAAACAATCTCTGACACCTGTGATAATTAGATTGCCAGGTAAGCCCAATTTAAGGAAAAACTACTAAAGGAGGCTGTTCCACATTATTAAGCAGAGCACCATTTTCATGCAATATGGGGAAGAAAAAGGATCTCTCTGCTGCCGAAAAGAGTGAAATAGTTCAATGCCTTGGACGAGGTATGAAAACATTAGATATTTCACGAAAACTTAAGCATGATCATCGCACTATTAAGAGATTTGTGGCTGATTCAGAGCACAGACGGGTTTGTGCAGATAAAGGCACATTGAGGAAGATTTCTGCCAGATCCATGCATCGGATCAAGAGAGCAGCTGCTACAATACCATTACATAGCAGCAAACAGATATTTGAAGCTGCTGGTGCCTCTGGAGTCCCACGGACATCAAGGTGTAGAGTCCTCCAGAGTCTTGTAACTGTGCATAAACCTTCTATTCGGCCACCACTAACCAATGCTCACAAGCAGAAACGGCTGCATTGGGCAGAAAAATACATGAAGACTAATTTTCAAACAGTCCTGTTCACTGATGAGTGCTGTGCAACCCTGGATGGTCCAGATGGATGGAGTAGTGGATGGTTGCTGGATGGCCACACTGTTCCAACAAGGCTGCGACATCAGCAAGGTGATGTTGGAGTCATGTTTTGGGCATGAACCATGGGAATAGAGCTGGTGGCCCCTTTAGGGTCCCCGAAGGTGTAAAGATGACCTCTGCAAAGTATGTGGAGTTTCTGACTGACCACTTTCTTCCCTGGTACAGAAGGAAGAACTATGCTTTCCGTAATAAAATCATCTTCATGCATGACAATGCACCATCTCATGCTGCAAAGAATACCTCTGCATCAATGACTGCTATGGGGATAAAAGGAGAGAATGTCATGGTGTGGCCTCCATATTCCCCTGACTTCAATCCTATTAAGAACCTTTGGAGCATCCTCAAGCAAAAGATCTATGAGGGTGGGAGGCAGTTTACATCCAAACAGCAGCTCTGGGAGGCTATTCTGACATCTTGCAAAAAAATTCAAGCAGAAACTGTCCAAAAACTCACAAGTTCAATGGATGAAGAACTTGTGAAGCTGCTATCAAATAAGGGGTCCTGTGTTAAAATGTAACGTGACCTGTTAAAATGTTTAAAAAGTTAAAATGTTGTTATAAGTTTGATTGAAATAGCTTTTGATTTTAGTAAATATGTAAACACAACAAAAGACAATTTTCAGTTCTTTACAACCTATAAAGTGTTTTGGAACTTACTGTGAGTAATAATTTGGAACAGTGCATTGTAAGTTTCTTATGTTTAAAAAAAATATTGTTATCATTAGGAGGTTTGTTCAATAAAATTTGAATTGTACTCTTAATAGTTGATAACATGAGAATTATGCTGACTGTTATTTACATCAATTATTTATGTAAATGAGAAAAATATCATTTGCATAATAATTTGGAACAGGGTGTAGTCGGGACAAGTCCTTTCCTCCTGTTTGGCTCCCTCGATCACTCCCTCAGCCGCACATGCTACGTCATCTCACTCCGCCCCCCGACTTGATGATAGAAACATTTAAAAAACTACCACAACAAGAGGACATAGTCCTAAATTAAAAGGGGCAAAGGCTTAAAAATAATATCAGGAAGTTTTACTTTACTGAGAGTGTAGTGGATGCATTGAATAGCCTTCCAGCCAAAGTGGTAGAGGTTAACACAGTAAAGGAGTAGTGATGTCGCGAACATGAAATTTTCGGTTCGCGAACGGCGAACGCGAATTTCGGCAAATGTTCGCGAACCGGGCGAACCGCCATAGACTTCAACAGGCAGGCGAATTTTAAAACACACAGGGACTCTTTCTGGCCACAATAGTGATGGAAAAGTTGTTTCAAGGGGACTAACACCTGGACTGTGGCATGCAAACTCCGATCCGCGGCTGCAAGATTCCCACGGTATTAGAGAGCTATCTACTAAAAGGCTGAAAGACCTAAGTTGGTCTTTCAGCCACATTTACTAATACTAAGTAAAGATTACTTAGTATTAGTAAATTCTGCCCCTACTCGCTATGCAGCGAGTAGGGGCATGTCTAGTAAGCAGTGAGCAGCCAGTGGCTGCTCACTGTAAAAAAAACAAACAAAAAAAAACCTATTGCCCCCACCCCTGTGCGACGGGTGGGGGCCATAAAATATAATGGGGGGGAGGACCTACTGTCCTCCCCCCCGGCCCCAACCCTGGGTGGCGGGTGGGGGCCATAAAGATAATGAGGGGGGGGATCTACTGTCCTCCCCCCGGCCCCCACCCCTGCGCGGTGGGTGGGGGTCATAAAAATAATGAGGGGGGGGACCTACTGTCCTCCCCCCTGCCCCCACCCCTGCGCGGTGGGTGGGGGCAAATAAATCACAATGGGGGG
>OW240920.1:103904311-104024511 GCA_933207985.1 Pelobates cultripes | reverse complement strand
ACCTTGGGGTCCCCATTGTGATTTATTTGCCCCCACCCACCGCTCAGGGGTGGGGGCCAGGGGGGAGGACATTAGGTCCCCCCCTTTTTAGTATTTAGGGCCCCCACCCGCCGCTCAGGGGTGGGGGCCAGAGGGGAGGACCTTAGGTCCCCCCTTTTTAGTATTTAGGGCCCCCACCCGCCGCTCAGGGGTGGGGGCCAGGGGGGAGGACCTTAGGTCCCCCCCCTTTTTAGTATTTAGGGCCCCCACCCGCCGCTCAGGGGTGGGGGCCGGGGGGGAGGACCTTAGGTCCCCGCCATTGTGATTTATTTGCCCCCACCCACCGCTCAGGGGTGGGGGCCGGGGGGGAGGACATTAGGTCCCCCCCTTTTTAGTATTTAGGGCCCCCACCCGCCGCTCACGGGTGGGGGCCAGGGGGGAGGACCTTAGGTCCCCCCCCTTCTTAGTATTTAGGGCCCCCACCCACCACTCAGGGGTGGGGGCCAGGGGGGGGACAGAAGTTCCCCCCTATTGTTTTTTTTAGGGCCCCCACCCACCGCTCAGGGGTGGGGGCCGGGGAGAGGACAGTAGGTCCCCCCCCATATCATTGAGTAAACTTTGACAACCCCCACCCCCGAGCGGCGGGTGGGGGGGTTGTCAAAGTTTACTCAATGATATGGAATAGGGGGCGGACCGAACATCGCGTATGTTCGCCCGCTGTGGCGAACGCGAACATGCGATGTTCGCCAGGAACTATTCGCCAGCGAACTGTTCGGGACATCTCTATAAAGGAATTTAAGCATGCGTGGGATAGGCATAAGGCTATCCTAGCTATAAGATAAGGCCAGGGAATTATGAAAGTATTTAGAAAATTGGGTAGACTAGATGGGCCAAATGGTTCTTATCTGCCGTCACATTCTATGTTTCTATGTCACTTTTCAAAACTGGAATTTTGATGGATTGATTTCCTGGCTCTGTGTTTCATTTTGAGGAGTAATATAAGTCTATTCAAATTACCCCATAAATTCATGTAGGTCATTTTTATTAGTTTATCAATTCAAATTACCCCTTACATGCATTACAATTCAAAAGCAGATTAAGTGTGCTGTTTGCACTTTGAATAAGCCTCTTTGCAGGTTAAACACATTAGTGTTATTTACGGATTGTTCTACTATTTTATTTCTTTTTACATAGATGTCTGTTAAGTAAAGTTGTTTCTTATAATAAATTCTTGAACTTACCCTTTTCTTTTGGAGCCTGGCCACTCGTTCATTTATTGGGAAACATACCACCTGAGCCTTGTGTGCTGAGCAAAACCTTTTTTCCTCAGCAAATACAGGCAAAGACCATGCACCAGCTTAGAAGACCCTTGAATGGGGTGTATATCACCTCAGGCTGCATTAAACTTGGCTGAAGTCATTATGCACTGAGCACTTTAAAAGAAGAAACCTGATATCCTCAGGTGGGGTTCATACCGCACATGCACATCAAAGTAGAGCTACCTTTAGCACTACACTCTGTAAGTGTCTTTCTTCATTGTTTTCTACTCACCAATACTGGACATACTCTACTATATTTTCTTGCACTCTTCTTTTACATATTCCTAGTGCATTTACATTTATACCATAAACCTTTACATAAAATTTACATTTTAATGTTTGCTGTTTACACATAGAAATTGTCATTTTTCTGTTAATTTTGTGACCCTAACATTTCAGTAAAACATATTCAGGCATTCCAGTTTTCTCAATTTTGTTGGGACATGACAAACTGTTCTGATTTTGCTCCCTGGTTTCCCTAAAGGCAAACTGTTCCAGAATGTATATAGCTGACACACCATCAGATCCGCTTACTCTACCTCTCTGCATTGTTTGCCTTTGCTGGGTCAGCCACCTTGATATACATGCACCATGGTGCCAGAGCCAGATTTACATGTAAGGTGCCTGAAGAAATAAAACGAGTTTAATAAATGTATTTACTGGGGGTTGCAAGCATACAACCATCTAAATTCTACATTATCATATTTGACAACTGCATCTCTATATGTAAGTGCATATTCCTGCTTGCAATGTATTGTGTTTGAGTCTAAGTATAGTGGGTCTATGCAGCGCTCAAAATGCATGGAGGGTTAAAGATAATATTAGAAGTGGTTAAAGTAAAGGGTGGTTAAAAGTAAGAGAGGGGTTCATTTCAGAGTTAGATTGTATAGTGTTAAAAATGTAAAAAGCTAGAGAGGGGTTACAGTTGTGGTAGAATATATGTTTATTATTGTTAGATTGAGGGTTAGCGTAAGGTTAATTTTAGCATTGGATACATGGGGTGTTTAATTTTTTAAAGTTAAACCTAGGATTAAGGTAAAGAATTTTCTTCTAGTTTAAGTTTGGAGTGCTTACATTTGTAAGAAAACAGAATTGGTTTGTTTAGGTTTTGGGAGGGGGATTGCATTTTACATAGGGTTAGAAGTAAAGGTGTTTAGGGCATGTGGCGTTTGAAGGGTTATTTGCAAATTACTCACCCTTCTACAGCTTCTGTAATCCAGTTAGCCTCCTGTGATTGCTGAGCTGCAGTATCGGTTATACAGTGTGCATCATTTAATGCTGTCCTTTGTAAAGTGTGCACCATTCGTTGCTGTCCCTACTCATCCTGCAAAGCACTTTCATTGTAAGAGGCTGTTTGCAGATACTGGAGAAGCTAGGATAGCACTGAGATTTACACCCTCTAACTATTCAAAAAACTATGAAGCATAGTAGTCTGAACAGAGCGGATACTGGTCAATCTTCCTGGCACTTATCTGTCCCACTTAAACTCAAAAAAGCCACATCAAAATTGCAGAAAACAGGTTCCCCATTGAGGACAAGCACCTGTATGCAGGTGCCTACTCTGGCTAATGGGAAATGCAGCCATGTCATCACATTATGCACATATGCACCAGATTAGAATATATTTAAATTCTCAGAGGCTACAGTTTTTCTATAGTAGACACATTCGGAATACAAATAGATCATGCTTGGTGATACACCTCAGAGTTCTTTATACCTTACTTAATGTAATGTTGTTATTAATGGTAATTTTTCAAGCAGGATAAAAGTAGTAAGTGATGTCCCTAAGGGGTCTGTTCTGGGATCACTTATATTCAACATATTTATAAACGGTCTTGAAATATGCATTGAAAGTCATGTTCATTGATGCAGGTGACACAAAACTAGGTATGTTTATACAATGTGAGCAGGGTATTACTTTGCTGTAGAGGGGTTTAGATATTTAAGAGGTCTAGGTACTTAAATGGCAGACTACATTTAATGAAGATCAATGCAAAGTTATGCACTTCAAGGTAAAGAATGCATAAGCAACTTACACCCTAAATGGCAGTGAATGAGGGGCTGCAACACATGAGGAGGATTTGCGAATTGAGACAATTCATTCCTGGGAATCACTGGTAAGACTACACCTTGTTCTAAAGAAGGAAGTTATGGCAGTAAAAAAAGTGCAGAGGTGTCACGGCCCCCGGCTCGCCGCCATGTGCGTCCGTGCCAGACCAGCACGACCGCACCAACTCACTGAGCTTACCTGCTCAGCGGCGAGCCGGGAACAGTTCCTCCACGCCGCTCGGGGGAAATCCAAGATGGCGCCGTCCATGAGGTCGCGTCCATCCATGGCTCCACCCCCCGAAATTATACGAACATGCGCGTGATGTCACAACGTCAACACACACGCACGTTCTGGGGTCAGAGGTCATCCTCTGACCAATCAGGGCCTAGAGAGGGATATTTAAATCCATAAATCACCCCAGTACCTTGCCCTGTCGTGGTTTCCTGTTCCTGGTTCCCTAGAGTGCGTTTATCTTTGTTAATATTACTTCCTGGTATCCTGATCTTGGCTTTTCCCTGGTTATTCCAAATTCTGGTTCCCCTGACTTGGCTTGTTTAAACGGTATCTGAGCATTTCTGGCTTCCTTGACCTCAGCTTTCCCTTTGACCATTCTCTATCTCTAGCGTATTAGTCATTCTAAGGTCCGGTTTACACTCTGTCCTTTTATTTCCTTTCCTTTTGTATGTATATGTTTACATAGTTTCTGCATGTTGGACCACACTAGCAGCCATGACAAGAGGTGAGCTAAAGAAAAGTTAACAAATATAAATATGTTTAGTTTGGAAAAATGATGGCTCAGAAAGGATATGACAGCATTATTTAAATATATTCAGGGCCAATACAAACGAATATCTGGAAATCTATTCATAAACAGGACTATACATAGGACAAAAAGTAATTAATTTTTACTGGAAAAACTGAGATTTAGTCTAAGACATAGTCATTTGACGAGATCATAGGAATTCTATATAAACACTTGCCTATTTTAAAGCTAGACCCTTGGCTTAACTTTAGTATTCCTGACAAACCAAGGGTCACTTTTAGAAAGAGCAAAAATCTGAAAAACATCTTGGCTCCTTCCAAATATAGCCCTGAGGGCACTTTTGGGCCTAAGAAGGAACGTCTAGCAGGGAATTTTAGATGTGGGAGCCATAGATGTCTCACATGTACATATGTGTCATAAAACTACTCACTTTTGGTCTATAATGGGAGGAAATTCATTTCCCATTAATGATAGGATTACTTGTAACGCCTCTCTTGTTGTCTACCTTCTCACCTGCTACTGTGGCTTGCGATATGTTGGCCGAACTACAAGTGCTTTGAAAGTCAGGTTTTGGGAAAACAGATATGCCATTTTACATAAAGATAAAAAATCTTCGGTGGCACAACACTTTTCATCTGTACACAATAGTAATCCCTTTGAGCTGTTATGGGTATTGAATTAATACCAAAAATGATTGATGTTGCTAAATGCAAAAGAGCCCTTATAGGTGCTGAGTCTAAATGGATTTATAAATTAAATACCTTAAGCCCCCATGGGCTCAATGAAAAATTGGATCAATTGCATCTATGAACAAAGTTATTTATGATTTTACTATTAGATTTGTATTTGCATATATACTATGCACACTTGCATATTCATAATATATATGGCACTGAAATATGGTATTGATAGAATGCTTATCCATATTCTTCCCTGTTACCTGATTATTATATCTATTTTGACCAGCCCTTACTACTTGTGCTTCTATTTATGTCTATTCTTTTATCTCCTTCTACATACACATATCAGCTATGATAGTAGTGTTTTAGTATTCTTTATTTATTGGATAAGTCCTATATATTTTATTATTTTATTGTATTTTCAAGTTTGGAATTCATACTCAGATCTTGAATTAAATAATTTTGTTTTATGTATTTTAGATATCCCTTTTTACAAATTTAATTTGTGCTTTTTATTCATCTAATTGACTTAGTTCCCTTATGTACCCTTGACCTGGGGGTATATAAGGCTAATTCACAAACGAGAACGTTGTCGTGAAAAAGTCTGACTTATGGACGGAACGTGTAGATTCATCGGTCCACGTCTTATTTTGTTACGCTGCTCCTTTCACTTAGGCCTTTTTAAGTTACTAGCCATGGCTTTTTCTACATGCTGCCAGCTGGTTGTGCTCCCCCATCGCTCCCCTGGTCAGAAGTTAGTGGGGGTCCGTTGATCGGCACAGCTCACCACATGTGTTAACTGTGAGCTTTTGTGCCATTCTACCAGAATCATCTGGGGTTGAGATCGCTGGGCATCTCAGGATCATCTATTAATCTCCTGCACATATTGGGTCCAGGACTCGTGGAGGGGCCCCTCCATTGATAAGTACCTTAACTGGTGTATTTTATTTATCCTTTTGCCCATTCTGGATTTTATGTATTATCATTGCTGTGTTTATTTCTTGTATTAGATATTGTTTTTTTTTAGCAAGTTTTTTTTGCACATCATACAGTACATAGTATTGTTGATATACTTGATTTTTTTTCAAGTCTCCTTTGACCTGCAGTTAGGTCAACACACTTTGCCACTTTATGTTGTATAAATTGATTTTTCATGCCTCTTTGAAAGTGTTTTTTACTTAGTAACAATTTGGGTGGTAGTTGTTTAAACAGAATCACTACCTTTTATGTTACTAATTGTATCAGTGTTGCTTTTCATGTTTTAAACATATCTTTTGGAGTGGCCTGGGTTCTTTTTATGTATTTGTCTCATTAAAATATGTACTTTATACGGATTATACTGATCTGATCATTCTATAATTTTGATGGTGCGCCCACACTCTCTCTATATTTTACATTTACTGTAGATCAATGAAAAGTTATGCACTTCAAGGTAAAGAATGCATAAGCAACTTACACCCTAAATGGCAGTGAATTAGGGGCTGCAACACATGAGGAGGATTTGCAAATTGAGACAACAAACAAGGCAACAATGTGCAATGTTAATCAGCAGTAAGGTATTGTCTTGCACGAAAAGGAACATTCATTCCTGGGAATCACTGGCAAGACTACACCTTGTTCTAAAGAAGGATATTATGGCAAAAGTGGAGAGGTGAGCACAAAATTAATAAAAGGAATGAAACATTTTAGTTATGAAGAAAGGTTAACAAATTTAAATATGTTTAGTTTGGAAACATGACAGAAGGGATATATGAAAGGATTATTTAAATATATTCAGGGATAATACAAATGAATGTCTGGAAATATATTCATAAACAGGACTATACATAGGACACAAAGTTACCCATTTATACTGGAAGAAATGAGATTTAGTCTAAGGTAAAGGAAACTTTTTTTTTACTCTAACAGCAATAAGGATGTGGAATTTTATGCCTTAAGAGGTGGTTGTATCAGAGTCTGTACAGATTTTTAAACAGCAACTGGATGAATACTTGCAAAAACATAATATTCAGGGATACAATATTTCAATAGGTGGAGTAACAGCTTCTTGATCCAAGGAGGAATCTGACTGCCATTCAGGTGTCAAGAAGGATTTTTTTCCTAACTTGTTGCAAAATTAGAAAATGCTTCAAAACAGTTGCTTCAAAAGTCACTTCCTGTGGATCAACATGTGCGAGAAAGGCGTAACTTGATGGACGCAAGTCTCATTTTAGCCTATAAAACAATGTAACTGCATAAAAATGTACATAAATCAGGGGGATCCTCCAAATACAAGTAGAGTTATACAAAATGGCACAATAGTTTAGGATGAGTGAGGCATTGACATTATAAATTATTACCTTTCTTCCTTTACCATCAATTCAAGCTAAAATAAACTAAAGTTCAGGTTTAGAACTTGGAGATGTAGTGTCTTGACTTTTAGAATCTGGTATGTGAAAAGACACAAATGGACATCGCTTTACGTTAAGACAAACTAACTTCTGAATTGAGGCGGTTTTTACAATGTTAAATCCAGTTTCCCCACCAAATGTGCTTGGCTTCCAGTATTCTGGAGAACAAATTGGATTTCCCATAAGTCCTTTAAGTGAAAATGGCGCTCCAATTTCAATCATACTTTCTCCAAATATGGACTTTGGATGTGTCTTCTCAAGGAGAAGTCCAGGGTAAAATTCCAGTGCATCAATATCTCCATATAGGGACTCGAGTTGCTTTGAAACAATTTCTTCACCTGAAAATATAAATATGTGCTTTGAATATATAGCTAACACTAGTGATTGCTAAGAAGAAATCATAATATAAAAATGAAACATACTAAAATTCATACCAGTAACTAGGACAATAATTGTTAACAGAATGCATTGCCATTAAATGTAATTGTTAGATTAGAGCACAGTGTTATATATGTGGTCTTGTATCCTACACTTCAATTATTTTTAATTGCCAAGTAGTCTTGTGCATAACAGAAAAAAAATTTGGACTGTAAAATATTCAGTTTAGCTCAGCCAAATAACTTACATGTACTGCAAAATATAAATATATTGTATATATTTTCCAGTACATGGGTAAGCACATTTTTTTTAGCAATTTCGTTCACAGATGAAAAGATGATTGATAGACATAGACACTAAATGTTTATTATATCAACAGATCAAATGAACATTGACCAATAGAGAGAAAAATAGAGGAGAAGTAGCTCTAATATATATATATATATATATATATATATATTATGTAAATAAAGATTTTTACTGATCCTCCTTCTTTCCTCTCTATTGTTCACTTGTGGACTCCAAAGTGTAGAAACATGTTAAAGATGATCCAGATCTGATCTAAATTTTATAGCAAAAGGTTTGAATATGCAGGTCAATGTTTTCTTTCTTTCTTTTTTTTTTCTTTTAAAAATACATTTGCAAAGTTTTCAAAACTTGAGTGTAGATTGATATGAAAGGGGACGTGGTCTGGCTGGCAGCCAAGGTGGCCACTTTACATTAGAGCTCTGCATAGATCTGAGCAAAAAAGCTTTTTGACTTGAATCTGGCATATATATGCTTATAAATCATGCTGAAATCTAAAAAGATTTTTTAAACTTGAGTATACATTTGTGGAGAAAAGCGAGTCACCTCATGGCCGTGTAATGGAGGACATAGAAACACCTTGGTCCAATTAGGCTGCAGCTTCAGGAGATTCAATATCACAAATCAACATTAAAATGCAAAAGTTAATTTGGCTCTCTGAATTGGTGATTGCGGATGAGGGAAGACCTTCACATGGCCGTATAATCGAAGAAGGGGAACCAGTCTCAAGCAGCCACTTCTTCAGCAGATTCAGAGACTTAAATGGAGTCCAAGCTAACACCAGCCTTGATGGAGCGTATGCTGAATTCACTTCATGAATCTCTCCAGACTGACCTGCTCAAAGAAATTGCTGCCGGTCGCAAGGATGTAACTGAATTAGAAGTTTGCATCGGAAAAATCAAATTGGCTCATAACGAGCAAATGGCAGAGACAGACGAATTTGATGAAAAATTGCGACCGCTTTTGATTTGCAACTTAAAATTGTGAATGAGAGAAACATCGAAATGGAGAATAGAAGCTGAATGAACAATATTCCTATTCAGGGAATTCCTGAAAAGGTTAGTCCGTATTACTTATTAACACATGTACAAAGTATAATTTAGTCGGTTTTGCTGAATTTGAAAGACTGCAAATTGATTATAGACAGATGTCATAGACTCCATTGAATATAATAAAGGATGTTCTGGACAGTTTTCCTTTTTTTTCCCCATATCCAGGAACAGCTCAAGTTAAAGATACGTTGTTTCAAAGTTTAAAATTTTTTCAAGACTTAGCATTGGTTACCTTGAAAAGGAGAAGGGAATTTACATTTATTAAAGAAGAATTGAGAGCTAAGGAAATAAAATACAGATGGGGATTCACTGTGAAACCTCTTTTTCGCTATGATGGAAAAGGTTTTACAATTTGTTCACCAAAGAAGGATGGGAGTTCCTGTCATTTTTGTAAGATCAGACATGATGGTTCCAAAATAGTATAAACAGATAGTGTGTAGGCGCTTCACAATTTAAAACAAAAATCCTTATCGTAGCTGCAATAATTAGCAGGCAGTGTGACTGATATAGTTGTGTTTCCCAAAAACAATAAACAAAGAAACCAAAATATACAATATATCAGTATGCACACCAAACCCAGTGAGAATATAAAAAATGAATAAAACCACCATATAATGAAGTACAATAGTATGGCACCTAAAATATAAACATAAAACACAACATAGTGTTAGCTGTATATATAACAGAAAACTGTGAACAGACGTAGGACTACCACTCACATTTTCTAGAGCCATTCCAGGCTCTATATAGCGGGCTGAGGGGTGCCAATACAAGCTAATGATTCCACTGTCAGTGGTAGACGATGATGATGGGACTTCAAATAGGTTAAAAAAGATTTATTGAAAATATAATATTAAACAGCTTAAGGTACTATGGGGGTGGAACCCAGCATATAAATAGAATATGGAAACAAAAGTTGGAGTTCCACTCACCGCTATAATTAGTAACCAGGAGTAAATAAATCAAATATAAAAACAAATATAGAAAAACCAAATACAGCAAACGCGTTTTGGTGATATGCATTCTTCTAGTGCTGATTGGTTCCAAAAGCTCGGGGGGGAGTGGGAGGGGGGGAGGTAGAGAGATAGAGAGAGAATAAAAGCGTTAATACAATTATACTGACTTTTTTTATTTCTTATATATTATTGCTTATAGATGGACCTTGCAGATTTATGGTTCCAAGGGCCCTATTAAAATAAACTACCATATATAAGATATTCTGCAGTACTTTTGTTGATTATTTTAAAGGGAGACTTTGATAAGGTTTTCTTGTCCATTTTTAATCATGTTTCATTGCTAGTATACAAGGTTAGTTTATAAGCAGTACTTTACGCATAATGTTGTCCTCTTTTTCATCTTAAACTTCTTTGTAATGATTATCATTTATGGTGAGGCACTGTTTATTGTCAAGCAAAAATAAGATAATTGGTGTATTTGTCTCTATTGGTTACATTTTATTTTTGGGAGTTACTTTGATATAATTGTGGACTTTTAATTTGTTTTACTACTGTGTTAATAAAGGTATTTTGGCTACTTTTACATTTTACTCTTTTATTATATATATATTGCCTGGTATCCTGATTTTAAACCCAGTAAGAACTACTCAAGAAATCCTTAGGTGGTGATTATTACACCCGCACCCTTTCCATAGAGCAGTTTATCTACTCTGATAAATGTGAGTAATATTCTCTTATTTGTTGTTTCTTTTTATATTTTGGTCCACACCTCATTGAAACCATTCTTCACGTATCCTATAAGTGGGGATTGTACCACTGTATGCCTTTCATACTAGAGCTGGTTTAAAGCTCTAAAAAATGTGAGTAGGACCATATATACTTTTATTCTTATTTTTATATTTTCTTGACATACTGCACCATTATCCTCTCCTTCTTTCCACATACGGACCGCATCTGATATCCCAAAAAGAAAATTTCATTGAACAAGTTCGTGATTGCTCCTCCGGAAAGCATATACCATCATCTTTTTTTGGACTTTCTATCTTGGACATATATTTAATATTTTCTTTCTATTTATCTTATTTTATATTGATTTGTTTTTAAAGGCATCTTATGCTGGTTATAATATCCTCCCCAGTGTCTTTTTAGAGTGGCACTAATCCTCTACACTTTTTTATATTTTGTACTTTCCTCACTACTGTAGCGATAGAGGGATTCCCTTCCTTTTGGAGGAAAGCTGCCTTAATTTAACTTTTCCTAGTTTGTTCTGTCAGCGCTGACTCTTTTACTAATGCTTGCTTTCATGTAATTGTTCATTATTACCTTTTTTTTTTTTTTTTTTAATTTTCAATGCAGTTTTACTAATTATTATATAGTTTTCTTTTTAATTATATAATATTTGTTTATGCTCAAAACCATATTCTATATGTTTATCCTCCAAAACTTAAAGGCCTGTTACCATTTTTGGGAGGGCAGACTTTTTTCTTCCTATACCCTCTCATCGTCTAATTCTTTCTGTTTATTCTTTTAAGTTTTTTTGCCCTTCTAATTTTTAATTATTTTCTCCTTCACACTCCTTATGACCCCTTATTTTTTCTTGGGGTCATAGGGTGTTTTATTTTCAATGGCCGGTTTCACAATGTTTTATAAACCATGTGATATCTTTATTTTTAGCTATTGGGCTAGTGATTTAAACTTAATAATACAATGCATACATTAATCCATTTTTTTTTTTTATAATCACATTTTTTTTTTTATATTTTTTGCTATACTTCAGAATTGTCCCATATATATACTTATAATATAGATCCCTTACATATATACTTATAATTGACTGTGGGTGGAGGGTTTGTTTAACCCAATTTCCCTTTTTTTTTTCTTTTGTACCCCTTCACATTGTTCCTTTGCAAAAATGAGTAGAAAGCATTAGAACATATTGATGTATAAGTATATTTAAACAATTGTAGCATACAGGCTGCAACATAAAAATGTGAAATGTGAAAAAATATGAAAAGGTGTGTGTGTATGTATATATATAGATATATAAATATATCTATATATATACATACACACATACCTGTGTGTGTGTGTGTCTGTAGGAATGTATTGTGTGTGTGTGTGTGTATGTGTATATATATATATATATATATATATATATACATATATATATATATAGGGATGCATCGTGTATGTGTGTGTATGTAGGGATGCATTGTGTATGTAGGGATGCATTGTGTGTGTGTGTGAGTAGGGATAGTGTGTGTGTTTGTGTAGGTTTGCAGTGTGTGTGTGTGTGTAGGGATGCATAAACTCTGCATAGACCCGGGAGGGAGATCAAAAGATCTCCCTGACCAGGTCTGTGTGCAGGCAAGGGGCCGGGCTCACAGGGCCCTCAGGTGGCCTGGTCACCTTACAAGTGAAAGAGCTGTACCTTCCAACTGGCCCACGGTCGCAGCTGCGGGTGTGCCACCTGAAGTGACAGCCTCGGTCACAGCTGCGACCCCTGCAACCGTGGTAGGTATGCCACTACCCACACATATATACATTCATACACACACACATACATAGTGACATACATACAGACACAAACATACATACAAACACACACAAACATACAGACACACACAGCACATTTTTCAGCCACTGTCCTGTTTCTCACCTTTTTGGTGCAGGAAGGTGGCTGGAGCTGATGGGAGTTGGCTGGCTCTCCTCTCCTCATGGTCTCCTCACTGCCTCCTCTCTCCTGCACGAAGTAAGCTGGGAGGAAGTGACCTGCCATCACTTGCTCCCAGCAGCAGTTGCGACTGCTATTTTTAAAGGGGCCCGGTTGTGCGATTACATGTCTGTAGTGCAGACCAGGCCCCTAAACACATATGCCCATCAGGTGGCTCAAAGGGTATGGGCCACCCGATGAACCCTATTAGTGTGCAGGCTCCGGTGCACGCACCAGCAGTAGTCCCACTGCTATAGATAGAGAATGCCAACCGTGCCCGCCAGGACCACCAGGCCCATGACAACCATCACGTTTGATGGCGGCCCTGTAAAGAAGTAATAATGCAGTGCCTGACATATGTTGATACCAGACATAAAACAGATTTAGATATTAAAATCATTTCAGCTGTCATACAGCATGTGGATTGAAATGTATAAACTGTGCCCTCTCTCTTTATTTTGTCCTGTCCTGTGCATGTGAATGTGTGTGATAAAAACAAAACAAAATAAATACAAATATGTAAAGTAAATATGTAAAGTAAGACCTGGCGGGAATTTGAATTTAAAATTTTAGGCAATAGAAATTCTCTTTCTTTTTAATACAGATTCCAAGGTTTTTATAGATGGAGTTTAATAGACATATTTACAGAATTGAAGGCCTTTTACCTGTTAAATCCTTGAAAGTTGTGTAAGCTTTTAAGTTGAACCTCTTTCGATACTCATTAAATGGCTGAAGTCTGAGTTTTCTTGATTCTTCAATAATGCCCATAGCCACCTTCAAAAGGTTTAAGTTAGTGTTTTTTCCCCCTCCAATCTACAGATTATAGAAAAAAATAAAAATAAAAAAATATATATATATTTTAAATACAATTAAGCCAACATATACTGGGTGGTTATTTCCCCAGTTTATAATCTATAGCGTGCAGAAACTAAAAGAGTTGCAAATACCCCAATACATTTCAGCATTTGGACTGCCCTTTTGTAGGTGCCCTTTGTAGGTGGGCTCAGTCTGGTATATGATAGGCTCAAAAAGTTATTTCTGTAATGACACATCTGAGTTAAAGCCTCTAGAAGACATGTACAGGGATGGATCAAAGGGCAAGCTATTTAAGCTGTTGTCTATTCTCCTTGTTTTATAAACTGTGGTTTATATATATTTTCAGAGGGGTCTTGCCTGGTAATGGAGGAGAATGAATGCGCCAAGTAGAGAATCTTTCACTTCCTGTTCCCATTACAATAGTCTAGATAGATATTGGAGATAAAGTGTATCACATTTTCACAGGGCTGCCATCAGGGGGTGACAACCATAACCGGCCATTAAGGGCCACCAGATGGGCTCTATATCTTCAGGGTCCCGGTCAGCGCTGCGATCGTGTAATAACACAATTGGGCCCCTTTAAAAATGTCAGCAGCAACTCCGGGGTCTGCCCATGAGCTGTGTTAGGGGCCCCAACATTTCTGATGGCAGCCCTGCATTTTCATATAGGGCATAGGAAGTGACGGCTGGTGACTGACCTGTAGTGTAAATAGGTCAGTTTCAGTGGTGTAGTGTTTGTGGTGTAATGTGTGTGACTAGGGGTTGTAGAAAGTGTGTGCATATAGGTGCTGTAATGTGTGTGCATAGGGGTTGTTGTGTGTATAGGTAACAGTGTGTTTAGAGGCTGCAGAGTGTGTGTTTAGGGAATGTAGTGCATGTTTTTGCATACAGGGGATCTAGTGTGTGCATAGGGAATGCAGAGTGTGAGTATAAGGGATGTAATGAGTGGAGGGTTGCAGTGTATATAATGGGTGCAATGTGTGTGTGAGCAGTGCAGAGCGTGTTCATGAGGAATGTAGTGTGTGTTTGGGGTGCAGTGTGTGTGAGAGTTGCGCTGAGTGTGTGAGGGTTGCTCTGTGTTTGTGAGGGATGCTCTGTCTGTGTGGGATGCTCTGTCTGTGTCTTAGGGGTACTGTGTTTGTGAGGGGTTCTGTGTGTGAGGGGTGCAAAGTTTGAGAGGCACTGTGTTTGTGAGCGGTGCTCTGTGTGTGTGAGGAGTGCGGTGTTTGTGAGTGGTACTCTGTGCATGAGGGGTGCTTTGTGTGAGAGGTGTGTGTCCTCCTCTCTCCCTCCCTCCCTTCCTCGCCAATGGCCGCATTGTAGTGCCTGCGGGCCAGTGAGGAAATCAACTGGCCTATGAAGGCACATGACAGAGCCGGCGTTTGAATAGTGGTGGCCCTGCTAGGCCTGGCAGGGGAGATCCTGTGATCACCCCTGCCGGCCTCGGCCCATGTTGGCCCACCGCCCATTTTCCCGGTTTGCCCGATGGCCAGTCTGGGTCTGGTGTAGGGTAACAAATGTCTAGGTAACTTGCCAGCAGGTATCGGTTTCATGCTTCTCATGCAATCTTGGGTTGATGAGTGAGACTGTACTAATGATAAGCCATAGAGATAAATGTCTCTGCTGTTTACTTCATCCACAACAGTGTATTCAGCAATGTTTGGACCTATAAAGGCTTCGGTCAAGCAGCCATCTTTCAACAATAATTAATATAGAATCTCTATATAGCAGATTTTTATGTGTAGCTTACATTGCCCATCCCTATAATCTATATTTTCTTTCTCCTCTTGCTATCCCACCTCCACATTCTATTCTTTTTTAGACCCCTCCTCATATCCTCTCCCATTTATTTTTTTTCTCCAATGTCTTCCCTACATTTACACACATATTTTTCACTCAGTTGTTCATCTTCTACCTCTGTATTTTAATTATTTTCACTCGGTTTCAGATCCTAAATCTCTACCTATGATCCCTTCTGCTTATTATTTTATTCAGCTCTTTACAATCAATTATTTTCAGTCAATTTGTTTGCTCCACTTTATCCCTACAGCACATATCCCTCTACCACTGTATAATCTCTTCTTTCCTTCCAGTCTATTTTCTCCTCTACATCTATAGTCAATGCAAGCACGCACACACGCCTATTGAAGTTGTCTGTATTTTAACCCCTAACACCTGTCTGACATTTTTAGGTGTTTTTCTTCTTCCTTTAATTTTGCATGCTCTTGCCCACATATAATATTCCCGTCCACATAGCTCAAAGTCCATATATCCACTGTTTTGTATGTACAGGACCTTTAATAAGGTGACTTCTGAGATGTGTAAAATCTCATCAACTGGCTTCCCACATATAGGGTAATTCACTAAAGTCCAAATTTTTGAGATAATTCAAAGTAAATTTCAAATATAAGGCCATAATTGTCAAAAATGTACATGTCATCTATGTTTCAGTTATGCAATAATAGCAACAATCGCATTGTTTTATTTACCTTGCCAGCTGCTTGCTTTGTAAAGGATTCCACCAAAGCTTCTACTCCATAATCTGTAAGGACTGAAGTGTTGTAGACAAATTTACCATAGTCATATTCATCTTCTGAAATTTGAAATGAATCTGGCATAAGTGGATGCCAGTGATACAATTGGTTGAACTCTACAGCAATCCGATTCCGGTACTGGAACTGAACCCCAAACAGCAATTGTGGATCAAACTTTAACTTTAAGTAATAGCCACTTAGATGTTGCACATAATCTTCAATGACAATTTTGATTGTCTCTCCTGCATACACAAAACAGAAGAAGGTTATGTTAGGGATTAGCATATAGATTTGTAAATTTTAGAACTATGCACGTAAATTAAAAATCTAAGGTCACAATAGTTCAATTGACCAGACAATTGACTAAGAGACTTTTCTAATTTGGTTCATTTGGCCTAAATTTTGAATTTCAGTTTGAATTCCCAGCATTTTTCATTTTAGTTAATAACCTTATAAATGTATAGAAAATGTTTGTTCAAACTAATAAAATCTGCAGTTTGTCCACCAAAATGTCAATGGCAAATTGTACCTATGTAAGTACAATGTAAATTTAAGGCAACAATAGTTAAACTGAACACAGAATTGACTTGGAGACTTTCTCTAATTTAGCTATATTGGCCTAAAATGTTTTAAATCACCTTGAATTCCTAGTAATTCTCACTTCACTGAAGTAACCCTGTAAGTGTATAAAAAAATGGATCAGGACTTTTGCAAGAAAGGATCACTATAGTCAACATATAAAAGCAAAAAAGACAGGTGCCCTAGCCTTCTTTCTTGTTTTTATATGAACTTGCCCCTAAAAAAAAAATTAATTTGAGCCCTTTTTATGATTAAAACTTACCTCTGTTCCAGCGCCGAGCTCCTCGCCACGCACCCTTTTTTGTCAAAATGATGAAATCGCAGGGCCCAATCAGATGCTACTCTTTGAAAAGCGTCATCGTGCTCTGCTGCGCATACACGGCTTTGCACTGCACCAATCAGGTTCTTCAAAGAGCGGCACTGAATGCCGCTCTATGAAAGAACTGAGCGCTCTACCGCGCATGTGCGTGGTATGCACATTCACAAGCTGAGCTTACTGACAGCTCAGCTCGCTGTCTAAGCCCGCCCCCATCCTACGGCAACCCTCCTAAGCCAAAGGTTTGTATGAAAACACTATATCTATCTATCTCAATGTATCTCTGTGTATCGCCAGCGCCTCCTATCTCCTGTATGCTGATAGCAAGTTTGATGTATTCACACAAGAGTGAAGACGTCAAACGTGAAGATGAATGTGAATTATGCATTCATCAGCTCGGAAGTCAGTCTGGTGGCAGTCTGAATGACTGCAACTGGAGGTGTTCCTAGATTCCAATGTATTTTCTGCAGGGAGCTATAGTTCTCACCTGAACAACCTCATTCAGCTGAAGTAGTTCAGGTGACTATAGTGTCCCTTTAATATCTCTCGTGGTTTTATCACTTATTGTCTGGTCATTTTAATGATCATCATTCAATCTCTGAATGTTATCTTTGTCAATAGAACAAAGTAATCTTGACCTCAGCCAATCCAATGCTGTCACAGAAGAAAGCATCGGAAAACTATTGGCTCCTCATAACAATATATGTGAATATTTAAAAACACTGACTTAAATACAATATATCCAAATATTTAAAGGCACAGCTGTAAGTAATATGCTAAAATGTAGCTTATTAACTCATAAATATGTATTTTTTTTACTGTCTAAAACTATAATAAATTTTAAATTTAAAGATACAGATATCAATTATTTATTATAACATTTAAAGAAACTTACTCACCAATATATGATCGTAATACTTAAAGGCACAGAATTTGATAGGCTAAAACTCAACTGGTTACCTCCTAAACATCCCTCAATATCTTTGATGACAGTCCACTAGTGAAATCTAAAACCATAATTAATTTTAAACTTGGAGGCACCTATATTAGTATGTATCGGAACATTAATATACCTACTTTGGAATGGAATTTAGGTTTAGCAGATTAGTCCTTTTATCAGGCCCTCGTCCCCTCACTCACCTACCTCGCTCTCCCATGCAGTGTCTCTCACTTACTCCACAAGGACGCTGTGTTGGAGCGCGACCCCGCCAGACAGCGCTGTCAGTTCAATCACCCACACAGATCGCTCACGTTCATGCGAACAGCACCTCTGTTTGCACGAACGCCATTTACCAGAAACAGAAGTAAGAACTCCATGCGTACAAACACCACCTCTGTTCATGCGAACAATCCATTCGTACTGACCATATCTCCCAAACACAGCACGAACAGAAGTCTGTTCATGAAAACGCTGTTGTTTCCAAGTGCAACCACACAGAAGGAAGAATTTCAGGGAAATCAAAGGGCACACGCGCCGTCACAGCCTTTTAAAGGTACAGGAGGTGGAGACCAGGGTGGAAGCTCAATTAACAAGACCACCCACTTTCCCTATTTAAGTCGCACACACCCTTCACTCTTCGCTCAATTGTACTGTGCTCCTGATTGTGTAAAGACGGTCAGAGACTCTCCTGTTGCATCCTGATCCTATTGCTGATCCTGATTTTGACCCTTGCCTGTATCATCGCTTCTGAACCTGTGCCGTCTGTCCTGACCTTTGGCTTCCCTGACTATTCTTGGTTCTGTGCCTTCAGCATCTATCTGAATCTTGGGCTCCATCCACTAAATTCTGTTCCCGACACCTTTGTTTCGGCAGCAAGTTTTGATACCTCTATAACAACTTAAAATTCTTCTCTGTAAGTAATTCATCTGTGTTTTTATGAATAGTAACTATTAGTATGATGGAGATACAGGGAAGAATATATAAAGGGAAATAACAAATTGCATGGATGTTATAAGTATAACACCTTAATTACATTTTGCTACATTCTTGCAACAATATGTTTGAATATCCTATAATATGTAGGAATGCATTTTGTAATATTTACATTGAGGAGCTTTCAATGTTGATAGTATTAGATTGTTACATTTAAATGTTGGTGTATTTATATTTTTTTGTTTTGTTTTCTATAATTATTTGTATTATTTTGTAGTGCTATGCTGCCAGTTAGGTACTTGGAGTGACAGTTTAGTGAAGTCATATCTCTGTCATTCATGGGCAGTCTTAGGCTCAGACCATATGTACAGGTGGGGCATTTTCTCTGAACATCTTTGCATGCCTTCAGATATATGCTGGTGGGTTGTAAACCTTTTTTATATGTATATATATATTGTGGAGAGGAGTGGTTTTTTTATTCAGTATAGTTCAAGTACGTTGTACGAGATGTTGTACGAGGAACTGATTACTGATGAAAATTGCAAGTCTTTGTTTGCTGCTGCATATCACCTTACATGTGTTTTAATGCCCATACGTGGTGAATAAATTGCATACTATTGATTTTATTATTTTGTCCAAAGTCATTGTTTTTCTCTGCATCACTTACTATTCCGGAGTGCAAGGACAGCACCTTTAGCAGTGAATAAGGAATGGGGATGAACCAAGATTTAAGGTACTGAGAACGCGCTTCAAGGGCATTACACTTTCCACACTGATTGAACTTTGAGAGTTGTGAGAAGATTGCAACAAACTGGTATATTTATATTTATTACAATGATCACAAATTTGACATGCTGTGCAATTTTGGGCACCTATACTAAAGAAGGATGTTATGTATTAGAAAAAGTGCAGAGGTGGGCTACAAAATTAATAAGAAGAATGGACAATTGTAAATTGTAAATATAAAGAAAAGCTAACAAATTCAAATTTGTTTAGTTTAAAAACATGGTATCTAAGAGTGGATAAGATAACATTATAGAAATATATTTGTGGCCAAAATAAACCATTATCTGAAAATGTATTCATAAACAGGAGTTTATATTATGTAATTGATATAAAGTTTAAGAAAGGAGAGTGAGTCTAAGACAAAGTAAAGGTTTTCCTCCTGTAAGTACACTAAGGATGTGGAATTCTCTGCCTGAAGAGGTAGTTTTATCAGAGTCTGTACATATTTTTAAACTGCAACTGGATGAATTCTTGCAAAAACTTGATATTCAGGGATATACTTAGGACCACTATAGGCACCCAGATCACTTCAGCTTAATGAAGTGGTCTGGGTGCCAGGTCCATCTAGGATTAACCCTGCCTGCCTTTTACATATGGGTTAATCCAGCCTCTAGTGGCTGTCTCATTGACAGCCGCTATAGGCGCTTCAGAGCTTCTCACTGTGATTTTCACAGTGAGAAGATGCCAGCGTCCATAGGAAAGTATTGAGAATGCTTTCTATAGACTGGCTGAATGCGCGCACTGCTCTTGCCACGCATGCACATTCAGCCGATGACGTTGGAAGGAGGAGGAGAGTCCCCAGTGCCGAGGGAGCTCGGTGCTGGAGAAAGGTAAGAATTTAACCCCTTCCTTCAACTTCAGCCCAGCGGGAGGGGGACCATAAGGGTGGGGGCACTATAGTGCCAGGAAAATGAGTTTGTTTTCCTGGCACTATAGTGGTCCTTTAAAATGTGGAATAACAGCTTTTTGATCCAAGGAGACATCTGACTGCCATTCTGGGGTCAAGAATATTTTTTTCCTCGTATGTTGCAAAATTGGAAAGCACTTAAAACTGCATTTTTTGTCTTCTTTTGCATTAATAGATTCAAAAAGGCTGAACTTGATGGACACAAGTCTTTTTTTAGCCTATATAAATAACTATGTGACTATGATCATCTGTAGATTTAAATCCACTTTTTTAACTGTTGCCCTCTAAGATAAACAAAGGGCAAAAAGGGCCTCTTTGTGAGCCTTTCTTTATGATTCTCCTTTCTCATCTATATCTATAAGATACTGCCATGCATTCTAGCAGGACAAGAGACCCCTCATGTTTTACGGGTAGATTATGTTTTCTTATAGAGACAGTGTGAGAAATAAGGGCTCCACTAGACCTCATTCTTCCTAGGCCAAAAATAATTTTTGCTGTTGTTTCAAACTGTTCTCTTACCTTTCTATGCACCTTTTAGCACTTAAGAAACAGACAAGGTGATTTGCACACAGAAATATTTAGTTTACCTTCCAAGTAATAGTTCTTTAGTAACCAATAAAAGGGAATTTTTCTCTCCTACATAAAATAGATATGGGACAACACATAGTGTAATCTGTATATGAGATGTATATAAATATATTGATACTCAGAAAACTCACAATTTTCATATCCCATTAGAAGTTGGCTCTGAACTTGTAGTGTATGTCATCTCCTCAGAGAGATATTGGATGGATTTCCCAATTATTACACTTTCAAGAACTTGGTACTGCCACAGATACGGAACTCCATAGTCCAAGATAAGTGTTTATTGGTAAATTTAATGTCAAAATGTATGAAAAGACTTGGAATAATGTAACTGTACTCACCTATAAGAATAAGTCTTGTTGTTTGAAACAGCTGTTCATCGTTCCATGTGGGATGCTCGGTTTTCAAAACATCACATACTCTGTTGTGCTCTCGAAGCCAAAGTGTTGCATACATCATCAATCCAGGAAGAAGGCCAAAAACTTCTTGTCCCATTGCATATCGTTTCTCTTTGGGAATGTTTTCTGGATATATCATGTGAACTGGAGCTTCAGCCACTGTTGGTGGATATATATCTCCATTTATTATCTGAAGTACAAACAGACCCACAAAAAACAAAGTTTTATATTTCTGTAAAGTAGGATATTAGTGCATCTGGCACAAGGGGTGATCTCCAATACTCACTGCATTTGCACATGTTTGACTCAATCAAGCAATGTAATTTAATTATACTGAAAATGATCGAGTTTACTATCTTATGAAATAAAAAAAATATATTGATTTAGAAATTACTTAAGTGTTTGATAAGTGTTTCCCTCTAGTGACAGGGACCATGGGACAATTTAAAGCAAATGGTTTATTGACTTACCTGATATTTCAGTTTCCCATCCTTGAAAAGTCGAAGCATATGTTGACGTTCCAGATTATCTCCATATACGTGACTAAGATCAACCTAAAGATAAAGCAAGTTGTTATTTGTAGCATTTACAGGTTAACTGTTCAAATAAGTAAATAAGAATTACTTCTATGAAATATTGCATACTGATGCTGAGCTTCTCTATAAACATTTCATAAATAAATTCAAGTCCTGGGGTTTAATTGAGAAGTATAGTGATAAATAACTTCTGGTCAAATAAATATTTTAAAAAATACAGATGCTCAGCAATGCAATGCTTTTCTGTTTTTGCCAAACAAAGGAGAACTCACTAAACTCTTTTAGTACCTTATCCGTTCCGCAAATTGGTGACTTTTTTATACACTCTCTCTCTACAAATATACTGTGTATCTCGCTCTCTTCCATTTTGAATAGATCTGAACGAGCAGAAGGAAACATGCACTACCGTTGTTTTAAAAAAAAATCTTGTTATTTAAAAAAAAAAAAAGTTGTTTTTAACATTAAAACAGTTAATTGTAGGCTATGAACATGAATGGGACAAGTCCGCCTGAAGGATTGACCTCTAGGCTAGCCCAGTGAGGGCAGACCCTGCAGGGAGTAGTGTTTTAGTGACCTTTGCAGGGTCCTAATACCCTGGGCATAGCACATTGTAGGGACAGTCCCCAAGAGGAACACCAGGGAACAAGATTGGGACAGGACCTGAAAAATTAGGACCTGGGAGGCCTGATACACAGTGCAGCGTTTTATATCCTTTGTTCAGCAATTGTGTGTGTTTTTGTCTCTTTGTTTTTGTCTTTGTTTATACTTTGCATTGCATTATATCATGATAATATGGTTATAAATATATATATTTGTTTCAATACTTGTTAGAATATTTTTTACTTTTAGCAAAAAAAAATTACATTTGATATTCTATTCACAGTATCCAAGAGAGAGCATAAGAGCTATGTTATATACTGTGGTATATATTATGTTGAAAAATGCTTTCTTGTTAAGATAGGGCAGATTCTTAGTAATATTGTTCATCTTCAATAGTAATAGTTGTTATAGTTGCTAATGTTGCACATGTGTGTGAGTGTGTTTGTGTATGCTGGATATAGGCCTTCATGCATAACCTGTAATTCTTGGATGGGAATGCACGCATTCTTAATAGAAGTTTTGTTGTTTTTTTTTTTTTACTCTTTCCTTCTAGCAACATCATCTGCACTGTTTGCTTGTTTTTTTTCTCTCTCTCTCCCCCCTCACTCTGTGATCTTCACACAAGATATTTATGACCCTCTGCAAGAATGGTGTCTATTTTATATCAAACCTGTGTCTTATCTGCACTCATGTCGCTTTAACCCCTGTATTACAACTCAACTTTGAATCCTCTGTGTCGTCCTGCTCGGAAAGAAATGCTTTAGACTTGAAAAAAAGGAGGTTCTTATTACAAAATTCTGTTAGTCCAATAAAAAAGGTATTACAAGATACAAATTTGTTCTGTTTTTAACATCTGCATCACTGGACTAATACAGCTAAAATCTCTCTTTTTTTTTTTTTCAGAAACCTACATATTTAGACTTTAAAAATGTTCATTTGTGTGATTTCTTCAGTTAAAAACACTAAAAGATTGGAAGAAGTTCACTCAGTTTTGACTGATTTTTTTTTTTACTTACGCCGTGACCAAGTCCCTTAGTGAAGCCACGTCCCATTCTTCCATATGTCTTGAAGAACTGATGTGTAAAATGCTGAGCAAAGAAGGCAAATAGAAGATTGGTACCCTGCGGGTCAGGAATAAATGTTTCCCTCTTGAAAAAGGTCTCTACTATCAAGTTTGGATCTGGGAGTTCCTTTTTTCCTGAATGTTAAAAAAAGAGCCTTACTATGCATAAACCATGTGTAACTTAGATACTTAATATCATTATCAATGATCTTCATTATCAAAGCTGGAAAAATAAAACTGTATTTTTCATGTTACATCAAAATGGCAATAATCAAGACATAATGCATAACTAGCAGAACTTGAGATTATGATCTTATTAATAAATGTTCTACATCTCTATAAAATGTGTAAACTAAACATTTAATTTATCACAACCAGATGTAGACATGTACATACTAAAGGCAAACAGAGTTTTGCTCAAACAAGCCTACAGTAATCAAAATGTTACATTCTCTACAGTGATATTATGGAGATTATATTAAAGAGTTACTACAAACACAATCACCACTTCACTTATTTTAGGTGGTCATGGTTCCTAAAGTCATCATGTGCTGCATTTTGCTATAAAACTCTACCCATGCAGTGTTTAACTACTCTGCTGCTAGTTATGTAACTCCAATGTGAACAGCATTATTGGGATATCAGTAGTCAACCCAGAACAAGAGTTCTGGATGAATTTTGTGCTTATATAACTGCTATTGTCAGCACACAGAGGATGCTGATGACAGATTGCCAATGGCAGCATGGCCTCTCTCTGTGCCCTTCCCTCGGTCTGGTTCTCCTGACATCCCTTCCCCTTGGGTGAGGGTGAGTGATGTTAGTGGGGGTTTTGGCTGCAGGGAGAACTCGGTGCTGGAAAGGAAGGTGAGTTTTAGTTTTATTTATTCATTTTTTATTTCTTTTGTTTGTTTTCTTTTGGATGGTGGACTAACCCTTTAATTTAACCCCTTAAGGACCAAACTTCTGGAATAAAAGGGAATTATGACATGTCACACATGTTGTGTGTCCTTAAGGGGTTAAAGGAACACTCCAGGCACCATAGCAACTTCATCTAAATTAAGACCCCCATCACACTCGTACCTTAAGGGGTTAAACCCTTCTCAAACGGTTTAACCCCAAAGTTGCATCCAGTACCAATCTAAACTCTCTGTGGCGGCATCCGGCTTCTGAAATTTCACTTTTATGAAGCGCTGAGTGCCAGGGGCAGTCAGCTGATGCTCTCAGCCAATCAGTGACCCCCTATTCACAAAACTGGCTTGGAAAAAGTACATTGCTTTTCAAGCCAGCTTTGCGAATGGAGAGTCATTGATTGCCTGCTACCCCTGCCCAATTTCAGAAGCCAGATTCCACCTGGGGGGTAGGAGGGGGGGTGGGGAAGATCGGCACTGGTGGCAACTTTGCAGTTTAACCATTTCAGATCCATTTAACCACACGAGGTAAGAGAGTGCTTAATTTAGAAGTGATTGTGGACTTCCGGTGCAGATGGCAGCGCACTGATTGAGTTCTGTACCATCGGGCACAACAAGAGCTAACAAAAGCACGAGAAACAGTTCCGTGGTAGCACCGATATTCCGCAGCCGCTTAGACAAGGGCCTTACACCCCCCCAGACACAAATTTGGGGACCAGCAAGAATTCGACTCAGATTCTGATGCTAGCAACATAGAGAAGAACCCACTCGACCTCAACCGAGTGACCAGAGGGGACCTGAAAGAGCTACTACGCGACATCAAATCAAACATGGCAACGGAGTTAGCCAAACACATGGCCTCTATCAGAGAAGGCCTGAAAGATCTGATCAGACACACCCTGGCAGTGGAAGAAAATGGAGGACATCTCCACAACCACCACTACACATGACAGGGCCTTACAGGAACTCCGTGACCAGGTACGAGCCCTTGAAGGGGTGCAAGAAGACCTGAACAACAGGTCACATATTAACAACGTGAGAATTAGGGGGCTCCCAGAAACCGTTACACCTGACATGCTGCATTCCACACTCAGGGAAACGTTCTGCGGCGTGATACTCAAAGCACCCCTGGCTGAACTCATCATAGACAGGGCACATAGAGCCCTTAAAGTCCCATCGCCCACGAATACCCAGCCCAGAGACGTAATTGTCCGTCTACACTACTTTCACATGAAGGAAGCACTGATGCGGGCCACAAGGGACACCCCTATTCAAATTGAAGGCCATCAGGTCCAACTATATCAGGACCTGGCCCCCAGCACCCTACTCAAAAGGAAACCCCTCAAGCCCCTGACCCAAGCTCTCTCACAACAAAGGCTCAGATACGCTTGGGGACACCCCTTCAAATTAATGGTCTGCAAAGATGACAGGACCTACACACTACATGACATCTTGGAAGCAGAGGAATTAGTAGCATAGCTGGGTCTCCTGCACATCAAACTGGACAACCACAGACGCCCATATTGGCCTCCTGCAGAAAGGAGTGACCTGCAGGCTCAACAGAGGAGGCGCAGACCCTCCAGGCGCAAACACCACCATCCCTAAAAGCAAGACAAAGCCACCCGGGGAACCCACACTGACTCTCAACCCAGCCACCCCAACCACAACCCCTTCCGAACCACTGGCTGCAGAGCCTTCCCCAGAGACTAAACAGCACATGGAACCTACACCCCGGTACTTTCTGGCTAACAGAGACTATCCTGCACTCCAATGGGACCCTTGCTGAACCCATTCAGAGACAAGCATATAATGTTATGTTATCTGTTATGTTTTATATTAGTAGAATAGCAGGAACACCCGCACCACTTAAGGGTTAGACACAGACAGCAGGCACCAAGGGACCCCTGAGAAACCCAACCACGACCTCCACACTACCCAGAAAAAGCAGCCGATTATCTATCATACTCTTACGACCTGCTCACCCTCAAGCAGAAAGCATTGGCGAGGATTTAGATCAAAAACCCCCTGCCTCCTAAGCTTAGACAGACCACAGGTCTACAAGCCCAACCCTATCACACTATATCAAATATTCAGATGGGGGCGATGCAAACCGGTCACCTGTGCCAGACACAGAGACTACACACCAGGCACCATGAGAGTTACTCACACGCACTAGGCAGCAAATGCACACTTAAATAAACACTACCGAAGATCACCCTGCCAAGGCACAAAGCTCCTTGATCCTCCTCAAAACAGGTGTGATCATAAGGACACATATAGTCGAAGCACCACACTGCTAAGAAAGCGTATGATCACAGTTTTTTTGTTTTTTTTTTAAAATAAGAACAAGCAGTAGTTACATAGTTACATAGCTGAAAAGAGACTTGCGTCCATCAAGTTCAGCCTTCCTCACATTTGTTTTTTGCTGTTGATCCAAAAGAAGGCAAAAAAAAAACAGTTTGAAGCACTTCCAATTTTGCAACAAGCTAGGAAAAAATTCCTTCTTGACCCCAGAATGGCAGTCAGATTTATCATTGGATCAAGCAGTTATTACCTTACATTGAAAGATTATATCCTTGAATATTCTGTCTAATCTTCTTTCTTCCAGTCTAAACGCATGACCTTGTGTCCTATGTAAAGTCCGGTTTGTGAATAGATTTCCACACAATGGTTTGTATTGGCCCCGAATATATTTGTATAATGTTATCATATCCTTTTTTCTAAACTAAATAGGTTTACATTTGTTAACCTTTCTTCATAGCTGATATGTACCATTCCTTTTATTAATTTTGTAGCCTGTCTCTGCACTTTTTCTAGTGCCATGATATCCTTCTTTATAACAGGTGCCCAAAATTGCACAGCATATTCAATATGTGGCACAATTATATTCTCGTTTCGAGAATGAATGCCCTTTTTCATGCATGACAATACCTTACTGGCCTTGGCCACTGCTGATTGACATTGCACATTGTTGCATAGTTTGTTGTCTATAACAATTCCCAAGAAGATTTTTGGAGGTGGAGGTGGGGGGGGGAGGGGGTAGACTAAGCAAGACACTTAGCCCAAGCTCCTGATTACTACACTGAGGCAAGTCAGTCCCCCCCCAGATGACACTGGGGATAGTAGGTCTGTCATCAACTTGACATAGGTGAGTTAAAGGAAGGACATCGGGCACAACACACGGAATGTGGCATGCCCCAGGGTGACAACTCCTATGCATAAATGTTTTGTTTCTCCTAATATGACGTTATAAGTTTAACTTTAATGATGATTGTTATGTTATATGTTAGCTTCTTTTTCATGCGGGGAGAGGGGCACCCACGGAGGTAAAAGATTGAGCAGGCACATAGGGGTTCCCAACCTGGCCCTACAGGGACTCCACCTGTGGATGACACACCCTCCACCACTCCTACCCCATAGACTACTCCCCCCACTACATCCCCACCTGCACCAGACGCAGAGCTGTCGGACGATGCACCCCACACACTACTGGCCTAAATTGTAAGTCCAGTAGCTTCACCCCTAAACTCCTGACCCGGCTGGTCCGTGAAGCAGGGTCCCGCACCCTCCCCTCCCCCCAACCCCCACCCACCCACGTCCTTGCTCTAGAGACAAACGAACCACATGGCCAAGCAATATGCCTCTGCACCTTTAATGCACCTTGATATATGCAAAGGGTCTTAACACACCCAAGAAAAGGCATGCTCTACTCAGGTGGGCCCATAGACAGCACACGGACATCCTCATGGTACAAGAAACACACTTCACCACACACAAAAAATTCCCCCTCATTAATCGCTATTACAAATCCAGCTACTTTGCTAACTACCCGGACACCAAAACGAAAGGTGTAGCCATCATCTTAAAGACCACTTGCCCACTGACAGATATCACCTCAACCGCAGACCCCTCAGGCCGATTTCTTGCAATCACTGGGAAAATAGGGACCAACAGCTACTCCTTTTGCTCTGTCTACGCTCCCACCTATGCAGACCCCAACTTCTGGCAAAGGCTTTTAGCACACATAGCAACACTGGCCTCCCCTCTCTCAGGCAACTACCACCAGCATAGGCACAATCTCGTGGTCAGTATAGGCACAATCTCGCAGACATAACCCTAACCCTGCGCATCCTAAACCTAACGCGACCCTGGACCTGGAAACTGAACCCCCTGTTACTGCACGATGCTCTTCTAACACAGACTATATCCACGGACATCACTGACTATTTTGAGCTAAACTCAAATCTGCAATTCAAGCTAAATTAATAAGTCTGGGAACAGCCAGGAAAAAACATCGAATATAGCAGATCAAAGACTCCATGGCGGAAATACACCGCTTAGAAGTCTACACAAAGCAGACCCAAACAGGGCCTATCTTGACCAACTGAAGTGCCTAACACTAAGACGCCTCGAAGGCTCTCCTCTGGCTTAAGCAAAAGTATTACGAAAAGGGCAACATAGCTGATACCATGGTTGCACGGCGCTTGAAATGCCATATCGAGGCAAAAAAAAATTGCGCATTCACAACTTGGATGGGGACATATGCGACCTTCCAGACCAAATAGGGAACATATTCCAGACATACTATCAAATAGAAACATAGAAACATAGAATGTGACGGCAGATAAGAACCATTCGGCCCATCTAGTCTGCCCAATTTTCTAAAAACTTTCATTAGTCCCTAGCCTTATCTTATAGTTATGATAGCCTTATGCCTATCCCATGCATGCTTAAACTCCTTTACTGTGTTAACCTCTACCACTTCAGCTGGAAGGCTATTCCATGCATCCACTACCCTCTCAGTAAAGTAATACTTCCTGATATTATTTTTAAACCTTTGTCCCTCTAATTTAAGACTATGTCCTCTTGTTGTGGTAGTTTTCTTCTTTTAAATATAGTCTCCTCCTTTACTGTGTTGATTCCCTTTATATATTTAAATGTTTCTATCATATCCCCCCTGTCTCGTCTTTCCTCCAAGCTATACATGTTAAGATCCTTTAACCTTTCCTGGTAAGTACAACCACATGACACCACAACAGACCGCCACTTCTGAAACCCCTACCCTCACGCAGACATTCCTGAATTCACTAAACCTCCCCTCACTACCCACGGAGACGGGCCAGAAATTAGCGGAGGAAGTAACGGTGGAAGAATTAGCTATCGCCCTTCGCTCCTTCCAGCCCAACAAGAGCCCAGGCCCTGACGAGTTGGTGGCAATATACTACAAAACTTTTGGCCACCACTTACTTAAACACCTATGTGCGGTAATCAACGCAATGCTATGCAGAGAGAAACTCCCGACTACATGGTCTCCGCCAATATATGCCTTCTTCCAAAACCTAGCAATCAACATGACGAGCCGGGACACTTCAGACCCATATCCCTGCTAAACATAGACTTAAAAATAATGACGAAGGTCATGGCCAACAGAATTAACCCTTTGCTCAATACCCTAATCCACCCCGACCAGGTGGGATTTATCCCAAACAGACAGGCGGCAGATAACACCAGGAGAGCCATAGATCTCATATGGTACGCTGGTCACAGACATATGCCCACAGCCATAATATCCCTGGATGCTGGTTTTGACCACCTGCTCTGGCCTTTCCTATATCAAACACTCGCTCATTTCGGATTCCCACCACAATTCATGCTATTCCTTGAAGCCACTTATGAACACTCCCAGGGAGCACTTCTCCTCCACAACATTAATCACTCACATTCACCATCACTAACGGGACGAGACCCTTACGGGACGAGACCCTAGACCCTTACTAGAAGCGATATGGTCCAACCAGGACATTGAAGGCATTAACATTGGGAGCCAGCCCTACAAAGTCTCCGCATACGCGGATGACATCCTATTAACCCTGACGAACCCAGACACCTCCATAACCCATCTAATAAACCTGATTCACTCTTACTCCCTTAACGCGGGGTATAAACTGAATGTCACAGAATCAGAACTCCTCCCGATTCACATCCCTAACCCCGACCTCACACGCCTCAAAGCAAAATTCCCACTGCGCATATGAGAGACAGTCATCGATTACCTGGGCATAAAACTCACCACTGACATATCAGCCATATACCACACAAACTACGCTCCAATACTTGAAAAGGCGTACACAGACCTCCAGACATGGACATCACTGGGGATCTCATGGCTAGGATGCATTGCCTCTGTTAAAATGAACCTCCTACTCTGATTTCTATTTATCTTCCAAACCCTACCTGTGGCATTTCGAACATCTGACATAACCTCACTACAAAAAGCCATCAATAACTTTATCTGGAACAACCACAAACCCAGAGTCCGAAGGGAAACACTCTATGTCCCCAAGAGGTCGGGTGGTCGGTGGTCTGGGTCTCCCCAATCTACTACACTACCTTTACACAGCACATCTCTCATAAATACAAATGTGGCACCTGCCACCCATGAAAAAACAATGGGTAGACATAGAACATTCAATCTTCAGATGGGACCACCCCTCCCTCTACATGTGGACCCCCAGACCACACTGACCACTACCCCTCCCACCCCCCCCGACGGCACACACCATCTCCCACTCCCTAGACCTGTGGGATAAAATTCACCTTAAATACGACCTCTCCTCATACCTTTCTCCAATGACCCCTGTACTACTGAACAAACTCTTTCCCCCAGGACTCATGGCACAACACTTTGCTCAATTCGAGAGGGGAGGAATATTGAGACTGGGCCACCTATACACCAACGATCAATTCATCCCCTACGTTGACATCACCAAAGCCAATTCTCTCTCGACATTCGATTATTTTTGTTACATGCAACTCCGAAGCTTTGCAGCAACGCCATGCATACAACAGGCAGGTAAATCACCACTTACCAGCTTTGAAAGAGATTGTTCAATAGCCCCAACTAGGAAAAGCCAAATATCGGACATATACCTCACAATTGCAACCCACACGACCCATGTCTCCCTTCTGTACATCACGGCATGGGAGACAGACCTAGGAGCCCCTGAGGACATGGGAGACTGGGCAGACTGGGCAGACATCCCTCACAATTTGCATGACACATAAAGCACAGGCCTACAAGATGCTCTACTGGTGGTACTCCCCAAAGACTGGCCTGTATGCACAAAATGCCCAGAAATCTTTGCTGGAAACAGGGCAGAAGTGTGGGAACATTTCTCCACTGTTGGTGGATATGCCCCAAGATCAAACCACTATGGTAATCTGTTACATCACTCCTCACCAGAATACTGACCAACCCATGTCCCTTAGACCCGTGGGCACTACTCCTATCCAAACCACTGGACATGTTCACCAGAGCCGAAAATAAAATAGAAAAGCCCTGGCCACATGCAGAGCAATAGAAGAGGTCTGGTCCTCCACAAACATCCCCAGACCGCAGGTGATACTCAAGAAAATACAGGAACACATAGACATGGATAGACTCCCGGCCCAAATCCATGAGACCCCCAAGACATTTCACAAAATTTGGGACCCCTGGCTCAAAGGGGATACTTTGCTTCCCTGGTAACCAAACATCACCCCCACAAAACACATCACCAACAAACCCAAACAAGCCAGACTTCCAGAAGACGACCCCACTGCATCTCCCCCACCAAACAACCGTAATTCCCCAAATCCATGCCCCTCCTCCCAACACCCCCAACTCCACCATCGACAACTCCATTACCCCATCCCCCTACAGACTACTGACTGGTACCCCTATCACACCCCCCGCCACATCCCCAATATCAGACCTAAACCAGACAGCAGCACACCCCGCATAGAAGTCTCCAACGAGAGAATTAGAAGACATAACCTACCATACGAGAAGGCACTGACGGGAACATAACCGCCAAGGGGATCAACTAGAGGGGGGAGCCCTCCCATAGAGGAGACTCAGCACCAACCTCTTGAGCCAATACCCCACATCTGGCCACCCCCACAGACCAGTGAGGGGCCGAACTCAGACGAGGCAACTACAGCCTAATCAGCAACCCAGACAGTGCAGCCCCAATCACTAGCAGCCCCGAGAGCTTGCGGCACACCACAACACAATAATACGAGGTCTGGACCTGATCTCCTCAAAGAACCCAGTACCTACACCTAAGGTTTCAACCAACTTATTGACGCTTATTATTTGTTCACAAACATGATTGTTACAGCACATGTAAAAGTATTTAACAATACCTTATATGTACACTATCTTATATGTAAACTATCAAAAGCGAATGTATCCCCTAACACCTCTTCTTTCTTCTGTACCCCACCCTTGGTTATAAAAATCTGAAAAACTGATACAAATAAAGAAGAAAAAAAAGAAAAAAAAGAAGTGATTATGGTGCTTTGAGATAATTAAGCTAACCCTTTAATACATTAAAATAGTGCCCTCATAAAGTATAGTATAAAAGACGGTACAGTACTTTGTAATATTCACAAACAGGTGTACATTTTTTTTAAATATTGGGGTTTATTCACTAGACTTAGTAGGGAACATTTTAAATAGCGTTAAGTGGAACGATAGCTGAGTTGTAAAATTCCGCTATTTTTATATGACATTTCCCTGTCAGACTACTGAACCTTGAATTGGTTAACAGGTTAAAGTTAAGGGGATTATAAGTTAAAGGCTACAGCAGCAGAAAACTGAAACTAGAGTAAGTATCAAAACTGGATAATAGACAACTGGAAAAATACTGTGTAGTCTGAAAATATTTATTTCTACTGAGACATGCAGATATTACAGCAGGGCCGGATTAACATAGGGGCTGATGGAGCTGCAGCTCCAGAAACAGGCCTATGGAATAGGCCTATTTAAAAAAAAAAAAAATTACTTTTTTTTTTTTACACACACTACTCTTGGGTTTGACACCTGACTGGTATTTTACCAGCACAGCCGGTATTTGAGGCTGCCTGGCCATGCCAGTATTGCAGTAATACTGGCAATACAAATGCAGATATTTTTCTCAGTATAAACAGAGATTACTCTGCAATACCACCACCAGCCAGTAGGGGTCACTGTGTGTGGAGAGAGGCAGGGATAGGAAGTTACACACCCTAGTCTCGCAGTGTCTGTCTCCCCATGTCTCTCAGTGTCTCAGTGTCTCCATGGCCCCCAGTGTGCCCATGACCCCCAGTGTCCCCAAATGTCTGTGTCCCCATGTCTCCCAGCCAGTGTCACCATGTCTCCAGTGTCCCTATGTGTCCCAGCCAGTGTCTCAGTGTCCCCATGTTTCTCAGTGTCCCTAGTGTCCCCATGTCTCCCAGTGTCCCAAAATATTTCAGTGTCCCCATGTCTATGTCCAGCAGGGCCTCCATGTCTCCCAGTGTCCCCATGCCTCCCAGCCAGTGTCCCTAGTGTCTCAGTGTCCCCTAGTCTCCCAGTGTCTGTGTTCCCATGTCTCAGTGTCCCTAGTATCTTAGGGTCCCCAAATGTCTCAGTGTCCCCATGTCTCCCAGTGTCTCAGTGTCTGTATCCACAAGTGCCTCCATGTCTCCCAGTGTCACCAAGTGTCTCAGTGCCCACATGTCTCCCAGTGTCCCCAAGTGTCTCATTGTCCCTGGGTCTCTCAGTTTCCCCAAGTCTCACTGTGTCCCCATGTCTCTCAGTGTCCCCTAGTATCCTAGTGACATGGGAAACACAGACATGGGGACACGGGGAGAAATGAGGACACTGAGACACTGGGAGACTAGGGGACTGGGCGACATGGGGACACTGACACTGTGATACATAGGGACACTGATGCCAGGCTGGCCTTTCAATTCTTTGGACAGACATGCCCCCTATTTGGGCATGTTTGCCTCTTTTGGCAGTTCTGGTCACGTGATTCGCGTCAGTGGCACACCATTTTACCCCGCCCATTGACTTCCTGCTTCATTGGACACTGCTGTTAGGGGATATGGATTTACTTGAGAGAGATTAGCATAGAGTATGTGTTTTCCTTTGAGTGTCCCTCCAACACCATCTCCATGAGATACATGACGTTTAGGAGGTATGACTGTTTTATTGTTTTTGGTCGATAAGATTCTGTAATTAGGCCCCATCATAATTGTCAGCACCAGGCCCACTGGGCTCTTAATCTGGCCCTGTATTACGGTCAGTGCATAGCACAAACAACACAAATTATTACGGTCAGTGCATAGCACAAACAACACAAATTATGGACCCACCCTGCCTTGTACCAAGCTAATGTAGTGGTGTAAAGGTGAAACAATATTTTTGGCACACAGTAGGCCACTTAAAATCAACTGAGCAATGCTTAAATGTCACAGCTTGCCTAAAAGCTGGTCATGTGCGTCATGTGCATCACTGTATGGTCACAGTCTAATAATATTTTACTTGATCCTTCTAGTAGGATAATGTGACATGTTACAAGGCATAGTTCTTTCCACAAATATGACAATCGGTTCAGTGTACTCCAAAGGCCACCACTATCACCAAATCTCAATCCAAAATAGTGCCTTTGGTATGTGGTGATACAGAAATTCACAGCAGGCATATGGCATTGACAAATTTGTACCAACAGCAACCTTACAATAAATATGGACCACTGCCGCTCACTCACCCCATGCATCAAGAGAGTTTTGGACAGGTGGTGCTCCCAGATGTCTCCCAACTCCCCGACTCCCTGTACTGCCAGTGTCACAGAGAACATGGAGTTACACTCCAAAGAGGCAATGTACAGCTTTATGGGGGGAACTGTGACCTGATACTGTTTATTTTATAGGGAAATGGTCTAGGATTGTAAGCATGGGTGAATTACATAAGCAGGCTATACAGGATGAGTTTTGTAAACTAATGAGCTCAAAAAATTATCTTGTATATCCCAATGGTATATAAGATACAATGTGTGTTACACAATAATAGACAGTTCTGGCAGTGTAGTCTACAAGATAACTCTGCATGTATACCAGCAGCATAAAATAAACAGGAATAATCTGAAACGGCTTGCAAAAAAACCAAAAGTATATTTAAATACAGCGGAGTAAAAAGCAATGCTAGTTTAGACAATAAGTTCGCAAAGTGCAGTAATAAAGTACCAAAAATATGTAGCCTAAATCCTTATGTTTGTAAAAAACTAAACAAGAAACAACACAAAATGTGAAAAAGAAATATGAAAGAAAAACAACAGACTTTAGTTATAAATAATGCAGATGAGAAGTCCCTTTTGAAAAGGTTTTCCACAGTTTTATTAAAGTATATGTTTGCCAATATCAAGAGTGAACAAAAATATCAAAACATAATAAAAAAATTTAATTTAATTTTATTTTTTAAAGGGTTCAATCACCCTTAAATACAGATATAAAAATTCTGGTTGGCAGGTACTATCTGCAAGATACTGGTTGGAATGTGGTTTCTGAGTTGCTCTCGATGAGTGAATATGGCGACTGGATGCCAAGCTACCAATGGTATTCCACACAAAATAGCAGAGCCCACAGGTCGCCAGACTTCAACGGGTACGCATGCAGACCGGAGGCTTTGAATGACCACTAGTCTACACACACAGCCGTTAAAGTTTGGCGACCTGTGAATTCTGCTATTTTGTGCTGTTTTGCACTCTGAGCCACATACTGCATACTGCTACCCCGCTGCTACTGCCGTGAAGTCAAGAGACTGGTCTACTTTTTCCTGAATTCTACCTCCTTGCTACTATTTCACTGTGGGATACTATCGGTAGTTTGGCGTCCAGCTTCCATATTCAACCAATGGGAGCAACTCAGAAATCTCATTACAACTCCGATATTGGTGGTAGTATCTGCCAGCTTGAATTTTTATGTTGTGAAATGTATCCCTCCCACTTTAGCATATGGCAGGGGTGGGCAATCTGCGGCCCTCCAGATGTTTTGGACTACATCTCCCTTGATGCTTTGCTAGCATGATGGCCCTAAGAGCATCATGGGAGATATAGTCCAAAAACATCTGGAGGGCCGCAGATTGCCCAACCCTGGCATTTGGTATTGCCACCTTTAAACTGTAATGTAGTGGATTTCTTTTTCTTGTTTATGACCATAACAAAAGGAAAGAAAAATTCGTTCCATTGCTGTCTCTAATATTATATTGATATGCTCTGACATGTACACTGTTTTGTTTAAAAAAGGAACTATTGCTATATGCTTTCTTCACTTCTGCTTGGTAACTATTTAACTAATGATACATAAAATGTGTACATGTAATGTGTTATATGTAACAAATATTTATTAAAATACAATCTTACAAAAAATAGATGTGTCCAGCTTACCTTTTGTTCCCATAGGTGTAGGACAGTCATCTGGGACTGGAGGAAGGACTCGAGTAAAGTAACTAACATTAGCATATGCCTCCCAGCTTACGTAACCATATGCAGAATTGTATGTTGGAGGACTTGGTATCAGATTAGATCTCACTGAAAAAAAATAATATCATGTTTAAATACAAAATGTATTTGCAACCCCACTCATCTGCCTCCTACAGTTATTTCACCTTTGTATGTGTTTTGTTTATTTATTGAATTCTTTTTTTTTCCATTAATTTTCTTTTGCTACTGCTCTGATTTTTGTGGGGTTTCAGGCTCATGCAGAACACAATCTAAGAATCGTGGTAGGGACGGATCCTTGTGAGAGGCCACAGTATTTGGGTATGTAGAATTATGTTTTTCAAAGGATAAATATATTGTTATTTTGTCGGCTTTTGCAGAGACATTAGGGGGCTTTGAGCTACTTTTATTATCTTGGATTTCTTGGCTTCATGGTTTTGGTGTTTTCTATTATTTGTTGTATATTGTAGGATATAAAAAGTGTATATTTATATTGCTACATAATCTTTTTGTAAACATAATATTTGTCTGTATATGTTGCTTTTATACAGACCCAGTGAGTTTTAAATAATTTAAAATAAAGACTATTTTTTTTATAGCATTTGTATGCTCCTGTCCTTATTGTATGCTTATTGTAATGTGAGATTGTATTACTCTTGGGGAAATAGGAGTACTAGACAGTTGAGCACTTTTCATTAATCTGATGTTGCTATAGATATCTATGTGCCCTTCTTTTTCATTTATGGTACATCCAAAATGTACACAGGTAAAGTGGGACTGTCACATTTGAGATTTTTGTACAACCTGATGACCAAAGAGGAAATGTCACTTCTCTGAAAATTGCACTATTAAATTTGTGTTAATCTTTTTTTTTCATGAAGTGCTCTGTTTACATTAAATGTACACTGGAGTTCAAAAGTTTAGGGTCACTCAGAAATTTACGAGGTTATAAATAATGAATTTTAAGTGAAATAATTGGGTCCTTCAAATGGTGCTTTCATCGAAGAATTATCCATGTGTAACAATAACAACCTTATGCAATTTAGTTGTCAGTCTGTTGAGGTAATCTGAAAAGATTTCACCTAATGCTTCCTGATGCACATGCCACAAGTTGAATTGGCTTGATAGGAACTTCTTACATACCATACAATCATGTGGTTCCCACAACAGTTCAGTAGAAGATTTGATGACTCTGCTGGCCACTGCATTAAAGACAAAATACTAGCTGACTGCTTCTTCCCTATATAGGACTTGCATAGTTTGGATCCATGTTTTTTGTCAGTGTGCTAGTGTAGGAGGAAATTGGCTCCAATCAAGCACCAATCAAAGGTTATGGCATTGCATTGCAAAAAGGAGTGATAGCCTTCCTTTTTCACTTTACTACCACCAAAGCACCTCCAGACCATCACACCAACCAGTTTTCCTGGTACTGTAGAATCCTGGAGTGCCCCTCACCGTCCCGCCCCCTCATCCTGCATCGCTGAAGGGGTTAAAACCACTGAAGCTGATATACCTGAATCTGGGTCAGGCTCCGCCCACGCCCCTCCCCTGTCCACCGGCGGAGACCAAATGGCAATGGCCACACGTGCGCATTAGACCTCCCCATAGAAAAGCATTATTCAATGCTTTCCTATGGGGATTCCGGCGACGCTGCAGGTCTTTTAAGATGCCGGAAGTCCCTCTAGTGGTTGACTGGTAGGCAGCCATTAGAGGAGGACTTTGCAGTGCATAAAAATGGCTGAAGTGGTCTGGGTGCCTACAGTGTCCCTTTAACAGATTGTGTCTAAGTAATTCATTGTTTCAACAGCTTATGGGCATAAACTTAAATTTATTGGTAACAGGAACACAACAAAAACATGCAAGCACATACAACATTAGACATGTGCAATTTGTTTTGTTCCGAATGTGAATTCGGACGAATTTTGGGCAATTCAGACATTCAGATACTCCCGAATGTCCGAATAGCTGAATTGCCAAATTTCCAAAGTGCCAAAGTTCCGAAATTGTCAAAGTGTCGAAGTGCCGAAGTACTAATATACCCAGTGGAAGAATGTTGCACTGTATACCATTTTAAATAAAAAGTATACAAACATAGCCAGGATTCAGCTGTAAGCATTTGCAACACTTACAACAATCAAGTAACACGTTTATATAAAATGTAAGTTAATTAGCCAGTCAATGGATGGGAATGAGTAAGGAGATAACTCCTTAATTCCCACGGTATTTCAGACAAATTTACTAATACTAAGTGTCAGTTGGTGATGGTCAATGGGAAGACCGCCCGAGGCATGCCGCCCGAGGCATGAGAAACAGCGGCGCTACCATCACCTTGGTCCAAAGGCACTTAATTGATAATGCACAACGTCCAGGGAAGTCCATTGCTGTGTGAGTGGCAGGGGGGGCTATTTACTGGATTCCCACTGCCCAGGTCCACCTAGACTGGGGCGCTGGGGCTGGCAATGTGCATGTAGGGGTTATGAAGGAGTTGCTCACAGAGGTCGTACTGGGCAACGATATTGGTCCCCTAACCTCCGCTTTTGTACCAGCAACCACTCACGAGGCGCAAGCTGTGACTACCAGAGCCCAAAACCGTGCTGCCGAGAGCCATCCACCTCCTACTCAGACCCAGGTAAGCCAACCTACTTTACCCCTGACTGTAGAGCCCCTCCCCTGGGATAGGGAAGTAGCGGGTGACCCTTCCTTAACAAAGTATAGGGAGAAAGCTAGGGAAGGCCACGGGGGGGGGGGGCTGGAAAAGGAACAGTTAGTCTGGGAGGAGGGGAGACTATACAGGCTCATGGAGACCCGGGTCAATGCACCCGGGCCCCGGCAAAAACGCCAGCTGGGAATTCCCAGGAAGTACCGGCTGGAGTTATTGTGGATTGGGCACGATGTCCCCTTAGCCGGACATCAAGGCATACACCGGACGTTACATTGGGTAACCCAGAACTTCTTCTGGCCTGGGGTATCCGACGATGTCCTAGCGTATTGCCAGACGTGTGACAGAGAGTGGGTAAGACGGGAGACAACCCGAAGGCGAAACTGGTCCTGATGCCTATAATAGAGGAACCCTTCACGAGAGTAGCTGTAGACATTGTAGGACCCCTGGCCCAGCCTAGCCGCTCCGGTAAGCGCTATATACTTACTGTAGGTATGGGTATGGCGGAGGTACAATATTTGGGCCACCGAGTTGGATGTGGTAAGCAATGGCCAGAGCCGGCTAAAATTGAGGCTGTTGCTAACTAGCCCACTCCCCGTACCAAGACACAAGACGGCTGGCTACTACAGGTGTTTTGTACCCGACTATCGTGCCCTGGCCAAACCTCCGATGGACCTGACCAAAAAGAAATTACCCTGACATGTCCTGTGGTCCCCGGAGTGTGAGGTGGCTTTCCAAGCTCTGAAACAAGCTCTTATTGATGCTCCTGTGTTGCCGGCCCCAGATCCTAACAAATGCGTTATTGTCCACAGAGATGCTTCAATGTTTGGACCGGATTTTCGTGCAATTTGGATGGGTTGCTCACAGTATCCTCAGCTACCCAGGGATGTGCATGTTCTTATATTGTTATGATATGCATAAAGTATAATTCTAAAAATTGTGAAAAATAGTAATTTTTCTGGCCAGAAGATTCCAAAGAACTTTCCCACACTGTGTAAAATGACACAGAGCATGCTGATTGGTTGGATTTCAACCAATCAGAGTGCTGTGACAGGTAAATGTAGTCAGTACTTGGTTTGGGCCCCTTTTGCAGCAATTACTGCTTCAATGCGGCGTGGCATGGAAGCTATCAGCCTGTGGCACTGCTGAGGTGTTATGGAAGACCAGGATGCTTCAATAGCGGCCTTCAGCTCTTCTGCATTGTTCGGTCTCATGTCTCTCATCTTTCTCTTGGCAATGCCCTATAGATCATCTATGGGGTTCAGGTCAGGCGAGTTTGCTGGCCAATCAAGCACAGTAATCCCACTGTCATTGAACCAGGCTTTGGTGCTTTTGACAGTGTGGGCAGGTGCCAAGTCCTGTTGGAAAATGAAGTCAGCATCCCCATAAAGCTCGTCTGTGGAAGGAAGCATGAAGTGCTCCAAAATCTCGTGGTAGATGGCTGCGTTGACCCCGGACTTAATGAAGCACAGTGGACCAACACCAGCAGATGACATGGCCTCAACTCAACACAGACTGTGGAAACTTCACACTGGATTTCAAGCATCTTGCAGTGTGTGCCTCTCCATTCTTCCTCCAGACTCTGGGTCCTTGATTTCCAAATTAGATGCAAAAGTTGCTCTCATCAGAAAAGAGGACTTTGGACCACTGAGCAACAGACCAGGTCTGTTTTTCTTTAACCCAGGTTAGACGCTTCTGACGTTGTTTGTTGTTCAGGAACTGCTTGACAAAAGGAATTCGACATCTGAAGCCCATGTCCAGGATCCGTCTGTGTGTGGTGACTCTTGATGCACTGACTCCAGCCTCAGTCCACTCCTTGTGAAAGTCCCCAACACTTTTGAATGGCTTTTTCCTGACAATCCTCTCCATGCTGAGGTCATCCCTGCTGCTTGTGCACCTTTTTCTTCCACACTTTTCTCTTCCACATAACTTTCTATTAATGTGCTTTGATACAGCACTTTGGGAACATCCAACTTCCTTCGCAATTACCTTTTGAGTTTTATGGCTTCTTTTCTCAGCTCAAATTCCAATATAGTTGCAAAAGGTTTTTTTTTTGTTTGTTTTTTTAATAATCAGCTAGCCTTTTTAACTGATAAACCTGATGGTTACTGATAATGTGCCTCTATACACCTATGTAGAAATTATATTGGAAATTAGCTGATTCAGCTACCATAATCATTTACAACATTTAAAATGTCTACACCATATTTCTCATCAATTTAATGATATTTTAATGGGAAAAAATTATTTTCTATTGAAAACAAGAAAATGTGTAAGTGACCCCAAACATTTGAACGCTTTTAGTGTATGTGTATGTTAAAGCAGGGCCGGTTCAACCATTAGGCATTCACCTAGGGTGCCGGCCTGGTGCGGGTGCCCATCAGGTTGTTTCCTGGTGGGCTGCCCCTGTCATGGGACTCAGCCTCCCCCCAGTGCCGGGCCAATCCTCCAGGTGCCCGAAGGTGGGAGCGCTGAAAGAAGCCATGTTACAGGGGGCTCAGGGTGCCCGCCAAAGCTGTGCTTATTAGGGGAGAGGTGGAAGGAGAAGGCAGATAAGTGTGGGTGGTGAGGGAGGCTGTTCTTCCAGATCCCCATTCCTCCCTCGCACGCGCCCTCTGTGTTGCCGGGAGCCGGAATATGACCCCACGCAGGTGGAGAGGCTGGATGGGCCTCAAAAAATTAAATTGTGTCAGTTTCTGTGTAAGTGAGTGTTTGACTGTCAGTGAGTGAGTGTGTGTGTGTGTGTGTGTGTGTGTGTGTGTCAGTGAGTGAGTGAATGTCTGTGTGTGTCTGTCTGTGTGTCAGTGAGTGTATGTCTGTCAGTGAGTGTGTTAGTGTTTGACTGTCAGTGAGTGTGTGTGTGTGAGTGTGAGCTTATTATAAATTAAATTCACCAAATGCATTGAATACATCATTTTGCACAGCAATAAATTATGTATTCAGTGTACAATGTATGCATTAGGCAGTGTGTGTGTATGGATGCATGTATTAGGCAGTGTGTGTATATGGATGTAGGAATTAGGCAGTATGTGTGTATGAATGCAGGTATTAGGCAGTGTGTGTTTATGGATGTAGGCATTAGGCAGTATGTGTGTATGGATGCAGGTATTAGACATTATGTGTGTATGGATGCAGGTATTAGACAGTATGTGTGTATGGATGCAGGTATTTGACAGTATGTGTGTATGGATGCAGGTATTAGGCAGTATGTGTGTATGGATGCAGGTATTAGGCAGTGTGTGTTTATGGATGTACACATTAAGCATTATGTGTGTATTACACAGACCTAGCTGGAAACCATATGGCAAAATGTAGGCCAAAATAGCTAAACTAGAATAATTCTCCAATTTGGCTACAGTCACAGTTCAGCTGTTTTTTCTTAAACTTTGCAATTTGGTTTTTAACTCACTGCAATGCAGAGTTTAGTGAATAAACCTCTGTGAGATTGTATTTGCTTTCATGAGGGGGCGGCAAAATGGATATTTGCGTAGGGTGCAGAAATCCTTGCACCGGCCCTGGATTAAAGACTTGACAATTGATATGCCATTCTAGTGCAGGGCCAAGGAAATCATTGCATTGAAGAAGAAACAGACATTTTTCTCTGTTTCTCCTTCTTTGAATATGTTCTCTGTACTGATTGTCAGGAGCAAAGTCTCTTTTTTCCCCTTTCAAAAGACAGAAAAAGGGAATGCTAATAACAATTTTTCAAAGGGAGCTGAGTTTTCTACATTTATTTTAAAAATTTCAGACATCACAAGCACATATGATAATTAAATGAGTTAGGTAAACATAAAAGAATTCAGGGAAGTGCCAGTTCCCTTTAACTAATTAAGTTAGCTAATTTTAATTCTATGACATTTCTAATTTACAGTGACATACATACAGACACATAGATACACACATTTATTATGGCTTGATTAAGACACATGTCGAAATGTTACTTTTTTTTTGGATGGCTGAATAGACCCAACTTGCACCTGAACTACAGTATGCTGCAGTCTTATAGCTTTGGATATATTTTGGATCCCTTGGAGCAGGAACCTTGGCTAGCAGCACAGGTACCAATATTTGAAGTTTGAATAGTGTCCCTCCTATAGTTAGTCCCTCATATACTTAGTTTATTCATACTATATACACAGTTACATGTATACATGCAAAGACATGCAATCATGCATACTGTCACATACAAACATAGACACACGCATAGTTACATGCACAGACACACAAACTCCCTGCCCAGTTGACACCATCATATATAATCACAAATGAATTGCACATACATATTCACATACTAATCACACAATAACATGCACAGCTAGAAACACAGTCACATATATAAAGTCTGCCACATACAGTCACATGCACAAAGTCACATACTGTTAATGTTTGTAGGACTATGTTTATTCTTACCTGTCAGTACTAGTCTTACAATAGCATCCCGTATGAAGGTTGCATTTATAAAATCCCAAAACCACTTAAACCTGGTCAAGATGTAATGATAAAACCCAGGACTTGGGCGTAGCAATACATACACTCTTGTCCATAATTCAGCTGAAATGAAATTACATGAATGAATCAAATTAGCGCGGGAGAAAACAAAATAAATAAATAATGGAAGCAATGATAATACAGTTAAAAAAAGAAAACAAGTAGAAAAGTACTTGAGACTTCAATCAGCTACAAACATTTTTCTAACACAAATTACAGTGAAAATATTTTTTAAAATGTATAAAACTCAAACTTGTAAGTGTTTTAATTAAACATCTGGCACTTCTACTACCACTATTTTGATACATTTTAGCCATCACTTTATTAGTTATTCAGTAAAGTGAGAATTTAAAATTAATTTCAAATTTAAGTCCAGAGTATTCTTACTGAAAGCTTATCTGACTTTTTCAAGTTTGGCTCCTTTGATCTTGAATTTGAAATTCACTATGAATTCACTTTGAATTCTTACTTTAGTGAATAACCGTATATATATCTCCAATACAATATTGGACAGCAGGGAGAGGTTGTGAGTACTGGATTATGCAGCCCTCATGCCCAATAATAACGTTTTGGGGACGTATACACACACACTAGTACAGACAATCACAAAGACACAGATACCACTCTCACCAGGGTGCTTTCTGTTTCTCTTACCCCCACCGCACCACAAACAACATGAGGTATCTCTAATCTCCCACCTAGTAATGGTGGCCAATCAGCTTATACCAGTCAAATGGAAACATATACATTCCCCATCCATTAGGGAGTGGATACACAGAGTAGAGGGAATAAAATAGATGGAGGAACTCACATACGCCTTTTCAAAACATTTTAAAAAATTCACCCAAATTTGGGGACGTTGGAATTCTTTCCTACAGCATGGTACTGCAACCCTTTAAGCCTTAGTTCTAACCATACACATATATTAGAAACTAGACAAAGTCAATGTCTCAGAAGTAGCCCAATTACGGACACTGTATCCCGGTGAGCTAAGGGATAAATATCCAATGCAATAAACGACAATCATCTTCCACACACACCTAGGGCCAATCGATATCCTTAGATTGCAGGGTTGCCCACATGCACATACCACAACATGCACACTGCCAGGTCAAGAGTGCTGATACACACGAAAAGGTTGACTGATTTTTTCTTATAGTTTAATTTATGAAAGGTTACCGTTATCTGACTTTGCATATCTGGAGTCAGTGCGAAAAAGTCACTGAATAATTAATGACACTACCACTCGCCCGCAAATGATAACTGAACATTTATGCTATATGTAAGCGCCAGTTAAATGTTTGATTATTTTGTTTGAACAATCAAAACTGTGTAATACAAGAACATGTATACCTTTATTCAGAAAATGAACAGAAAGGAAATTGAGACTGTTTTATTTTTATTTTGTATAACAGATGTAGATATCTGATTGTGTACACTATTGTTTAATTTGTAACGTTATCCTTGTAAATCTTGACAAAAAACAAATAAAAATGAACATAAAAAAGGAATAGGAAATAGGATGCAAAAAAGTGGCCTCCCAAATCCCCCTCACCGCCCATGACAAGCCATCCATATATCATCTTAAACCAAACCCACACATTCCTCTTTCTTTGCTGCTCCCTTGGATGCAAGTTAAAGGGACACTATAGGCACTCAGACCACTTCAGCTCATTGACGTGGTCTGGGTACAGTGTCCCAGGTCCCTTAACCCTGCAAAGGTAATTTATCCAATAATTAGCTATGTGGGTTAACTCCACCTCTAGTGGCTTTCTACACTTGCACTCCTCTTAAGTTTGCTATTCTCACTCAGAGCACTCACATGGATGTTTTATGACTTTCTACATATGCCATGACAGCGCTGCTTTAATGATACTGTGGCCTCCCAACCAGTTACATTTGCAAATATTTACACCCGGAACTGTAACCAAACTTACTTTTCTTATGTACAACAACGTAACTTGTAACCAAAAACCCTTCACAAAGGGTGTGTTAGTTCTTAGTGTTAGCTTAAAGGATCACTATAGGGTCAGTAACACAAACATGTATTCCTGACCCTATAGTATTAAAACTACCATCTAGCCCCTTTGTGCCCCTCATGCCTCCTTAAATATAGTAAAAATCTTACTGTATTCAAGCCTGAAGCTGTAACTCTGCATGCTGTTAGACTCAGAAAACCAGTCTGCTGACATCATCACAAGTGGTAGCCTGATCCAATCACAATGCTTCTCCATAGGATTGGCTGAGATTGACAAGGAGGCAGATCAGGGGCAGAGCCAGCATGATTAAAACACAGCCCTGGCCAATCAGCATCTCCTCATAGAGATTAATTAAATCAATGAATCTCTATGAGGAAAGTCTGTATGCAGAGGGAGGAGACACTGAATATTTGGATGCATTTTAGGCAGCCATGACCCAGGAAGGATCTCTAAAAGCCATCTGATGAGTGGCCAGTGAAGTTATCACTAGGCTGTAATGTAAACACTGCATTTTTCTCTGAAAAGACAGTGTTTAGAGCAAAAGCCCTGAAGGTAATGATTCTACTCATCAGAACAAATTCAATAAGCTGTAGTTGTTCTGGTGACTATAGTGTCCATTTAATGTCACCCTGGACCCAAGACAGTAGACATGTGCAGTTCATTTTGTTCCGAATGTCAATTCGGATGAATTTCGAGCAATTCGGACATTCGGATACTTCTGAATGTCTGAATAGCTGAATTGCCAAAGTTCCGAAGTGCCGAAATGTGGAAACACAGTATTGCCAAAGTACTAATATACCTAGTGGGAGAATGAAGAATGTTACACTGTATACAAGTTTAAATAAAAAGTATACAAACACAGCCAGGATTCAGCTGTAAGCATTTGCAACACTTACAACAATCAAGTAACACACATTCATATAAATGTAAATTACTTAGAATGACAGGAATGAATAAGTAGATAACTCTCTAATTCCCACGGTATTAGGGAGCTATCAACTAAAAGGCTGAAAGAATTAATTGGTTCAGCCAAATTTACTAATACTTAGTAAAGTTTACTTAGTATTAGTAAATTATTCCCCTACTTGCTATACCGCGAATAGGGGCATGTCTAGTAAACAGTTTCTAGTAAACATGTTTAGTAAACACTGTAAAAAAACACGAAAAAAAAACCACTGTATCCCCACTCCCAAGCTTCCACCCATGCCGCGCATGTGGGGGCTTCTAACCTGAAGGAGGGACCTATTGCCCCCACCCCTGAACGGCGGGTGGGGGCCCTAAAGTAAAATAAGGGGGGGACCTATTGTCGCTCAGGGATGGGGCTCAGGGGGGAGGACAATAGGTCCCCCCTTATTTTACTTTAGGGCCCCCACCCGCCACTCAGGGGAGGGGGCCAGGGGGGGCAATAGGTACCCCTTCAGTTTAAAAGCCTCCAATCGCGCGGCACGGGAGGGGGGACACTTTTTATTTTTTTTAAACAGTGAGCAGCCACAAGCTGCTCACTGTATAATAGACATGCCCCTACTCGCGGTATAGCGAGTAGGGGCAGAATTTACTAATACTAAGTAATTTTTACTTAGTATTAGTACATTTGGCTGAAAGATTAATTTAGGTCTTTCAGCCTTTTGGTAGATAACTCCCTAATACCGTGGGAATTAGGGAGTTATCTACTAAGTGGCTGCAAGAGAAGTCCTGAAGTCCCAAGGTCCCTAAATTCAGAAAATGCCAAAGTTCTTAAATTCCGAAGTGCCGAAGTTCCGAAGTTACCAAAGTTCCGAATTGCCGAAGTCACGAATTTCAGAATGCCGAACCAAACTAAAAATTTGCCCCATGCACATCCCTACAAGACAGTGTATTTCCTCCAACAGGGGACGACTCACCCAGCACAGACTTAGCTCTATAAAATACAAATTGGTGCAACTAAATCTTGTTGACTGTTGAAGGTCTCTGCACTTAGAGGGTCAGGATTATGCTTTTTACTCAACCAGACATGGCTCATACATTGATTATATTTCCCTTAACCAGAAATTTCTCTAAAGCCTGCAATCTGATTCAAAGGTCTGACCATGCCACAGTCACTGTCCTAGTCTCTTCCCCCCAAGTCTAGGGAGCATTGCTGAAGGCTGCATGAAGGCTGTTTTAGAAGAGGCCAAACTGTAGATCAATGTCACTTTGAAAGAACTTTCTTTCACAATTAATACCTAACAAACTGATAGGGCTGTAGACCCTGATGGCTTACCTTTGGAGTATTATAAGACTTTTTCCCATACTCTTCTGCTCTGATTATTGGCTACTTTTATCTCTATTTTACATGGCACCTGCTTCTCCCATGATTCCCTTATAACCCATATGACCATGCTCACCAAGTAAGTCCATGACCCCAAACTGTGAAATCACCCAATCTCACTTTTAATCTCAGAAATTAAGACCTAGTCCATCCTGGTCAATATGTCTTCGTGTCTGGCTATGTGGCTAAAGAGAGAATTGTGTTCAAGCTCTAAATATTATCCATTTGGTGAAAACCTCTGCTCAGCAAATCTTGCTGTGATTAAATGATGCCTTTGAGTGGGTAGACTGCAGATTCATGTTTGGATTTGGCGATGGACTGTGTGATTTGTTTGGAATCTTTTACATCATTTCTTCTGCTCACATGCAAGTGAATAGTGCCATTTCTTCTTAATTTCACATCCACAGTGGCCTACAGCAAGGCTGACATTTTCACCAAATTTATTTATTCACACCCTCAAACCCTTTCTTTCAGTTATTTGTAACAACTTGATCAGATCACCACTAGTGCCCATCCCACGATATGCCAATGATGTGGTTTTTTATTTTGTTTGGAGTATACATTGATTTCCCTACCTAATTTCCTATCGGACTTTACAATCTATGGCAACATATCAAACTGAAAACTGAATGCCCATAAATCCAAAATCCTAAATGTTACCATCCCTACAATTCACTGTCTGGCTCCGCCATGCTCCTTCCTCTTTTCTTGTATGCCTCCCAGATGAAATTTTGGTTGTCTCTCTCCTGGCGTGTCTCCATCTTCCAGAGGAATTTGTATCCCCCTACCTAAACCCTGTTGACTGACCACTGTGCCTGGTCGGTTATCCTGACTTAGCAGGTTATTAAAATAAATGTACATACACAAGCTTTATACCTCTTGAAGACAATTAAAATCATGGTACCCAGGGGGTTTCTCTTTTCCTATAATGCAGCCATCTCAAATTTTGTTTGGTTCAGGAGGAAACTGATGCTTTGCATGGACCACTACTAACAATTGGGACTTTTATTTTTAGGTCACCTCTATTTATCAGATCTTGTCAATACCGGTTATATAATATTGCATGTGTTCTCTTTGCTCATATTCTCATTTCTGTATTCTGTACAAAACAATTCTTTAAATAAGGATTGAAAAAAAAGTCCTAAATAGCCTGACATTTCTCTCTCTATATATATATCTCTTTTGTTATCGAAAAATATATTTTAACTGGGCTTAGTCCCCATGATGTAACATTGAATAGATAGCATACACGGTATTCACTCCACATTTTTGCAAATCTGAATGGCAAAACTGAAGCAAATATAGCCAAGTTGCGCTTGAAGAATTGGATCATTTTTCCATTTCACTTATTTTTCCCCTTCATTTTCCATTCAGATTTAACTTGAGAGGATTAGCAATTTAGTGAATAACTCCAATAATTACAAAAATTACACCACAGTATACAAAGTGGAAAATTCATTTTACTATTTTTTTTTTTTTTACAACTTTTCATCATTGAAACCTTGCAGTTTCCTTGCAAATCTATTACTTATGCATATCCTTCTATTAGTTGCTACAAGTATTTGCAGCGTTTTAGCATAGTTAAAGGAAATATTAGGCATGCCTCCCAATCTTCCAGATTTTGTCAGGGCAGTCCAAATTTCCAGGTCTTGTCCCTCCCTCCCATCTCTGTTCCCTGGTGTCCTCAAAGAGACATCATTAGGGCTGCACTAAGGACACTAGGATACTGTAAAGAAAACTGGAACACTACTACCTGCATTCCTTGCATTTAGTGGTTGACAGGCAGCCTATCATGCAATCATGTCACTTGTGTTAACGGTTTTCAAGAGAATCCCTTTTTATTTATTTTAAATTTTTTTTATTGTATTAAAGAATTAGCAAATTACTTCACAATGCATTTCAGGCAAGGCAAAGGCACTGCAAATAGGGAGGATAGATAGAAACAGTGCTCTTCTCTGTATGCTTTCTATGTGCTAGTTAACAGATACAAAGGACAAAGCTTATAACGATGACTGACAAGGAGCTAAGATGGAGGCACCCAGTTGCAGGTTCAAGATTTATGGTTTTCTTCATTTAATTAAAATTTTCATAAATTATAAATACATATGTGTTAAAAATAAGGATAAGTAAACATACCAAAATCCTGGGAAGGAACAGTTTTCTTTCAAACTTTCAATAAGTGGACTTTAACACATTCAACTATTGCTATTGTATAAAAATAAACAAGATGAAAATAAAACTTTTTTTTCTAGGAGCTATAATTTTATCTGGAAAGGAAGGGAAGCCTTTACAGCACTCAAGCAACCCACTGTGCAAACACTTTCCTTGTGAACTACCATATAATCATGGAGTTAGTAAAGGAAACAACTGTAAGATATGATAAGACATTAGCAAGTAAAATGACTTACGTATTGTGCAGTTTACTCCATAATACCCAGTACGAGTACAGTCACATTCATATTTAGCCAGGTCAAATCGTACACATACTCCTTTGTTCTGACATGGAAAGTAGCAGCATGGATTCACTAAAAGAAAAGTATAAAAATTAATGTTTCTTCTGCATGTAACTTCACGCTATAGAACAAAAACAATGTTGAAATTCAAATATAAAGCTTGATTTATAGGTAAATTGCATACAAATCATGTGGCTGAATTCTTGCTAAGAAGGAACTGCTCAATGCTATGCAAATATACCCCACCTCTATAGATATTTATAATGAATATGAAGCGCCATATACTTCCTTTTTCTCTTCTTTCCAAAAAAAGTGATAACATTTACTGTAGAGCTTGAACAGTAAATAGAAAATGTTTAGGACACTTCATTATTCACAGAAAATATTCAAATAAAGTTAGAATGCAATGTCATGCATACTTGCACATACAGTCATGGAAAAAGGAAAAATAAAGTACACCCTCTTTGAATTCTACAGTTTTACATATCAGGACATAATAACAATCATCTGTTTCTTGGCGGGTCTTAAAATGGGGTAAATACAACCTCAGATGAATAACACATGACATATTACACCGTGTCATGATTTATTTAACAAAAATAAAGCCAAAATTGAGAAGTCGAGAGTTAAAAAACTAAGTACACCCTTACTGCTTTCATAGAAATTAGGAGGCTAAGTAGCAGACATGTGCTGCTAATCAAATTACTTTGATTAACCACTAAAGGACGCAGCTTCAGAAGCTGGACATACCCTTAACCCCTTAAGGACGGTTGATGGACGAGGTCCGTCACAGAAGGGAGACCCTTAATGACGAGTGACGGACCTTGTCCGTCACGCGGTAAAATTAACCCCGGATCGCCGCTATCGCGGCGATCGCGGGGTTAATGGTGCTCCGGTATGCCTCTGTATTAGAGGCATACTGGGAGCACCCAGTCAGGCTGCCCAGCTCATGTGCTCGCTCTGACCGCAAGTCAGAGCGAGCACATGTGCTCTGTATACTTACCTTCCAGCTCCCTGCACTTCCTGGTTCTGTGTGAAGTGCAGGGAGCCGGAACAGTGCTGATCCTGCCCCGTGCTGTTAAAAAAATAAAGTTAATTTAAAGTCCCCCCCCCTCTTACCCATTTTAATAAAAAATGAACCCTTTCCCTGCCAATTGATCACTGACTACAGGGACTTGGCAGGGATTACATTTTACTATGATCTGATTTTTATACAGTCATAGCACACATAAGGTTTGCAAAATATGCTGCGCAAACTCACTTTGTATGTCAAAAAGGCAGAAAAAATGCTTATTACCACTACACTTGGTACAAGCTAGCAGAAAAATGATCCCATGCTAAGGTTCAAAATATGCCTTTTGAAATACCCTGGGATGTCTTCTTTAAGAAATGGTATGGCTTTATGGGGTATTTGGATTATATAGCCTGGTAAAATACTCTAAAATGGGACATAGGCACAGCATAAAAATTCAAAGTTTGAAAAAAACTGGAATGGCTGTGTCCCAAATGTGCCCCTCCGATGTACACACATACCTGGCAAAGGTACATACGGGAGTATTGCTGTACTCAGCCGACATAGCTGAGCAACATATGAAGTATTATACAGTCGTAGAACACATAAGGTTTGTAAATATACTGTGCAAACTCACTTTGTATGTCAAAAAGGCAGAAAAAATGCTTATTACCACTACACTTGGTACAAGCTAGCGGAAAAATGATCCCACGCTAAGGTTCAAAATATGCCTTTTGAAATACCCTGGGATGTCTTCTTTAAGAAATGGTATGGCTCTATGGGGTATTTGGATTATATAGCCTGGTAAAATACTCTAAAATGGGACATAGGCACAGCATAAATATTCAAAGTTTGAAAAAAACTGGAATGGCTGTGTCCCAAATGTGCCCCTCCGATGTCCACACATACCTGGCAAAGGTACATATGGGGGTATTGCTGTACTCAGCCGACATAGCTGAGCAACATATGAAGTATTATACAGTTGTAGCACACATAAGGTTTGCAAAATATACTGTGCAAACTCACTTTGTATGTCAAAAAGGCAGAAAAAACGCTTATTACCACTACATCTGGTACAAGCTAGCGGAAAAATGATCCCACGCTAAGGTTCAAAATATACCTTTTGAAACACCCTGGGGTGTCTACTTTAAGAAATGGTAGGCCTTTGTGGGGTAGTTTGAATTTAAAACCTGCGAAGATGCTTGGAAATTGCACATAGGCCCAGCGTCAAAATTCAAAGTTTGGTAAAAACGGATATGGCTTGGTCTCCTATATGGCACTGTAGCTTCACGAAATAGTGCCAAAGACATTCATTGGGGGTGTCTTTTTACTCAGAAGACTTAGCTGAGCATAATTTGGGAGGTTTGAACTTAGTGGCACATATGAAATATACAAAACGCCCAGCAAAAATGCAATCCGTATGTAAAAAATGCACAAAATAATTTTTTACCACATACTTTGGCATATATTGGTGAAAAAATGGGGGTATGTTAAGGCACAATATGCACCTTATGAGATACCATGGAGTGTCTCCTTTTACAAATGGTAGGCCTTTGTGGGGTTTTTTGAACAGTCAAACTGTTATAATACCCCAAATGGAAGCTAAGGCTCATTAAATCCATCTCTCAAAATTCTACTGTGAATACTGTAAAGGACAGGTCTCCTATATGGCACTGTAGCTTCACGAAATAGTGCCAAAGACATTCATATGGGGTGTCATTTTACTCAGAAGACTTAGCTGAGCATAATTTGGGGGGTTTGAACTTAGTGGCACATATGAAATATACAAAACGCCCAGCAAAAATGCAATCCGTATGTAAAAAATGCACAAAATTATTTTTTACCACATACTTTGGCATATATTGGTGAAAAAATGGGGGTATGTTAAGGCACAATATGCACCTTATGAGATACCCTGGAGTGTCTACTTTTACAAATGGTAGGCCTTTGTGGGGGTTTTTTGAACAGTCAAACTGTTATAATACCCCAAATGGAAGCTAAGGCTCATTAAATCCATCTCTCAAAATTCTACTGTGAATACTGAAAAGGACAGGTATCCTGTATGGCACTGTAACTTCACGAAATAGTGCCAAAGACATACAATGGGGGTGTCATTTTACTCAGCAGATGTAACTGAACACAAAATAAAACTTTGTACAGGAATAGCACACACCAACTTTACAAAATATACACGAGAATTTCTTTGTTATAAGTTTGTCTGCCAAAAACCAAAAAAAACACAATTTTACTCCAATATTTAGCAGAGGTTGGCGGTGAAATGGCTACATAGAAAGTGTCAAAACAACTTCAGGTAAATAGCCCGTGATGTCTACTTTATATAAATATATACTTTTGTGTGGCAATTTTGTTTTCTTTTATGGCTATTAAGCTTACAAGACAAACATACCAAATTCTAAAATCGCTCCACATTAAAAGTCTATTTTACTCCTTGTGCTTTGTGACCTGTAACTACCAAAAAAAACTTAAAATCCCAGACACATTATATATTCTGTAAATCATAACAACTAAATTAATTTATTTTTAATTACTTTTCTTAACCTGCACTAATTATGCACACATTATTATTGCAAAAACTGTAAAAAAAAAACCACAAAATTTTCATTTTGTTTTACATTTTTCTGTATTTTTTTATAATAAATAAGCATTTATATATATGTGTGTTACATCAAATTAAAGCCCTTTCTGTCCTTTAAAAAATGATGTATAATATGTGTTGGTGCAACAAATTAGTAAAATGCAAATTGCAGTTGAACGCAAACAGCAAAAAATGAAAAAAATGTCGTCATTAAGTGAAAGACAAGCTTTTGAAGCTCTGTCCTTAAGGGGTTAAGGACACAAGTTATTTTTGAATTTCTTGCTGTTTGTGTTCAACTGCAATTTGCATCTCTCTCATTTATTGCATCAATACATATTATATATCATTTTTTAAAGGACAAAATTGGCTTTAATTTTATATGACATATACATATATAAAATCAAATTTATTATTTAAAAAAGTTTTTTAAAAATGAAAAAAACAGTTTCCCCACAGTTTTGTCAATAATAATGTGTGCATAATATGTCCAGCTTAGGAAAAGTAATTCCAAATAAATTCAAATATATGTATAGGATTTCAACTTATTTTAAAAGTTACATGTCACAAAATACAAGGAGTAATATAAAATGTAAATGTGAAACAATCTTAGAAGTTGGTATGTTTGACTTGTAAGTTTAATAGCCGTCACAGAAAACAAAATTGCTACACAAACGTATATATTCATATAAAGTAGACATCACAGGCTATTTATCAAAGGGTATTTTGACACTTTTTAATAGCCATTTCCCCACCAATCTCTGCTAAATATTGTAGTAAAATTCTGTTTTTTGACATACACACATATACCAAGGTTTTCTTAAGTTGTATTTTGTAACGCTGCTGTGTGCTATTCCTGGTCAAAATCCCATATTGTGTTCAGCTACATCTGCTGAGTACAACAATACCCCCACTGTATGCCTTTGCCACAATTTGGGATGCTACAATGACCTATAAGAGGCAGGACTATTTCAGTTTCTACAGTAAGAAAACTCAAAGATGGATTTGATGGCCCTATCTCATATGGCATATTTTGTGCGTTATGATGACATCTTTTTTTTACTGTTATATGTCAAACTTTGTGGTAAAAAAATATTTTTCACATTTTTTACTTAAAGGGACACTATAGTCACCTGAACAACTTTAACTTAATGAAGCAGTTTTGGTGTATAGGACATGCCCCTGCAGCCTCACTGCTCAATCCTCTGCCATTTAGGAGTTAAATCCCTTTTTTATGAACCCTAGTCACACCTCCCTGCATGTGACTTGCACAGCCTTCCATAAACACTTCCTGTAAAGAGAGCCCTATTTAGGCTTTCTTTATTGCAAATTATGTTTAATTAAGATTTTCTTATCCCCTGCTATGTTAGTAGCTTGCTCCCACCTTCTAGCATGCAAACACGCCTTTCACCCAAAGACACACACATAAAGAAAACACAACCAAACACACACACATAGATCGTAGACTTAGCCACACTTATATTTCACCTGGAGAAATTACACACATACAGATGCAAAAACTGACACAAATGCAGATACACACATACACAGGCTCAGACATACACAGGTACATACATCCAAATACACAGACATACAAGGACAGATACACAGATACACTCATTGACAAACATGCAGACACACACTAACACACACAGATAAACAGACATACACACAATAACATACATACACGGACACAAATGCAGTTACACAGACACACACTAACACATACAGATGCACAGATAAACACATGCAGATATACAGACACACATACCAAGATATACACATACAGAAACAGAGATACACATACAGACACACTGACACACATGCAGAAACACAGACACACAGGATGACACTCAAATGTATGCAAACATTGACACACACAGATACAGAGGGGCACACACTAACCATGTACAGACAGATACGCATACAGACTGAGACACATACAGACACACAGATACACATATAGACAAATACACACAGATACACAGACACATGCATATGCACAGACTGGTACACACACAGATAAACAGACACATGCATATACACATACAGACATGCATACACATACAGATACTCAAACAGTCAGATACACACAGACTGATGCCCATGCAGACAGCTATACACACACACAAACAGACACACATGGAAAATATACAATTTCAGTCACCCTCCTGTTTCCTACCTGGGGTCCAGTGGCTGTCTGAGGCTGTTGGGAGTTGGGCGATCTCCCAGTCCGCACTTCTCCTCTCTTTCTCCCTCCCGCGCCACCCTGTTTTATTTAGGAGTAAGTGACTGCACTTCCTCCTAGCGCTGACTTCATCACAGGAAGCCCGGTCACGCTGCCCGGCCCCTGGAGACTCATTGCCATCGAGTGACCGTACAAGCATGGAACACCTCATTGTGTGGCCCACAGTGGCAGTACCACATGGTCTACACGCACAACGGCGGCCTGCGGGGCTCAAGGGGAACTGCTTTTGGCCCTCTAGGAATGACTGGGTCCGGGGCAGCTACCCCTTTTGCCCCGTGTTAAAGATGGCCCTGCCACTGCATGTACCTTTCCCAGGTATATGTGGATGTGGAAGGGGAAAATTTGAGACTGCCATTTCAGGTTTTTTTTCAAACTTAGAATTTTTACACTGGGTCCATGTCCCATTTTGGGGCATTTAACAGGTTGAGAATTCAAACTACCCCACAAAGGCCTACCACTTTTTAAAGAAGACACCCCAGGGTATTTCAAAAGGCCCATTTTGAACCTTAGGGTGGGATAATTTTTAGTAGTAAGCATTTTATCTGCCTTTTTGACACACACTGTGAGATTTTTCTGCATAGTTTACATAACGCTTCATATGTCACTAAGCTATGTCATATGGGTACAGTAATACCCCTGCGTGTACATTTCCCCGGTATATGTGGATGTTGAAGGGTGTCAGGTTATACCTGTCGGTTTCGCCACTTCCCAGGCACTTCCGGGTAGACGGAGATCAGCCCCGCCCCCTTCTCTGACGCGGTCTCCTCACGCTACATAGGGAGACCGCGCCAGATTCAAAATGCTGGATTATTGTGAGGTTTCGTCCCGAGATCCTCAGACCGGCTACAAATTATTTCAACTACTATTACGTGTACTGGACTGAATTTCGTTTACCTACCTTCTCCTCTCCTCGACCTCGGATTGAAAAAAGGACCTCTGCTTCTGTTCCAAAGGAAATATTCAATATCTGGATGCAACACTTAATAAGTGCTTCGGAACCTACTCCCACTGAACGCTAAGTATTTTTACTTCAATTCATTTTGGTCTCTGCCTGCTTATGCAATTACAACTGCCTCTCTGTTGCAAAGTGAAAGCTACATTTTTCTATCTGCTGCAATTAAGTTTCACTCTGAATCTTCAACCTATACTTGGACTAATCCTTAATTAGGACTGCTTGGCTTTTGCAAAACTACCGCTGCTTGTTTCCTTTCAACAACTAACTACGGTAACAGCTTTTTTTTCATTTCAGTTAAAATAAAGGAAAAAAATAATTCAACGTCCTTCTGCAGTTGTGTTCCATTTATTATTTGAATTAGCATAACAAAGGGGCAAATTTGAGACTCACTCATATCAGGTTTTTTTCTAAATTTGAATTTTTACGCTGGGCCCATGTCCCATTTTGCGTCAGACTCTTAAGCACTGACAGTCACCTCGGAATCCGTTGTCAGAATTCTCAAAGCCTCCTCAGCATTGAGCTTCCTAAGCATTTTGAACTTTTTACACAAGAACAAGAACAAAACAATGTTATAATTATTTTTTTTTTTTTTTGTGGATTTTTTTATTTCTATTTTTACCCATAGCATACGCACTAAACTACCCAATTTCCAATGAACTATCATCCACCCCAATTAACTAAAAACAAGTAAAAGATATATATATATATATATATATATATATATATATATATATATATAGTCAGTGGTCAGATTACCACAGCAAATAATAGATAACTACAACAAAAATATTAATTGTATTGAAAATTTACTGGCCCTGAGTATGAAATACTTTAAAGCAGTTCCCAATACAAAGGCGAGGCTGAGAGGGACAATCAGGGCAGTAGAATTTGGTCTCTGTTTGAATGCCCCTGTACCTTTTCTGGGGGATCTTTTTTTGGGGCATTGATGGTATCCAAATTTAGAAGTGACCTGTCTGAATACCACTGCTGCTAGGCCCTGCTGATGGCTCCCCACTGTGGCACTCAGTGAGCAGCACAGAAATAAACTGAAACTGAAATGTAAGAAAATTAAATTTCAGCTGATAATTTGCCTTTTTGAAAAGGATAAATGCATTGTGAGTAGCCATTTGCATTAAATAAATGCCCACTTTTTTATACCAGGCCCTGGTCTTTCTCATTATCAGATATGGCCGCAGCAGTTGATCAGACAGGTCAACTCCCCCCGTGTGTTTATTGTATTGCTTAATGCAGACAGGCAGCCGTCTTGTTTCCTGTCTGCCACGAACTGCGACCCTGCGCGTGTGTTCACTGTACAGGGTAGTCAGGATGAACACCTCCTTTTTGACACTGCATTTCAGAGTCAGCAGTTGGTCTTGACAGAGAGCAGCCATTTCCCCCTTTTTCATTTTTTTCTCTGCCCGAGCCTTCGAGAAGCCAGTGCGTGTCTTCCGGATAGTGCCGCAAACCACAGTCTCAAAACAAAATAGCATTTTTAATTATCAATGTAGAGGCAGCACCCCTTGTTCAAGAGTGGGTTCATTACATCCTAAACTATTTTTCTGCAAATCCCAACTACATCAGGGCATCCTGGGGGATCTCGGTCGCTATCTTTACCTTCATATACTCTGAAGGTATAAACATACCCACTGCTACTTTCACATAACTTGTATAGCTTTATGCCATACTAGGATCTTTTGGCTGGGATGTATTGCTTGAACCCCAGTCTACCCTTGTACTTCATGAGGGACTCTTCTATATATATATTCTTTTGGGGGGTATAAATTGTGCTAAATTCTTTATTCAAATGGTTAACTAGGGGCGGATTTTATATAGCTTATCATGCTGCGAATGATCTCTTGGGTGGCACTTTGAATTGTCATTGAAGTGCAAAAACGCAGTATTGATTACTTTTTGGGCCTACTTATGGCCTGGGAGAAAATGGGGGTATTGCATACTGGATTTTTGGACCAGTACATTCGAATGCTGGGCTTTTTTATAATGCCCATTAGCACCAAAACTGTTGGTGGGGTACCAGCTCCCTTTTGTGGCAAGGTGACTTGCTGCATTTTGTGCCAGATACTGCGCTGTATAAAGATTTGTCTGTGTAACAATCTGCCCTAAAAATTCATCCCCAAGGAACAGCTCCATAAAATCCTGGGAGATATACCTAGTCACGTCTGTCTGAATAACAGAAATGGCAGTGAACACAGGGATGTCGGGTACAAAATTGGTAAGGGGCACCCAGTTATCAGCGACAGGAGCAGTGCCAGGGGTATGGTCACTTTCTTCATCTGTGTCTGGCACAGTCACCCCCTGCACTCTCTGAGGCAGTGTCGGTTGCTAATATATTACATGCCTCCTCGGCACTAAACCTTCTAAACATGGTGAAAGCTTGAAATGAACTTTAACTAAATAACGTCTTCCTTTTTTAGTTTTTTAAACTTTTCTTATACTTTTTTTGTTTTATGAACTTTTTTATACTTTTTTTCACTTTTTTTTAAACTCTTAAAAACCTTCTAAAATTTCAAAAAACGTCTAAAAAAAAATCAACCCCTGCGGGTAAAAGCAGAAATCAGATCACCGCTAAACACCTAGCAAAGAAGAAATGCTTTGACATAAAATAAACAACCTTTTTTTCTCTTTTTTCACTTGTTTTTATACTTTTCTAAACTTTTAAGAACTTTTTTGATACTTTTTTCACACTTTTAAAAACTTTCTAAAACTTTTCAACTTCCTAGCTACCCTAATGCTAAATTCCTCAATTTCCCCTAGATTCCACCCACCCCAGGTAAATAGCTGAAAATAAAAGTAAAAAAATGATAAATTAAATATATTAACCCCTGAGGGTTAAAAAATAAATAAAGCTAACCCCTGAGGATTTAAAAAAACAAAACTCTGATCACAGTAAAGTACTGTGATCAGTATTGTGATCACATCTGTCAGTGATCAAAGGGTTAATCCCTGGTAAATTGTAAATCAGGAACGGGTAAAGGGGTTTTTGACACTTTAAAACACTTTGTGTCTGTCAGGGACACAAAGTTGCACACGATCCGTCTCTCTCCACTTCAACACACACACACACACACACACAAAGGTGGATCAGAAGTCCCAGCAGCACTGTGATCACATGTGCAGGGACAATGCTATTGGCTGTTGCTGGTCTACCTCAAACGCCACGATCACCACGTTAACTTTAGTAAATGATGGAAATTTTCCATCAAGCGTCCCTAAGGGTAGCTCTGCCTTGACAGAAAATTTCCGTCAAGCGTCTTTAAGGGGTTAATTACTAATCAGCAATTGTGATCACCTCTATAAAATTTTACGTTTTAGCAGTTTTCAGGTCTGGATCATTGAGGTGTGTGTTAACACAATGCCAAGGAGGAAGTGAAATTACAGAAGCAATTGTTGCTGTTTAAACTGGGAAGGGTTATAAGGAAATTTCATAACAATTTAAAGTCCATCATTCTACAGTAAGAAAGTGGAAAACATGCAAGACAGTTGCCAATCTTCAAAGAAGTGTACATTGCAAAAGAAAACCAAGACTTACAGTGAGGGAAAAAAGTATTTTATCCCCTGCTGATGTGAAAGTTTGCCCACTGAGAAAGAAATGATTAGTCTTTAATGGTAGGTGTATTTTAACAGTGAGAGACATAATAACAAAAGAAAAATCTTGAAAAACGCATTTCAAAAAAGTTATAAATTGATTTGCATGTCAATGAGTGAAATAAGTATTTGATCAAGATTTCTGACTCCTGTATAAAATACACCTGTCCACAGAAGCAATCAATCAGATTCCAAACTCTCCACCATGGCCGAGACCAAAGATCTGTCCAATGATGTCAGGAACAAGATTGTAGACCTACACAAGGCTCGAATGGGCTACAAGACCATCGCTATGCAACATGGTGATAAGGTGACAACAGTTGGTATGATTATTCGCAAATGGAAGAAACACAAAATAACTGTCAGTCTCCCTCGGTCTGGTGCTCCATGCAAGATCTCAGCTCGTGGAGTTTCCATGATCATAAGAACGGTGAAGATTAAGCCCAGAACTATGATCTCTTTTAATTCTCCTTGACCTTTCTGCTGCCTTTAATAATCTTAACCACTTTATTCTTCTTCAAACCCTCCATATGACACCATGACCCAGGGCCGGCCTTAGGCAATTAGACGCCCTGTGCAAAAAGTCTACACAGCGCCCCCCCCCACCCAGCTGACTGTATACAGTCACACACACAGGCACATGTGTATCGCTAGGCAAACAAGGCATCTGACTTGAGCGGCACTTTGCAGGGGGCGGCAAAAAAAGCTGCCCCCAAACGCCCGGGCAGATCCCTTGCTTGCCTCGCGTGATAAATTAAATATATTAAGCCCTGAGGGTTAAAAAAATAAATAAAGCTAACCCCTGAGGATTTAAAAAAACAAAACTCTGAGGGAAAGCCTCAAAAGGTAATTGCGAAGGAAGTTGGATGTTCCCAAAGTGCTGTATCAAAGCACATTAATAGAAAGTTATGTGGAAGGGAAAAGTGTGGAAGAAAAATGTGCACAAACAGCAGGGATGACTGCAGCCTGGAGAGGATTGTCAGGAAAAAGCCATTCAAAAGTGTTGGCAACTTTCACAAGGAGTGGACTGAGGCTGAAGTCAGTGCATCAAGAGCCACCACACACAGACGGATCCTGGACATAGGCTTCAGATATCGTATTCCTCTTGTCAAGTCGCTCCTGAACAACAAAAACGTCAGAAGCGTCTTACCTGGGCTAAAGAAAAACAGACCTGGTCTGTTGCTCAGTGGTCCAAAGTCCTCTTTTCTGATGAGAGCAACTTTTGCATCTGCTTTGGAAACCAAGGACCCAGTGTCTGGAGGAAGAATGGGGAGGCACACACTGCAAGATGCTTGAAGGCCAGTGTGAAGTTTCCACAGACTGTGTTGATTTGGGGAGCCATGTCATCTGCTGGTGTTGGTCCACTGTGCTTCATTAAGTCCAGGGTCAACACAGCTGTCTACCAGGAGATTTTGGAGCACTTCATGCTTCCTTCCTCAGATGAACCTTATGGGTATGCTGACTTCATTTTCCAGCAGGACTTGGCACCTGCCCACACTGTCAAAAGCACCAAAGCATGGTTCAATGACAATGGGATTACTGTGCTTGATTGGCCAGCAAACTCGCCTGACCTGAACCCCGTAGAGAATCTATGGGGCATTGGCAAGAGAAACATGAGAGACATGAGACCGAACAATGCAGAAGAGCTGAAGGCCGCTATTGAAACATCCATAGCACCTCAGCAGTGCCACAGGCTGATAGCTTCCATGCCACGCAGCATTGAGGCAGTAATTGCTGCAAAAGGGGCCCAAACCAAGTACTGAGTCCATATGCATGGTTATACTTTCAGAGGTCCGATATTGTTCTATGTACACTCCTTGTTTTATTGATTGCATGTAATATTCTAATTTACTGAGATTGTGGATTTGGGATTTTCATGAGCTGTAAGCCATAATCATCGCATTTATGACAAATCACAGCTTGAACTATCTTGCCTTGCATGTAATGCGTCTATCTCATATATTAGTTTCCCTTTTTACGTTGCATTACTGAAATAAATGAACTTTTGAACTTTCATTCGGTACAACAGTACCGAATGAATCGGCGTTCGGCTAAATGCAGGAGAACGGAGGTCGGCGGCTTCAGCGGTGTCCGTGCAATTAAGTGTCCGTCCTTTAGTTCCATAGTTTTGGGGCTGAACACCGCTGGCCACCCAGCGTTCGTCAATTAAGCTGCGGATAACCACAGCTTCTGGGAGGTAAATTACTGGCACACTCCATACCCAGGTGGTCCGGCCATGCGTGAGTTTGTTCGGTAAATTGAATTTACCGAACGTCGTAGCAGAAAGGCACGAACAAGCCTTTCTGCAAGGAGAAAATAGGGTTTTTACATGGGGGCCATAATCCTGGGGCAGCAGGCAGGCAACCAGGCTTCTCCAGAACATAGTGGCGAGGTTAGTTTCGCCACACCCACTAATTAGAAATGATATCCCTATATGCTATGTTTTTGCAAGTATTTATCCAATTTTCAGTTTAAACATCTGTATGGATAAAACCATCTTCAGGCAGAGAATTACATATCCTTATTACTCTTACTGTAAAAACTTTTCTTTGCCTTAGATGAAATCTCCTTTCTTCCAGCCTAAATATTTTCATCCCGAGAATTTATGCCCCTATTTATACATGACAAAACCTTACTCGCCTTAGCAACTGCAGATTGACATTGCATATTGCTGCTTAATTTGTTGTCTATAACAGTTCCCAAATCCTTCTCATGTGTGGTTAGCCTTAATTCACTACCATTTAGGGTGTTAGTTGCTTGTGCATTCTTGACCGCGAAGTGCATAACTTTGCATTTCTTTACGATAAATTTCATCTGCCATTTTAGTGCCCAATCCACCAATCTATCCAAATCCCTCTGCAGCAAAGCAATATCCTGCTCACATTTTATTACTTTACAAAGTTTTGTGTCATCTGCAAACACGGCTTTCAATGCCCATTTCAAGATCATTTATAAATATGTTAAAAAGAAGCGGTCCCAAAACAGAACCTTGAGGGACACCACTTATCACTTTTGTACAGCCTGAAAATGTACCATTAATGACAACTCGTTGTACTCTATCCTTAAGCCAATTTTCTACCCAAGAACAAGAATAATCATCTAGACCAATTTCTTTTAGTTTGAAGACTAACCTATTGTGAGGAACCATATCAAATGCCTTGGCATAATCCAAGTAGATCACATCCACTGCAACACCCTGATCTATACTTCTACTTACTTCTTCGTAGAATGCAATTAGGTTAGTTTGACATGACCTACGTTTCATAAAACGATGCTGATTATTGCTAATAACAAAGTTCTTCCCAATGAATTCCTGAATATTATCCCTTAATAGCCCTTCAAATATTTTCCCAGTCACAGAAGTATATAGCTTATTATTATTGCAGATTTCTATTTAAGACAATTTCTCACGCCATTTTCTTGGAGCCAGATTGTTTCCCACACCTTTTTTTTTTTGAGCCAGCTTGTTACTTTCCAATCTTGCTCCTTTTAATCTTTTACTTATTCCTCTTTTTGCCTTTTTTTAACCCTTTCCTAAAGAAGAACTGCTTGCCACTTTATGTGGCTGTTTCATCTCCACTTTTGCTTTGTATCCATGACATCTTAGTCTACACCACACAATTTGTTTTTCAATTTTATTTAAAAAAAAAGGGATTTTTTTTTTCCACAGACAGTGGCCATCTTGTGTGATACTTATTTGTAATACTTCTTTTATTGGAACTCAACTGCAGAAACAATAAGTTTCACCTCCTTTTATATTGAAGTGAACAAGGTTAACTGTATCTTTAAATACACATGCAGGGAAGAAATGCAATGCTAGTTCCAACTTAATTAAGATGGAATGATTTATGAAAATTATGTTAATGAAGCTGGACAGGCTTGCAATTAGAATAAATTGATATTTGCAGGAAGAATTAGAATTAGTAGCAATCCCTTATTGACAAGAGAGAATTTTAGTGAAATTTAAATACTGTATAAATTAATTAATATGAATTGGTTTCCTTGGCAAAAAGGTTTACTTAACTTAGAGGCAGTTCTGGCAATGGAAGGGTTAATTCACCCAATGGAGGAGAAATTAGGAGTCTCTATTAATAAGCTGAGCGTTAGGAGTGGAGAGTAAGGAAGTCCGTTTTTACTAGCCGAGGTCTGGGAGTGGAGAAGGTAGAAGTCCGTTTTTACTAGCCGAGGTCTGGGAGTGGAGAAGGTAGAAGTCCGTTTTACAAGCCGAGGTCGAGAAGTGGAGAAGGTAGAAATCTGTTTACAAGCCGAGGTCGGGAGAGGAGTGGAGCCGGTAGCATCAAGTAGAGCAGCTGATCTCAATGCAGCACCTGAGTGAATAATCCAGCCCTTTGAATCTGGCGCGGTCTTCCTAAGTATCGTGGAAGGACCGCGTCAGAGAAAGGGGCGGGGCTAAGCGCCGTGAACCCGGAAGTGGGTTCCGGCGGCAGCATGAACGATAGAGTATACCTGACATCTTGCTACTCCCAACAGGCGGCCATTCGTAACCTCAGAGGTCTAATTTTTGCCCCCATTTGTAGCATCCAGAGCCCCGACCTACCATCTGATATAGGTAGCATTTTCTATACATTCCAAGCCACGACCACGGCGATCACGTTTCGCAACTGTCAGTCGCCATCTTGGTACACCTCCACCCTCCTTCTAGAAGTTTTTCTAGCTATTTAATACTGGTTTTATATTTGTGGTATAATTTTAAGCATGGTTTCCCTCCCTACTTTTAAAGATTATAGTTGTTAAATTAAATTCAGATGTACTGTTAATTGAGAAAAGGGGTCACATGACCTATGATGTCATCTGTACATTTTTTTCAAATTTTTCCCTCGTTTATATTAAGGTATAAATACAGTGAAACGCATTGTGCTTTGTATACCTGTTCCCATACTTACTTTTATTTATGTCAGTAATAATAAAGTGTAATTTATATTATACTCCTGGATCTTCCTGATTTTCCTGATGTTAATACATTTTTTTCTTTGGTGGGGAATATACCACCCAAGCGTTTTAGATTGAGCAAAACCTTCTTTTTGCTATCAAAAAAGTGAGTACATCTCCATTTTTGACATGCTCTTATAACCACACGATGTGCACTATATTTTATATTTAGTTTTTTTATATCTACAGTAAGGATTTTACCTATAGAAAGAAACAAGTCTGCACCTATATTCCAAAAGTGGGGATTATTCCACTCCAGGCCATGTGCAAGGAGCCTTAGAAGGCTCTAACAAATGTGAGTGTGCATTTTTATACTATAATTTTAAGTTTTTGTTTCTTGACATATTGAACTATTTTTTTGCTCTTGTGTTTATGTTACATATGCATACCTGATTCAGTCGGACCAAGATTTCATCATTATATCCATAGGCGGGGATTGTACTGCCAAGGTGCTACATCTAGAACTAAGATATAGCTCCCTACACTGTAAGTGTATTCCCTTCTGTTTTTAATTTGGAAATTTGACATACTGCACCATATAGTTCTCCTCTCTTTTCCACACTACATGCCACTTGCAATTTGACAACCCCTCCAAGGTGCTTCTCCCAATTTTTCATCTCCTCTACTACAGATCCATGACCAGACAAGAGAAACTCTGGTTTGGGGGTAACAGCTGCCTTTCACATTTAGACTTTGTAAGCCCTAGAAACCTCTTTTATCTTTTATTTCAAATACAAATATATGTTAATAATTATGAAGAGGTTTAGATAAATAACCCTTTCTGTTTCATTAGAGATTTTTTTTACCTGAAACTGAAATAAGCCAGATGAATTGTTAGTGTAGGACTCAACTAAAAGGTTTGCCTTGACATGGCAGGTGAGCTTACACTCAAGTGGCCACTGGAGTAATACTAAAAACCTCCAGTTATTTAAATGTGCATAGGGATTTGGGATAGTGCACAAGTAACTCTTTTCTTTGGTTTTTATTGTATGTATTGGGACTGATGTGCACTATGGTCATTCCTGCCGCCCAGGAAGAGTGGGAGTTTGAGCACAGGACTTGTTTCTGTATATATAAAGATGTTTTTTTTTTTCATTTTTACTGAACGAGCGGTGGTGGATATATTTTTTCTTTGCTAAAGAAGACAGCCAAGAGGTGAGGTTCTACAAAACTGGCAATGTTGTACATTGCAGATTAAAACTACAGGGCCACATAACCCAATCTACTTCATTGTTCTTGATGCTAATCAGTACAGAACATAAAGTATTTGCAAGTTAGCATAGCAGAATGCAAAGCACTGTATAGTACAATAGTTAGATGTAATGCCATTATTTTTACATTCTGCTTGCATTTTTATGAAACTGCCATAGGTGTGCACAAAATAAATGGAATGTCCATTGAAAACTAAGCCATCATATGGTTTATTTCCATTCATTAATCAAGCTAAAACTTAGCTTAACTATTTTTATTTATATATTACAAACTGTAAATGTACAGTAATAATTTAACCCATTAAGGACACATGACATTATTCCCTTTTATTCCAGAAGTTTGGTCCTTAAGGGGTCAAAGAATAAAATATAAACGTGTTTGATCTAGTTCTCAATATAATTTTGAAAGATAAATTATACCCTTAAACATCTGAAAGGACAATAAGCTATTTCAAATTGGCTCATAAGTGAAAGTAGGCCTAGATTAAAGTGTTCATGGGTACACCTGGCTTGGCACACCCTTTGTACACACCTTTGCAAACTGCTTTGCTAAAATGTTATCAATGTCTTTATGAATATGAATTAAGCATGTTTGACATTTTTTATTTATCTCCAATCACTTATAACTATGACTGCTGATTCTAAAGTTAACAGGAGTCCGAGCAAGGATATTGCTAATGAGAGGCAAACGGGACCCTGAATAGCCCTGGGTTTAATTGTAACACATTTCATTGTTAGGCCAGAATCCCATGTGCTACTGAGAAATAACACCTCCAAGTGTATGATTTGTGACAGTGCCACCTTTATGTAACATATTTAAATTAGTTATAAAACATAGTCTAGTATTGCTATGGTAAAAACAAAGAGAACGTTACCTGCACTCTGGCCTAAATCCCCATGTACATTTAAACAAAATGGAGGCCACGTCAAGGCAAGCCTCAATAGGTGAGTCCTACTCTAGCCATTAGATTTGTTGATATCAGCCAAGAATCTCCAATAAGACAGGAAGGGGTATCTTATAAACCCTTTCACATTTAACCCTTTATAAACTTTGCTGGTATCAGACAAAGTATAAACATCTCTAATGAGACATGAAGGGGTGTTTTATGAACCCCTACATACTTAACCCTGAATAGGGCTATAATACATACAAATCACCTTGCTAGTATCAGCTAAAAGGCAAATTTCTCTGAGACAGGAAGGGGTGCTGCCCCTACATACTTATAAACTCTTAATAAGACAAACGTTGGGAGGCTGACAGCAATGTAACGTAGCTGTGATACAAACATCATATAAAAACAGCAGCAGAAGCTTAGTATCCAACAACTTAAGATCCATAGTAAAAAAAAAAGAGAACGTTACCTGCGCTCTGATATTGCTATGGGTGCAAGGTTTTAATGTAATGGAGGCATGGTTAGTTAGCATGGCTTGGCTTAAGGTATAATTTCAATATATACCTTATTTTGAAAGCTTCATGGTGCAGCATCCAGAATCTCAATCCACTTATCCCAAATTTCTGAGTATAAGACACGAGGCACACCCATATATGAGACACACACATATATTTTGAGTAGATATTTAAAATTAAAAAAATAAATAAAACAACCTGTAGCATAATTACAGTAAACTTTAGTTTATGTATATTGGGGATGTAGAGTGTGTCTGGGTACAGAAAAATGTAGCCAATGTGTGTATAGGGGATGTGGTGTGTGCTTAGGGAATGTAACATATGTGTGTAGCGAATGCAATGTGTAAATAGTGGATATATTGTGTGTAAAGGACGTGGTTTATGTGTGTTTAACAGATTAAGTGTGCATAGTGGATGCAGTGTGTACGTAAGGTATGAAGTGTGTTTAGTGCATACAGTGTGTGTAGGGGATGCAGTGTGTGTAAGGGTTGCGTTGTCTGTGTGTTTAGGACATGTAGTGTGTGTAAGCAGTGGTGTATTTTGGATTTTGTTCTACCTCCCTCCTCCCCCCAATCTAAATTTGCCCTGACCATTCCTGTCAAGGCTGCACGTCTTCCTATTTAAGACCAATACGGAGTTTGACTGACAAACTCACACTGACAGACACTCACTCTTAGATACACATACAGTGACACATTCACTGACAGACAAACACTGACATACACACACACTCACTGTGTGTGTGTCACTAGGCTCCCATACCACCCACTAGCCTGGAACATGAGCAGCTGAATGCTTCGGGGGGCAAGGGAGGAGGGCCTGAGATGGCTAGTCGGCCAATTCTTGTGCCCCCCATGAAAGAGGCTGACAAGGTGTTTTTGTCGCTCCCCGGAAACTGCCGCCCAAGGCAAATGCCTTTGCAGCCTCATGTAACAAACAACACTGTTTGAAATGCAGGAATTCAATGTGTTTAGAGATTGCAGTGTGTGTATGGAATGCATTGTCTGTGCGTTTAGGAGACACGGTGTGTGTATAGTGGAGGAAGTGTGTGTTTATTGTGTGTGTATACAAGGGATGCAGTGTGTGCTTAATTGATACAGTGAGTGTGTATAAATTTGTGGGGTGGGACAGTGGTTATGATTTGTGGGGAGACGTAGAACTTTATATGTTATAATTGTCTTGTTTAAATACAGTGTTATTGAAGTTTCATAATAAATACAAACATACAGTACACATTTAACATCAACATGATTATTACATGAATGTAATTAATAATATACGTATTATGCATGGCAAAGACAAAACAAAAAAACATATAAAGACATACATGCTTGGGAGACCTCAAGGGAAGCTGGTCCAGGGACCACAGACAGATATCCATAATAATTTTGGCATTAGTGAGACATTAGATCAATCATGCCAAACTCGCCGGCCGCGGGCCGTATGCGGCCCACAAGGACCATCTTTGCAGCCCAGCAAAAGTTTTATAGCAGAGTAGGCACCTGCTTTCCCCACATTGCAGGTTCCTACTCTGCTAACACTTACCCGGCCGGGGAGGAGGGCCAGCGAGGGAGCTCAGTGTTCCTGCTCCTCACTGCTCCCTTCGCGCGCGCCGACTGAAGTGAAGCCAAGCGCGGGAATATGATTCCGGCACCGGCATCACTAAACCACGCGAGGGAACAGTGAGGAGCAGGAAGGACCCCAGGGAGATGCCCCACATTGGCTCCATAAGGTAAGGAGCAATAATGAAATGTATGTGTATGTAAGTGTGTGAGTGTGTGTCTGTCTGTATCAGTGTGTGTGTGTCTGTCTGTCAGTATGTGTGTGTCTGTCAGTGTGTGTGTGTCTGTCAGTGTGTGTGTGTGTGTCTGTCAGTGTGTATGTGTGTGTGTGTGTGTCTGTCTGTCTGTCAGTGAGTATGTGTGTGTCTGTCAGTGAGTATGTATGTGTGTGTCTGTCTGTCAGTTAGTGTGTGTGTCTGTCAGTGTGTCTGTATGTGTGTGTCCTTCTGTCAGTGAGTGTGTGTGTGTCTGTCAGTGAGTATGTGTCTGTCAGTGAGTATGTGTGTATCTGTCTGTGAGTATGTGTGTGTGTCTGTCAGTGTGTGTGTCTGTCTGTATGTGTGTGTGTCTGTCAGTGTGTGTCTGACTGTCAGTGAGTATGTGTGTGTGAGTGTGTGGGTCTGTCAGTGAGTGTGTGTGTGTGTGCGGCCCACAAAAACTTAAACCTTGTTTATGTGGCCCATGCCACACTTTGAGTTTGACATGCTTGCATTACATCCTGAAAAAGGATAACAAACTGAAAGCTTCATGGTGCAGCATCCAGAATCTCAATCCACTTATCCCAAATGTTATAATTTCCAGGGTTGATACACAATGTTGAGGCAATGCTTTTTCCCATTTTACACACATATTTGATAACCTCTTTTATATATTTCCAGGTCTCTATTCTACACTGTTTTCCAGTTTCCAGCTATAGATACGTTGAACACGAGAATTACATGAATATGAAGCCATTTTTGATTTATAGGTACAGATGGTAAATTAAGATGTAATAACACTATTTCAGGTGTCCATATTTGTTTAATACTTAAAAGACTATTGTTGTTTGAGAGAAATGATTTACAACCATATATGCCTTTCATCCATCTCTCTACAGACCACACCTCCAACAAAAAAAAAACCTCAGCCAGAGTTTGGCATTGAGCACGCCAAGAGGGCACTCAAGCGGCCAGGAGAGATGGCCTACCCAGGGACTTGATCTGATGCCTGATGTCATTCCAGCTTAAGGAAACTATAATGAGGGCAGCAAGAACTCAACGTACCATCAGATACATGAATTCCCAACTATCACTGTACCAGGACCTATCAACCCTCACTCTGGACACACGCCAAGCATTGAAACCGCTCACCAACCTGCTGCAGGAAAGGAGGATACAATACATGTGGGGATTGCTGTTTAGCCTGCAAGCCAAAGTCGACAACCACTGGCACATGGTACGTTGGCCTAACAATATCCCCTATTTTTTTACGGGCTGCAGGCTCTGGATTACTACCTACTAAGCCAAGGGTGCTACGCCTAGGCCTCACCAACGCCGGGCCGGCCAAATGGCCCAGAAGAATAAGCAGACAAGTGGCGCACCACCAGCCGTGCAGCCCCACAGGGGCTCGCCTTCCACCCTGACCCTCTGCAGGCACCAGGACAGCCAGAGCCTGATATGTACTGTACACCCTTGCACCCCTACAATGGAAACGCCCGGGTGTGCCCACCTTCAGGCAATGGGTAGACAAAGTCGAAGACATCTATAATATGGAGATAATGACTGCCTCCCTTCACGACCGCTAAGACAAATGCGCCTTGACATGGAACCCATGGATGTTTTATATATCTAGGGGGACAGCATAGCCAAAATTGAGACTACAAACACAGAACTAGGTCAGCCAATCATGCAGATAAGGATAGCTGTGCGGGGGGGGTTCAGGAGCCCTGGACGGCGTGGGGCGACCCATCCAGGGCCTCTCGTTTCCAGCCACCCCTCTCCCTTTCCCCCCTTGCTTCTTTTATCCCTCTTACCCCCAACAATCTTCCCAGAACCACATTTCTCCCCCCATTACAACTCTAATTGACACAGAGTCTGTACTCACTCATACACACCGGACAGACCAGGGACGACAAACCAAAAACAGCCGCTGGACAAGGGTACATGATTACACGGCTGCAAGTCCACAGCCATTGTCAACCAGCAACGACCCCCCTACCACATAGCTCTTAGTCAGTTTGGGGTATGACCACTAGAAGTGACACACATTGCCAAGAAGTATGAACCCCAGTTCAATTTAGCATGGTGATCCCCACTACACACTTTGGCCCAGAACACAATATGTCCTCTTGTTGTGGTAGTTTTTCTTCTTTTAAATATAGTCTCCTCCTTTACTGTGTTGATTCCCTTTATGTATTTAAATATTTCTATCATATCCCCCATGTCTCATCTTTCCTCCAAGCTATACATGTAAAGTTCATTCAACCTTTCCTTGTAAGTTGTATCCTGCAATCCATGAACCAGTTTAGTAGCCCTTCTCTGAACTCTCTCTAAAGTATCAATATCCTTCTGGAGATACGGTCTCCAGTACTGCGTACAATACTTCAAGTGTGGTCTCACCAGTGTTCTATACAATGGCATGAGCACTTCCCTCTTTCTACTGCTAATACCTCTCCCTATACAACCAAGCATTCTGCTAGTATTTCCTGCTGTTCTATTACATTGTCGGCCTACCTTTAAGTCATCAGAAATAATCACTCTAAATCCCTTTCCTCAGATGTTGAGGTTAGGACTCTATCAAATATTCTGTACTCTGCCCTTGGGTTTTTACATCCAAGATGCATTAGTCTGATGCTTCCCTCTTGCAGCTTCCGAATGCCGAATTCGGTAGTTCATTCAGGCGCATACTTAAACACAGACGGAATGCCGGCGGGAGATAAGCATGCAGGAAGCCTGACAGCTACAGTCTTTTCCACATTTAATTTATAGTTTGAAATGATATTAAAAACATCAATGTACTGGTAGCTGTGGGATCTGTAACGGTTAGTAAGGTGTCATCAACATATTGGCATAACTTTATTTCTTTGTTTTTGATCCTAAACCTAGACATGTGCATTATTTTCGTACAAATACGATTTTTCACGAAAATTCTGGTTTTTTTCATATTAGTTTACTAAAACGTAAACGAAAGCCCAACAAACTAAATTTATACTAAACGAAAGGGCAAATGCAGAATGCATTACCTTTTCATTTAGTTTCATTCATTAATAGACTCCATGCTGCAGGGGAATTAACCCCCACTGCACAAAGAAATAACAGTGCGCATGCACACAAAAAAAACAAGGAGAGAGCCGGTAGCGCTACCAGCTCCATCCTTGTAATAAATAATTATTCCTACCCCCAACCCCTGCATTGAAACCTTTCAAAAACCTCTCAATTTGAAAAGCAACCAATCACAGTGTTATGCGTCAAATTGCACAACTGTGTAAAAAGACACAGAGCACTCTGATTGGTTGGATTTCAAGCCAACCAATCAGAGTGTTGTGACAGGTAAATGTAGAGACTTAAACTAACCAATCAGAGCACTCTGAGCCTAAATACAGGGAGTGGGAAGGCTTTATAAGCCTTTCCCCGCCCTGCAGAGCTCATTCTGTGCCATGCCCTCCACGGGTGAAGATGGGTTATTTTTTTAGGTCCCCCATTTAGTTAGGGTCCCCACCCGCCACTCATGAGTGGGGCCCAGGGGGGACATTAGGTACCCCCTTTAATTAACTAGGATTCCCACCCGCCACTCATGGCTGGGAACCAGGGGGGGAATTAGGTCCCCCCTTTAAATAATTAGGGTCCCCAACCGCCGCTCATGGGTGGTGAACTGGAGGGGGCATTAGGTCCCCCCCATTATTTATTTATTTAGGGTCCCCACCTGCAATTAATGGGTGGAGACCTGGGGGGGACATTAGGTCCCTCCCATAATTTTTTTATTTGAGCGGCGGGTGAGGACCAGGGGGGACATTAGGTCCCCCATTTATATTAATAGCCCCCACCTGCGGGTCAGGGGTAGTGGTGTGGGCACTATGTCCCCCCCATTTTGGTTATTTGTGTTCCCCACCATGGCAGCTCACTGTTTGGGTATGCTGCGAGTAGGGGCATATGGGAAGATTTAACCTCCCTTTTATCAATATGGTGGTCATAGTGACACCCATACTGATTTATATTTAGTTTTATGACAGCGAGCAGCCAGTGGCTGTCATTTAAAACTGGATATAACTGATATAAATCATTCGTACGAAACAAAATTTTTACTGGTGTACATGTCTACGTAAACATTTTATCCTATGATTAGAAAAGATCTCAATGGCTAAAGGTTCGTCAGCTAATAGATACAAAAGAGGGTAGAGATTACATCCCTGGTGTGTACCATTTATTATGTTTTATTATTATTGTATTATTTATATAGCACACGCAAATTCCGTAGTGCTGTACAATGGGTGGACTAACAGACACGTAATTGTAACCAGACAAATGGACGCACAGGAACAGAGGGGTTGAGGGCCCTGCTCAATGAGCTTATATGCTAGAGGGAGTGGGGTATAGGGTATAAGTAGGGGTAATGAAATAGGTTGCTAGAAAAGTATTCACTGAGAACTTATTTTTGATAGTTGCAGCCACTGGCTGCTCACTGTTTACTAGACACGCCCCTACTCGCGGTATAGTGAGTAGGGGCTGAATTTACTAATACTAAGTAATCTTTACTTAGTATTAGTAAATGTGGCTGAAAGACCAATTTAGGTCTTTTAGCCTTTTTGTAGATAGCTCCCTAATAGCGTGTGAATTAGGGAGTTATCTACAAAGCAGCTGCTTATTTTATGTTATTTTTAAGTGATTATTTGCAGGGCACTTGTCCTACTCTTACCCCCATTTTACTTCATTTTGCAGCCCTCTAGCCCTTTCCAGGAGTTTTTTAGAGCCATTTTTGTGGCCAAAAGCTCGGGTCCCCATTGACTTCAATGGGGTTTGGGTTTGGGTTCGGGTTCGGGGTCACGTTCGGGGGTCAAGTTTGGCCGAACCCGCCTGAATCGAACATCCAGGTGTCCACTCAACTCTAATTATAATTCAATAATTGGAGATACTGATAAACAAACAAGAAAGGAATCCACTAGCAACTTACATCTTTAAAATGCTGCCCTAAAAGGATCTATATGCATGAAAAACAGATTTAAAGATTAATATTAGTGTTGCCTTTAATCATGGGACCAAATATACCTGAATTAGTCAATAGTATAGGTAGTTAGTGTGTAACTTGTCAATTCATAGTGGTTTCTATTGAGCCAATCCCTATTTAAAGAAGTCTTATTATAAACACACACCCTCGTCAATTCTATCTTTATCGATGAACCAACACTTATCAGTGACATAAAAAAAGCACACAAAAAAAAACAACTTAAACCATGATACATGTATAATCCTCACATACTGAACAGTAACATACTGAAATGGGTACAACCATATGAGGATTCAATTATCTCTTTCAGATTTATAAAGCGATCAAGATTGTACAACTAAGACTAAAATTAGCAAAATCAATGTAAATTAGTAATATGTCATTTTTAGTTTTTCCATGAGCCCTAATGTATCAGCTGTTATCTATACAGAACCAACCTATTCTAAAAATTACAGTTCTTTCTAGTGAGCTATAGATTATTCAGTTTTACAGGGACAGCAAAAAATAAATTAAAAAATAAAAATGTTTCTTTCACAATCATTGCCAAGATACTTAGCTTTCAGCCACTTTAGTATTCTGGATCCACAAAGGATAAAGGATAGAAAATAAGAAGTTTGGTTGGAAAACCATATTTGTAACTTGTGTTCTTCTCGCTTAGGATTTTTGTAGGGAGCAAACAATTTTCTCTTAGATCTAGTGTGATAAGATAGACCTGGAAATATTTTTAATTTGGTAAATGAGTCTTCCAACTGTACCATCCTTGAAAATGTAAAAAATTGTTTCTTGATTTTAAGTGTAGCATATCAGCATATCAGCACATCTCTTGGGATGGACGCTACCATATTGTGTGATCTCAGTAATGAGAATTTGTAGGGATCTGAATACCTAGTTTCTAAAAGAATTCTAGGACAAATTCTTCTAGTTTGTCATTAGTAATTTGTTCCGTTATATCTCTTAATCATGTTATGTCTGGATCTGTCTTCAGTGTTTGACATTTTTTGCTCTATTTCTTCACTTCACTTTTAAAATGATTTTTGACCATCTTGAAAATTGTCTTGTTTGCAGAGTCAAGGCTTCAATCTTTGCTTCATTTATTTTAACTCTGCCTCCTATTTCAAGTAATTCCCTTTTAAATGCTGTCCAACTTGTCAAACGTCTGTCATACTTGTCAAATTGGCTTTATCTGATAGTGGGGACGCATTTTTTTTTTGTTTTGTATGGTATAGACTTGGGATGTCTGTGTACCTATTTTTTCCCTTTTATACCCTGTCAGTTTTTTGTTTCTCTTACAGTTTATGTCACTACATGATACTGATCTCATTATAAGAGCATGAGCCTCTCTAATAAACTCAGCCCAATACTGATATTTATACTGTTTCCTGTCAGTTTTTTGTTTATCTTACAGTTTATGTCCGTACATAATACTGACTTCATTATTAGAGGGTGAGCCCCTCTCATAAACTCAACCCAATGCTGATATTGACACTATTTTCCTTTTTAGAGGGTGAGCCTCCTTTATAAAATGTTCTCCTTGTGGCTACGCTCGCCACTCCAGAGGCACTCTCCCACCGTCACTGTGGAGATTTCCCGCCTGTAATGCTTCTGCGTTCGCACGCTTGTAACGTGCGCTTGCGTTCACCTATTCTCTCCTTTTCAATCTACCAAACGCATATAGATCAATGTGCAATCGGTGGTTTGTATTTTCTATCAGGCGTTCGCACGGGTTTGTGCGTTCACACAGGTTCCTGCGTTGCATACACCTGTTTTTTGTCCTATAATCTACTGAAAGCGTATTCAAACCAATGTGCGTTCAGTGGTTTGTATTCCTTCCTGGTCGACCCTTTGGACCATTCTACTCCTGAATGCACATCCTCAGCGTTCTGTAGTTTCCCTTTGGTTGTTCGTTTCGCAAACGTATTCGTTTGCAAGTTTTCTGTGTTAGTTTTTTCCTCCCTTCAGTTTTTTTCTGTATTACTGTTCTGTCCCTGTTTGCTTTATTTCAAGTGACTGTTCGACAGATTTTCTGCAAATGCATTTCGTGGGCTTTTTCGCGGCCACTTTGGATCGCGCATTGTGAAATCAGCGGTGGCAATTTAACCCTTGCCGGTTGCTAGGAATTAAACAGGAGTGAGACCCTGATTTATAAATGTACCTTGGCTTATGATAGCTGCTGCTTTTACTGGAATACTTCTATACTAATATTACTAGGGGTGAGCCCCCTCATCATATTATTACTTACCCTTATACTTTACCTTGCCAGAAAATATTGGCTATTTGATTTGTGTGTCACTGTTACAGCTCCTAAGATTGGCCTGTCTATGTAACCATACCTCCCTACGAGATATACTTCTGGATGTTTTATTATTACTGGGTGAGCCCAGTTATTACATATATATATATATATATATATATATATATATATATATATAACTTGGAATCGGTGCAGAAATTGGCTTCTGTTCACTTTGCCTGCTACAGGGACCTGTCAAGGTTTGTATTAACCAAGGGGTGGTTCAGCCGGTCAGGTTCATACCTAGTAACCCGGCTCGGGGTGGGGCCCCATATAGCACTGTGGAGTGGAATTTGCAGAATTTGACCAGATGATGCTGGCCTTCATGGCATGACGGGGTAGTGACACAAGGAAAAGGGGTCAAGAAAGGGTTTATGGGAGCCAAGGATAAGCACCTCGATGCTGCCGGGTCGCTCGCCCAGGTTCTGACCCCAACGTATGAGGCATACACCCAGGCTGACTCTTTTCAGCAGACAAGGTGCGCAACAGGGCGCACGATATTCGTGAGTGGACCCAGAGATGTTTTGCTTCCTGGGCAACACAAATATGTCCCTCTCTTCGGAGAGATACCGGGCAGCCTTATTCCGATTTGATGGCAAATTGGTAAAACTCAGGGCTAAGGAACTGGGCCCACAGGTACGAGGAAAATTATTCAGTGAGCCTTTCATGAAAGGCTTAGTCAGAAGAATCTGTTTAACCATTGGGGGACACAGGTTGACAGGTAGATAAAACGAATACCATAAATTGGGTAAAAGTTACATCAATAGGATTCACTTCGATACCAGACAATATCTGAACATCTCTTTCCTAGTTAAACATTTATACATACCTCCATCTATTGCGACACCCCCAGCAAGGAGGGGATTGGTTTTCCTGCCTGGACTTAAAGGTGTCTACTTGCCTGTACCAGTAGACAACGGCAGTCGTTCCTCCTTTCGGTTCCTCTGGAACAGGACACCATGGCAAATCACCTGCATCCCCTTCTGGCTCAGTTCAGCACTACGGTGCTTTATGAAGGTTTCTGAAACCAGTGATAGCTCACTTACGGGGTCAAGACATACGATGTCTGACTTCCCTGAATGACATTCTACTCTCCAACCAGAATCGCAACCACCTTCTTTCAACTACAGATTACAAGGTAACCATGTCGGAATCCCTCGGCTTCTTGGTCAATCGAGAAAGTCAACACTGGCTCGAACTCAATATGTGCAAGTCCTGGGGATCGAAATCGGCTCCCTGTCATGTACACTCCGATTTCCAACTACCACAGTGGCAATACACAAGGAAATACTATGTTGGTATTCGATCCCACTGAGACTGTTGGCACGGATCGTAGGACTACTATCCTCCTCCATCCACGCCCCTGGCACTCTTGGGCTGTGTAACGCCTAATAGCTTGTTTCCTCAGGAAAAACCCCACTTAACGTAAGAAAGCAGACAAGAACTTCGATGGTGACTTGGCGGTATGCAGGTGTACCGAAAGGGCTTACACATGTCCACCGTTTGCAATGATCGTGAGAGTGGTTCACCACATCAGAATGCTGGAATGGCAATCCCCCTGGTGACGCCCCAGTGACAGAGTCAAGCTTGGTTCCCAGATCTCCTTGCACTGTCATACCAGGACCCTCTGCTATTAACAGACGATTTGATGATACTCACAGATTCCATGGGGAATCCTCATCTCATGTTACAAGAAGGATATCTCTCTTTAGTGTCATCAACACTAATTTGAAAGAAAAATCCAAATTTTACCCTTCCAACTGCAAATCTGCACCCCTCATCATGTTCGAAAAACTTGTGTTAAAAGACTTTGAAAAAATTAAATATAACAAATATGACTCACACAACCTCACCCATGCCGAGTGCAACACCCTGAAACAACTACAAGAAGACAAAGATATTGTCATAAAGCCGGCAGATAAAGGAGGTGGGATCGTTATCCTATCTAGCAAGATGTACATAGATGAGGCACATAGACAACTACATGATACAGAAACATATAACAAACTACCCTCTGACCCCACCCCTACCATCCAAATCACCCTATCCACTTTTTTACAAAAAGGCTTGGATTCTGGCATCCTAACCAAAAACGAATACAACTATCTTAACATCAAATACCCTAAACTCCCTGTCATATATTTTTTACCAAAGATACATAAAAATATTAATAACCCCCCTGGCAGACCCATCGTGTCAGGGATAAATTCCCTACTCTGCAATCTGTCAGAATACATTGACATACTCCTCCAACCATCCTTTAAATTAATGCGCTCTTACCTAAAAGACTCTATGTCACTACTACGTTTTTTAGACAAATTCAATTGGCAAACTAATTACATTTTAGCTACTTGTGATGTCCAATCCCTATACACGATTATACCCCACCATATAGGATGCCAGGCAATCAGAGACATTTTAACTAAAGAAAACAGAATCCCCCCTGCCCAAATAGATTTTATTTTAGAAGGTATTAATATTATTTTAACCAACAACTATTTTTGGTTTTTTGACTCCTTTTACCTACAAAAACAAGGCACTGCAATGGGTACAAGGTTCGCGCCAAGCTATGCCAACCTCTTTATGGCCGACTGGGAATCCACGGCCATATGGGGAAGGCACGCTTGGTGTACGAACCTTGTAACATATTTTAGATATATAGACGATTTGTTTTTTATCTGGGATGGCACAGAAGCTCTTTTTAACTCTTTTATCCACCACCTCAACATCAACAATAGAGGCATTACCCTAACCCACGAAACAAGTAAGGAATCTATTAATTTTTTAGACCTCAACATCTTCATTACAGACAATACCATCCACACGAAAACATTTTTTTTTAAAAGTCTGCGTCAACACAGCTATCGAAAGATCTAGCTGCCATTACAAACCTTGGTTGGAAAGTGCCCCTCAAAGCCAATTCCTTCGTCTCAGAAGGAATAGCTCCCAAATAGAAGATTTTAACAAACAATCAAATTATTTAAAAGAAAAATTTATTGAGAAAAATTACTCACCAACCCGCCTCAACACCACTATAAATACCATCACCAAAAAAGATAGAGCAGACCTCCTAACTTACAATACCCAACCCACCACCAACACCATGCCCCTTCCTGTTATTTTCAATTTTAATAACAAAAGTGGCCATGTCAAAAAAATTATCAAAAAACATTGGCACCTCTTAAAAGAAGACGAAATACTTAAAAATATTATACCTGACAAGCCTAATGTTGTCTTTAGAGGTGCCCCAAACTTCAAATCCATTTTAACCACCAATTTTACAAAAGAAACCAAACCTACTTTTAATTATTTTATGCCCAATGCCAGTGGCTTTTATAAATGTAAAAGATGCATTGTATGCAAAAACACAGACCCCTCTGTCCCTTCCAAAACCACCAGTTTTAAATCTAATATCACCAACAAAACCTATAAAATTAAAGATTTTATCAGTTGCGATACCAAAAATGTCATCTACTTGTTGGAGTGCCCTTGTGGTCTCCAGTATGTAGGGATGACCACAAGAAGTCTTAAAGTGAGACTGAGTGAACACTGTAGAAATATCAAAAAAGGCTACCTGAATCACTCAGTCTCCAAACACTTTTGTACACATAATAACGACATAAGACACCTTAAATGCATCGGCATAAAAAAATGTATAATACCATGGAGAGGTGGTAACATTAAGAACATATTAGGTAAAGCTGAGATGGAATGGGTTTTTAATCTAAAAACTCTTACCCCATCTGGTTTAAATGTTGATTTTGACCTGTTTAATTTTATTTAAATTCCTATATACAACCCTTATCTACATGCTTTTATTCTTTATGTCTGGACCTAACCAACCCTCATAATAATAATCTTTTAATTTTTAATTTGTCATCTATACCTTTCCATTTATGTATCTTGTATTCTGTGTTATCTTTTATTTAATTTAATTTTAATTTTTATTTTATCTATTATTTTCATTTAACATCTGTAATATATTATTACTCTGGGGTATAATATAACCCCTATTTAAATCATTATGTTTGGGATTATATTACCCCCTTTTCATGCATACTCCATTTACATATATCTCTGTATCTCTGTACCTTTAAACCATCTACTTATGTGTTTTGTTTTGTTTTTTTTTTGGTTTTTTTATGAACTTTAATCAAACAACTTTACTTTTTTTTTTCTTTAAAAAACAACTTTCTCACCCTCGTTTACACATTTAAATAATTTAAATGGACTCATCACCTTTATAACATCACTCCCATACTCTTGAATCCTAATTTTGAAAAGCGATTTTAAAAATTGTCTCTGATTGGCCAATTACACTTTTCAAATTAACATAGCCCTATTTAAACAACCCCTGCCAGGTTACTACTTTTATCCCATTCTGAAGAAGCCACTTATGGTGAAACGCGTTTATGGTTATTAATTCTGTATTTTACTGTGTATTTTAGATCAATAAAAGTTTTTGGGCTACTTTATTGTACCAATCCTCTTTTTATTGCACTCTTTATGCACTTTAAACAACTTTTTTTTACCTATTTCTGGCATTTTAACCTTTCCTGGTTACTTTTACTTCCACTGGCAATTTTAAAGTTCCAGTACTCCAAGAAATCCTAGGTGGGGATCATACCACCAGCGCCTATCCATAGAGCAGTACCTCTGCTCTATCATTGTGAGTATTATTTTATTTTCTCTACTACTCTCTTAACTTATCACAATTGAGAGCACTATTGCTGCTTTTTATTCTTCTATATTGGAGCCTTGGATCACCAGACGGTGCTGACGGACGTATTGCCGCTACATATCCTATAAGCGGGGATTATACCGCTGTACGCTATCCACACCAGAGCTGGCCATAGGTCCCTCAAATGTGAGTTTTTTACCTCTTCTTATCTGCACATTGAACCACATCAAAATTGAGAGCACTATTGTTGCTTTCTGTCTTTCTTTTACGAGTTCTGGACAGTGTTGACGGAGACCCCCTCCCTACATATCCCATAAGCGGGGATTATACCGCTGTACACAATCCACACCAGAGCTGGCTATAACTCTCTTGAATGTGAGTTCTCTACTTTTTGTTACCTATCACACCCTGAACTTTCATACTATACCATTAGTTGCCTCTACCTCTCTTGTATTTACATATATGGAACGGTCTACACTAGACGCATCCACAGAGGAATTCTATCAAGTATCCTAGACCATCTATTGGCACCCTAGCAATACTTTTCTGGACTATCTACCCTTATTTGGTGCAGCACTTCCGTATCTTTTTGTATCTCTCTTTAGTGGCCTGTAGTCTTTCAGGGGTGTTTGATGCACCGATGATGCCAATGGCTAGAGATATATTCTGGGACTCATGTACCCCTGGAACAAGGAAGTATTATCTCTCAGCTTGGAATTCACGGGTCAATTGGTGTATGGGACGGAACCTCGATCCTTTTACAGCCTCTGTATCCTCCATATTGAACTTTCTTGCGTCCCCGTTCTAGGAAGGTAAGTCCTACTAGTCCATCAATTTTGCAATTTCAGCGGCTCACGTTCCATTACAAGGGAAACTGAGCCGCGGATAGGTCGGAATCCCTTGGTTTGTAGACCACTTCAGGACATTTGGTTATGAAGACCCCTGCACCGAATGTTCCTCGATTTGGGATGAGGTCCAAGTTCTTTGTTAAAGGAGTGACCTTCTAACAGCAAATTGTCTTTAGACAACCGACAGCGAAGTTTACCCTCCTTTTTATGTCTGGTCTCTTTCCGTCGGATTTTGGACAGTCGAGCATTCCACATGGACGCCTACTCTTTATTTCCGGAAGGTGTCACTCTTCGGGTGTCTCGACGTACTAGATGTATTCAACTCCTTTTGGTAACCCATTTTTTTCCATCGGAACCCAACTTTGTGCGGTCCAGACACTGCACTCCTGCATTTGGCTACTTCATCCCGACAATTATTAGTGTCCTACGTTAAGCCACATGGGCCAGTCTCAGTTACCACCTTGGCCCGCTGGGTACGATGGCTTTCATCTCTCCCTGGGATTGACCCTTCCTTCGGCGCACACTCAGTTCGGGGTGAGGTGGCCTCTTACGCCTTCACAGCGGGGGCCCCCTTTATTAGATATATCGCTCTCGGCAGACTGGTGATGAGAACCCACCTTTCAGATGTTTAACTCTCGCTTTTCTTCCATTACCGTTCTCTCTCTATTACCTTAGCGTTAAAAATGCAAAATACTCACCACCTGTCATGTGATAAAATTGAAGATTATGCTAGCTTTAGTGTACTAATAATCATAATTTTAATAATGACAGGAGGCGAGTATTTCCCCCCCCCCCATTGAATTTTCCTACCATTCAGGTGGGTTTGCATCACCAGGGAGGTGATGTATGTTATCAATATAGTACTGGTCATTTTCTTGTGACTACGTAGTTGACTCTATTCACTCTTCATGGAAAGTTGGTGTTGTTTTTCATATATAGTTGATATATGTATAGATATTCTATATTAGGTAGCTATATTATGGTACGTAGGTTAAATTTTGCACACCTTTTATGTGCTGGTTGCTCATATTGTTCAGGTTTACATTAAATATCATTAAAACGCTCTCGGTCTCTTTCAGCTTAAAAGACACAAAGAGATCTTCTACATCAAGCATACAAGGATATTCGTTGTTCCCAGTTTTGAATGAATCCAGCCGTTCTTCATTGTTCCTGGAATTTGAACTGTCTTCGTTATTCTGTATGGTTCTTCAGTTGATCATGTGACTTGTGTTGTCAGTGGAAGGCATAACTTATACCCTCTGCCTGTCTCTGATTGGTTTCTTTTTTTCTCTATATGTCTTTGCTGCTATGGAGTAGTAAATGAAGATTATACAAAATACTCGCCTCCTGTCATTATTAAAATTAAGATTATTACGACACTAAAGCTAGCATAATCTTCAATTGTCCCTGAAAGCAGGAGTTTAAATGTTCTTGTTAATTTTTCAGTAATTGCCATTTTTGAGGCATCCTCAGGCAGGTCTTTTTTTTCATCGGTTCAATTTCTGATTAATTGTCTAGTTCCATACTAGCCACTTGTGGGGTGAAAAAGGCTAGGTGTTTTTCTACGATTTTGCCATTGGCCTTCTTGCCCTTCTTGCGGGTTAATTGTTATTTTTAAAGTGTTTTTTGAAGCGACTTAAAAAAAAAAATTAAAAATTGATTATTCTTTTTTTCCTTTGTATGTCCTCTGAAGGGAGGTATCTCTGATTCCCTTTCTTAGTATCCCTTGTTTGTGAGTGTCCTACAACCATTCTTGCTTCCTTGCTCTTCACTGTCCACTTTCCATGAGCGCTTGAGTATGTTAGATTCTTGGAATTATTTTGCAAATTCAGCCAAAAGCTTATATGGTTCTAATGCAGGCAGTTTTATTATTATTATTATAATTATTGTTATTTCCATTTATATAGCACCAACAGATTGCGTAGTGCTTTACAATATTATAAGAGGGGGGAATTAACTAAAAATAGGACAATTACAGGAAAACTTACAAGTAAACTTACAGGAACGATAGGCTGTAAAGGACCCTGCTCAAACGAGCTTACAGTCTATAGGAGGTGGGGTGTAAAACACAATAGGACAGGATTGAGCTTGATTTTATTGCCAAACCGTAGGAATGAACTTTAGTTTAGCTTTAGTAAAAGGAGCTATTCATTTTTTGAAGCTAAAGGGGTTTATTCACTTTATTGGTTATTCCTTCTCTTTTATTTCTATCTGTGTTGTTCTATAACACCTTCTTTACCTTTTGCCTTTTATCCAAGAAGCTTTCCTCTTTATCAGCATCTCCCATGCAGCTATAACATTTATAAAGGAAGCAGTAACTTAACAGACTTTAGTATGGACACTACATCCTTGACAGATTGGAAGGGAAAATTTATATTAATCCTTTTATATTGTGAGAAACAGGGACAATAGACTGTAGCAATTACTCAAAATCACACAGTTTGTGTTGCCTTCAGCGCACTCCAATTTTATAGCCATCACACTACCTTTGACCTTGGCAAAACAGAATAAAATGACTTCATAGATGCCATTATTTAAAAAAAAAGAAATGCAGAAGAGACTCAACTAAGAAGGTTATAAATTTGTTTACCTCACCCAATAATTACATTTTCACCCCTGTAGAACCATTGTGAATGCACAGGTGTATTGTAAGTGTGAATTTTTGTTCTTATATTTCCTTAAAGGATCACTATAGGGTCAGGAACACAAACATGTATTCCTGACCCTATAGTGTTAACACCACCATCTAGCCCCCCTGGGCCCCTCATGCCTCCATAAATATAGTAAAAATCTTATGCCCTTTTATACCCAAAGTCTGCACAAACGCGCACAAGGGTACATCCTCCTCTCTTTAATCACTACATGGTCCTTCGTCATCACCCCATGTTATCATTTTTTATTTCAGATTTATTAAAGGGACACTTAAGTCACCAAGACCACTTCAGCTCAATGAAGTGGTCTGGGTGCCAGGTCCCTCAGGTTTTAACCCTTCAGATGTAAACATAGCAGTTTTAGAGAAACTGCTATGTTTACATTAGGGGTTAATCCAACCTCTAGTGGCTGTCTTCCTGACAGCTGCTAAAGGTGCATCTGCGACGCTGGATGTGAAATTCGCATACAGCGTGCAGAACGTCCACAGGAAAGCATTGAGAAATGTTTTCCTATGGACTTTTTGAATGCCCGCGCAGCACTTGCTGCGCATGCGCATTCTGCTCCACTCGAGAGCTAACATCGGTAGGGGAGAAGAGGTTTGTTTTCCTGACACTATAGTGATCCTTTAAATGTTAGCACTACAAATCCCCCGGTGGTCAGGCGGTAAAAGCTGCACAACAAATTCCTTGGTGATCCACAATGCTATGAAAACCTAGACTGCACCTCTCTGCGGGGTCTCCATTTGGACAGTGGAGTGCCCTTTTCATCATAAACCAGCTGTTCTGTAGGCAGCACAACACATTTTTCTATCAGTTCATCTTAGCAATGGCAGAGTACCCCTCCAGATTGGACTCTGGATCCGCCCCTGCTTTGTATGTCAATACTATCCCCAATTTTGTGCAACAGCTTTTTAAAGAATCTCCACATAAAATCACTTTTCTTTCTTAAGGGTTAGGGAAAAAACATTTCTATGTTACATTTGATGCAAATACAAATGAAATATATTTTTTTAAATTAAAACTTGGGGGGGGGGGGAAGGTTTTTTGCTGTTTGCATTACGAACCAAATACTTCAAATTCCTACCTTTCACAGTATAAATATGAATACGTAAGGATTGAGACTAAAACCTTGGTATTTAAGCAGTCAACTGTTTTCAGCATTTGAATTCTTGACCCCAGGTTTATCAACAATTTACTGTATTTGATACAATCTAATATCCAGTAAAGCAGATTGAATAAACTGGATATTATCAAAAAGCTAACATTGTAGCAATATCATGCTATAGAGCTTGATGATGTATAAATTGGTACTGAATACAGTTATGTTACACAGAGGGAAAGTGACATTTAAAACAACCTTAACAGTAGCTTTACTTTTGCTACCATTTAAGAGTATTGAGAAATCATGGCTCATTTCCATTTGTTTTTACTTACAAAAAGCATTTGTGTAAATAGGTCTGTTTATGTTGTGTAGTATGTTTGACAAGGGGCTCTAGACAGTTTAGGATCTGTAGAGAGTGTGTGTGTGTGTGTATGTTCGTGTGCAGGAAATGTAGTCTGTCTGTGTCTAGGGAATATAGTGTGTGTAGTGGATGTAGTATGCGCAGGGGATATAATGTGTGTAAGGTAGTAAGGTAACCAGTACATGTGTATGGAATTCAATATGAATTGGGCAGGGGTTGTATTGTGTGTGGGATCAAGGAGCAAGGAGTTTAATTTGTTTGCATGAAGGGAACAAAGAGCAATTTCATGTTTCTTTTTTTCATTATTAATTTTATTTACTTGTACTAAAAATAAAAAAATAACATTTATTTCCTACTTCTCACATGCATACTCTTGACTAGGGAAGGTTTTTTTTTTATCCTTGGTGGCGGTTAAACTGTCAGTGCTTCTAGTCTGTACCATCCGTGGGTTCTGACCAAAAACATTCCTCTCACAAGCTTTGGCACTGGTTAGAGGCTGCGTGTGCCTCCTTTAGATAGCACTAGCCCTGTTAAAAGGCCAATGTTCAACCTTTTTATTTTCGTGCCAAGAAAAAGTTATGCAAAAATGGCATTTACTAGTGTCTGTATATAATCAGTTAGGAAGATGTAGAAAACTCTCCAAGCAAGGTGAATAATTTCCATATAGAAAATAGCATATTTATTGGTATTTATTAAATAGACTAAGAAACTTTTGTCTGGAAAAAAGTTTACATTTACGCAAAAAAGTCTACACCTGTCCTAGGAAGAAGTGTTTGTCGTAACGTCTGCCAATTTCACACATAGCTAGAGGACATTACTGGCAGCAGCTAATAAAAAGATAGTCACAAACATTGGCCATTATAGGAGGAACTAAACAACTGGATTCAACCCTGTTGTTTTTTTCATTTTTTTCAATTCTTTATTTTTGCAGTGCATAAGTGTATTAAAAGGCAGTCCTCCAGCATTTCCCACGCAGAACATGCGGGGCACAGGATAAACAAGCACTTTTTTGTTTTAACAACAAGTGAAAACAGTCTATTGTATAAGTAGATTTAGGATATATTTAAGCAGGGTCAATGCGTTGACTATGCTATGGACGTTTCATGTAATGCTGATACATAACATCTTTATGGAGATAGGCTATAGCGTTAAGATTACATGCATTGGCTAGCATAAGTAGTGAGCTGTATGTTTCAAAATAACATTCTAATCATGTCTATGTCAAGCACTTTAGAGAATTAGTCACCCTTGGTGGCTGGGTTATTTAAGCTGTCCCAGTGAGAGTGAGTTGTCGCCATGTCGGTCCCAGCACCACACATGTAGGGGGGAATCCCCTCTCTATCCCACACCAGTTCTGAGTATTCTGCACAGCAGGGGGCGAGTGATCGGCAGGGCAGGCATCAGGGAATAGTCCATCTCTGCTCTACCTTGGTTTTCTCGCTTTGGTCTCCCAGGCTGCAGCCTCGGTATGTTGTACTTGCCTCTGGTATTTCTTGCATGGTTGTTGTCAACCCTGATGGAGCGCTTGGTGTCTCCCGCGTGTGTTCTTTGCCCCCTAGTTTATCCCGGTTTGGGCTGGGTGGGGGGTGAGCGCTGGGTCGGCTTTCTGTGCTGTGTACCAGGCTCGGGTTTCTCAGATGGGGGTGAACGTTGTGCGGCGCTCCAGCTCCCCATAGCAGCTGCCATCTTTTGAGCTTGTGAGTCGCTTGGGCAACTTGACGCTGGCTTGGTCTGTGGGTGGGTGTTTCTCCGCCTTTGTGTGTTGCAAGGTCGGAGGACAGGAGCTGCTTTGCCGTCTGTGTTCGTGGGGAGGGAGCAGGTCGTCCTCCCCCGCCTGCGCACATGGCACCCGCCATATTGAGTACCTCGCTCGGTCCGGCCCATCAGGTGAGGACCGGGATCACCCCCCCAGTCCATAGGGGGGGAACCGGCCGGGTTCATCTGGATTCGTGCCCCTTGACAGGGTCCGGGATGCAGGATAGGCGGCTGTCCACCCCACTCACTGCCGGAGTAGGCCTCATGTTTCACTTCGAGATTCTCTCCTCCAGGGGACTGAAGTTCGGTGAGCCAGCATCTCCCTGGATCCAGTAGCCACTTTGTTCCAGGCAACCTCGCTGACGGTCAGTTTTAGTGTGGAAAATTGTGTTTTTGTTAGGTGTTCATTGGTTTAATCGCAGGAGCTGCTCTTAATTGCGACCCTCCATCTCAGCGATCCGGCCCTGCCCCCCCAACCCTGTTGTTTTAATGGCTGCCGCAAAGTAACTAATTGATAACACATATGTAATCTCACTGTTGGTATAGAAGTGCCGTGATTCATCAGTTTCTGTTTAATTAACATAGGGCTGGTCTGACATGTCTAAGATCATCACTACTTTAATGGCTTTATGCCAGGAAATTTATTATTCTTGAGCTGAACAGTTACACAACTTTCAGTCAGACTATAAATCTCATGGATCTTTTAAAACAAATATAAGCATAAATATTTTTCCTGCTTACATTGTTTTTTATGAGCACAAATAAACTGAATCATACGATTCTGATTTATTAGCAACCTTTGACCTTGGCAAAACAGAATAAAATGACTTCATAGATGCCATTATTTAAAAAAAAGAAATGCAGAAGAGACTCAACTAAGAAGGTTATAAACGTGTTTACCTCAACCAATAATTAAATTTTCACCCCTGTAGAACCATTGTGAATGCACAGGTGTATTGTAAGTATGAATTTTTGTTCTTATATTTCCTTATATTTACTTAGAGCCAGGTTTATACGCTCTAATCCAGGTGAGCGGTTTTCACTGATAAATTCCATCCACCTACTTTTACCAACATACTACACCAGATATTGTTTTTTTAATCATTTTATTAGAAGGAAAACCAGGAAATACCCTCTAGAGGATTTGTGATCCCTAATACACGTCTGCCAGAGTGATCTGTGCCTGTCCAATTAGGCTCAGAACCATGTGATTGAACTCAATCACCAAACCACTTTATTTTGACCTATTTGGATGTATTACACTATTTTGCTATTTCCCCCCTCAGGTTCCATACTAGTTCCGGGGGGTGAGTTATTTAATTCTATATGCTACACCTTTCAGCTAAGGTTGGCTTTCTTACTACCTGTGAATATATATCCACCTGTTCATTTTCATCATATATATCCACTTGTTCATTTTCATAATCCGGGTGACCAAGTATGGATAATAGAATGGAAAACTGTTCCCTTGGGCCCTAAGTGGCAGCGGCAGATTCTTGGCAAGATAGCCCAGATTCTGAGAATCCTTGTAAGATCCAGTTGAAGCGAACTACCCAGTCCCTGAAGCTTGATTAAAGTGAAATAAGGAAGTACGCAACGATTTTCATAAACCGTGGTTGAGAAAGATATCAGAGAGCAGCAAGTAGGTGTTTTGACGGCCATAATAAAGCCTGACCACCTACCAACTTCCCATAGCCAGAGTGTCTTGAAGGGACCTCTGTGAAGGGAAGAGAGGATCAGACGGACAACATTCCCTGCAGCCCTCACAAGTGTGAAGCTGAGGTGCCATTGCATGGTTTAAAATGTAGATGAAGACTTCCCTCATAATGTATTTATTTGTGTGTTTTAGTGTTTTTACTATATATACGGAATGCAAAGGTGATGCCATACAAGGCTGTGATAGTTGTATTAAGACTACAAAAACAGGTAACCAGATATCCCAAACTCTTATTTGGCACTCGCATTATGAATGCAAAGGATCTGTGTCTAAATACAGATACTTAGACACTGATTATAGTGTGTGTCAGCCAGTTTCAGGTGAACCCAGGTGCTTTGATCCCCAATTCTAACCCCGTACAATCTGGCTGGTTCTTCGAAATGCCTATTCTCAGGGGGCATTGATAAATAAAACTTGTTAAGTACCACCTCCTCCTTATGCATCCTACTATTCGATGCATGCTAAACAATTTCTGGTAGTGGAAAACCTTGGAACATATGTGGTAACCTAAAGTGGGAACGAACCTATGGGTTTAATGATAAATACCTATGCCCTAGTCCAAATAGGGACTTCAACTTTTGCCCATACTGGTCATGTGTAGGTTGGGCGACCTGGGGAAAACAGTAGACCAAGACCTGATAATTCAGAGGTTATCTACTACTCCTCATTGTAAATCAATAGATTGTAATCCTGTACACATGACAATTTCTAACCCCCAGCAATTTATTAATAAGTTTTGAAATCTTTTCAATTTCCAAATATATGGTACAGGAACAGACCAAGGACCCATCCTATAGATTGGCCTTGAAACCGAGACCCTGAATGCCCAAACTCATCAGGTATTCCCATTCCTTTTATGAGCAGATGAGTGTTGAAAATGAAGTTCCCCACACTGTTAAAAACCTGTTCATCGATCTGGCTGAGAGTACTGCAAGTAGTCTTAATAACTAACTGCTTTGTATGTGGAGGTACAAATATGGGAGACCAATGGCCATGGGAAGCGAGAGAAGTATGGTACCATGGTTCAGAGACAAATGAGCAACAGATGCCTTCCCACTCCAGTAATCAAGCAACCATACTGGAAAAATCAGAATGACAATTAAAAACATCCATAATCGGTCATGTATGCTTAGCTAGGGGAGGCCCAATATATAACACACCTGTAGGCGAGGTGACTTGTTTAGGGTAGGAAGCATTAATGCTAGTAGCCATAATACTACCTGGTGGTCAGCTTCAAATGTCTCAGAGCCTACCAACCCTTTTGTTAATTACACCAATTTAAGAGAGGTATGGTTTGATCTATCGGCTACATCTAACTGGAGAGCCTCAGAAAATGTATACTGGATTTGTGGTAAGAAGACGTATTCAGAATTACCACAAGATTGGCCGGGGGCATGTGTGCTATGTATGCTCAAACCATCCTTCTTCTTGTTACCAATCCAAACAGGAGAGACCTTGGGAGTTAAGGTCTTTAATGTAAACCATTGGAAGAAGCGAGTATCATTAAATATAGATAATTGGAAAGATGATGATGGCCACCCCAGCGAATTATTAATTACTATGGACCTGCTACTTGGGCTGAAGATGGTACTTATGGTTATCGAACCCCCATATACATGCTCAACTGCATCATAAGATTACAGGCAGACAGCTGAAGCAATTAACCTTCTGGCAAAACAGAATACCCATATGTAGTCAGCCATTTACCAAAATAGGCTGGCCCTTGACTATTTATTAGTGGTAGAAGGAGGTGTGTGCGGAAAATGTAATCTTAGTAATTGCTGTCTGCATATAGATAACGAAGGGCAAGCTGTGGTTGACCTTACTAGCCACATGGTTAAATTAACGCACGTACCTACTCAATTCTGGAACGGGTATAATCCAGGTAGTTTGTTTGGAAGCTGGTACGAACAGTTTGGAGGGTTAAAGGCACTGGTAGGAGGAGTGGTATTTATTATTATTTTATGCCTCTTACTACCCTGCTTGATTCCATTAATAATTTGGTCCATACATTGTGTTATTGAGAGCACTATAGAAAGGAAGACAGCAGCTCACGTAATGGCTATCTGGAGATATGAACCTCTAGCTCAAAGAGAAATAATTTGTAATCAAGTCGATGAGTTCTGAGAATTTATAAGATTCAGCTAGAATGCTCACATGGTCTCTCCTGTTTTGTAATTACCTGAGTGGTATTGGAAACGTATGGTAAGTGATGCATCTGGAGTACTCAGTATCAGAAGCATCAAAGGGGGAAATGTATAGTCTATAAAAAGCCTGTACTCCATATGCTCAGGGCTCAGATATTTTCTACATGAGTTCAGCTGAGGCCTGATTGGTGAGAATAAAGACCTTTGCTTCTTGAACTGACCTGTGTCCGGACTCTCTGTGTGTGGCTTCTTCAGAGTTTCCCTACAACATATTTAGTAAATATACCCCACTGATTCATGCATGCATTTTTCATGCATCTATTCATTGGGGGATATATCTTAAAAGAGCTTGCAAAAACTGCAACCCCATCCTTTTTCTCTGGAACAGACTTTCCCTCACTGAGATGCCTCTCAAACTATAACCATACACCGGTGCGCATCTGCTCAAGTGTGGGTCTGCCCATGCACATGCGCACAATCTGCGTTCTGATTTAAAGTATGCAGGGGTGAGACAGGTGCTCTCAAGTAGAGAACACCTGGCACGTATGTTAACTCAGGGGAACTATGCACTTTTATAAATTGCCTTTTTCATTTTTAATGGGATACTCCTCACCCATAAAGCATTTAGCAAGCTGGAGTGTTGAGCGGTCCTTTACGATTTCTTTCTCTATAATTCTTATATTTACACACTCAATGCTTATATTGCCATTGCGTATTTAAATATATATTCTTGTTGTGTTAATGCAAGAAAAATGTTGCCAAACAGTCCTGAATTCAGTGGGATCATCCCAATTTTGGACTCCTGTCCTGCCAACCTGTCCTACACACTAGAAAACTATCCCTGGCAGGTACAGTGCAAGCACATCATTAGCAATTCTCACATTATGCTGAACAAACTAGAACTATGCAGATATATTGTCAGCAGTGTTTTCTGCATGGTCTTCCAGAATGAGGTTGGTCACAAAGCTGTCAGCCTGCCATGCATTAATACCAGGCTGACATGCCTTTTATTTTGGGACTGAGTGAGACTTATCAGTATGGGAGTTGAATCAGTGACAAAAAAGGGGTAGCTGGTATAATATTAAGCCCCCACCACCCCTGCTCCAGATGTTGGGAGGTATTGAAAATGCATGAAATGCATACATCAAAACACTGGTATTATTAGCCTGCCAGTGATGCAACTTAGATATGGGACATATCAGCTTATATCCGAACCATGGAGAAGAGATTCCAAGATAGAGTATTTGAACCATGTGTGGTGCCTAATCATTAAATACATGAAGCGCCAATATAAAAAAGCAATAATCAATTACCCTAAGGTTTTTAAAGATATTGGTGGGCACCAAATCCCTATTAGAGATGTGTGAATTGAGTATTTTGAGAAAGGGAATAACACTGACATCAAGTACTTGTAAATAATCAATACAAACTTTATTGACTAACAAAGACTAACACAGACTTAATTAATAATCATTCAGCTTAAAATAAGCTTACAGGAACAGCTAAAAGAAACAGCTTAATAAAAAACAGCTTAATAAAAACAACTTAATACATCACCATAACAGAGAGACTTGCTGCATTCGACTGAGAGAACTTCTAGCTATCCAGCTTGAAGGAGACCCTCTCCTACTGGGAAATCAGCTTAACCAGCAATACGCGTCCATATTACAGGTGGGTAGTACTCCAATGAGTGCCAAATTCTCTCGTCTTTTAAGTTATTAATAATCAATGGGGTAAATAGTCTGTACTTTTTTTACCAAATTTTCTTATCAGTGCAGCCCAGCAAAGACCTTGCAAATAGCATTGGATGGGACCTGCAGTTGGCCAGACTCCCAGTCCCACAACAACGCCATGCCAGATCTGTGCGGTTAATTATCTCTATTCTCATAACTATCTAAAAAGCTAGCTCTGTTCTCATAACTATCTTGTGAAGCTATGCATGAGTACTGTGTTTTGTGGTTATGAACATTTTCAGTACTGTGTTCCAGTGCCAACTTGACTATCTATAATAGTTTGATTTGCTCAATAGTGATCAATCAATGATTCTTAATTAATATGCAATATTATTATCACACCATGTTGAAGAGATACCAAGACAGTTGTGACCAGCTATGATGAGTGACTACTGCTTATTCTTTCAGAAGCCAGATACCTCAGCATAGAAAAGACAAAAACAATTAACATATAGTGTATAAGTTCCTTACACATGTTTTCTTATTTTGTGTTTCAATATAATTTAATGTGTTACTTTATATTGATGTGATATTATATTTATAACTGTATCACAACAAAACTATCACATTGCAAATCTACACTGGCACTCCCTTACATGCCCTAAACAACAAAATCCATATATAAATTAGGATGCCCACTCCTATAGCTACTAAAATTCAATACTTTATTAAAAATGTCAATAACAAACATATAATATACACAAAGCTATCAAACAAAAAAGACACAGTGCATTAAGGCTAAAATGCATATACCAAGGTAATTGCCATACACTTGAATAGCCTAACACAAGCATGTCAAACTGGCGGCCCACAATGGATATATTTGCAGCCCACCGGCCCTTGAGCCACTTTGTGTTGTGGCTTTGACCATTATATTTATATATTATATATTATATTATATTTCTTGTCTTCCTTCCCACGGCCGATCGCATGCTCTCATAGGCCAGCCACTCTCCCTTCCCTCCCGCTCACAGTGCCAGAAGAGTGTCTGGCCTCCTTGAGCAGAGAAGAGCAGGGCTGGAACTGGAGGACGGGCGGCTCATCTTAAGGTAGGGAAAGAGGGACTTGGGGGACCTTCCTGTGTAGTGTGCTAAATTGGGGAGAGGGAGTAAGCAGTGTATTAATTTTAGGGAGGGGGCACTGTATTAATTTGGGGGAGGGAGGAGACCTATGTATTAAATTGGGATGGGGGGCAGTGTATTAAATTGGGGGAGGGAGTGGGCAGTGTATTAGAGTGGTGGGAAGGGGGGCAGTCAGTTAAATTGGGAGAGGGAGAGGAGTGTATTAAATTAGAGTGCTGGGAGGAAGGGCAGTGTATTAAATTAATGGGTAGTGTATGAAAATGAATGGAGGGGGCAATGTATTAGAGTGGAGGGAGGGGGGCTGTGTATTGGATTGGGTCTGAATGGAGGTGCTGAGATGCAGGTTGGCCGCGCAGCTTTTTAACACACATGCACACTAGCCTCCCAATGCTTTCCTATGGGAAAGCATTGGGTAGGCTGAGATCATCTAGTGTCAGCGAAAGTGTAGAACACACTCATAGGACTTCAAAATAAACAATATAACATAATTAGTTTTTTACAGCTGTGCAACAGCATACATTCACCATTTAAGTCCTATTACCAACCATTTCTTAATATGTCAAGGTAGTTGGACTGAAACATTGGTTATTTGCAAATGCACGTCTCCTTAAAATAAAAATTCGCTCTTTTGTTTACTTTGAAGCCCTACGAGCGTGAGGACGTCCAGTGTCGGTTAGGCAACTTTTTTTATACTGTACTTTTCTAAATAACAAACAGAAATTAGTGCTTAGCCCAAAACTCACAACGGTTAACTCCGACAACCGTAAAATATAAAACAAAACATCAAAAAAGAATGTGGTACACCGTCATAAACAGATATATATAGTGTGTGATCATACCAAAATTGACACCTTTACCTTGACAAAGTCTTGCTGACGAAACCGTTCAGTATTTAAGCATTTTCAGTGATATCCTGCAGCCTGGATTGATTACTATTCAAGGAGAACTATTACCCTGCTGAATTTTGGCGAGATTACATCCATCAGGGCGGTCTCTAACCAGGACTTATGCTGAGAGACCACTGCTGTATATGATAGAAGGGATTTTGCCTGTTTGAACTTTTTGTTTGCGAGTGCAATATTATCCCTTTTATTCCATTTGTGTGTGATTTTACACTATGTTGTTTTTCTATGTTGTTTTAGTAAAGTAAAATATCTAGAATATTTTTATCTCTATTCTGACTGATGTATTTACACTTTGAAAAGAAGTATATTCTAAAGTATGTATACTTTGTCTCGATTTTGGTGTGACCACACACTATATATCTGTGTTTATAACAGTGCACCACACTCTTTTTTGCTGTTTTGTTTTATACTTTTCTAAATAAGCTTTTTTTTAATAAGTTTTTTTTTGCGGCCCACATAAACTTAAACCTTGTTTATTCGGCCCATGCTAGCCTTCGAGTTTGACATGCTTGGCTTTACAGGATAGAACGTGAGCCACAAATCCCCCCAACGTTTCGGCACCTTCCAGTTTGCCCTATTTAAGTGGAAACCATTCATGGAGTGTGACTCTGTGAAACGATGTTTGATGTCCTCATGTTTGCATGTCACATCCAGAGTCCTTTAAATTCCTATAGGAAAGCATTAATTCAATGCTTTCCTATAGAAAAGGCCTAATGCCTCACTGTGCATTCAAATTAGGCTCCCTCTCGACACTGATGTCAGAGGAGGAGAAGGAGTCAGCGCCTAGCTCTCTTGGTGCTGGCTCTGCCTTTGCCACCTCCAATGTCAGCGTGAATCAGGTGAGCAAAATGAAGGGCTATTTAACCCTTTAGGTGCTGTGGGGGTAGGGGTTAGAGGAACACTTTAATGTCAAGAATATAACTTTGGACTCCTAACACTATAGTGTTACATTCATTTCAATATTAAAGCCCACATAAAGTCTTTTTCCACCTTGATTGCCCAGTCAACACAGAGCAATCAAGCCAATCAGGGTGGAAGTTGAGGAAGAATTTTTTTTTGGGAGATTGCAGTATTTTGCATATTTTTCCATTTTAAAGGGACACTATAGTCACCAAAACCACTACAGCTTACTTGAGTTATTCTAGTGCCTACAGTCTGTTCCTGCAGTGTGAGCAATGAAAACGCTGCCTTTTCTGAGAAAAGGCAGTGTTTACATTGCTGTCTAGGAACACTTCTAGTGGCAATCACTCAGATGGTCATTAGAGGTGCTTACTAGTCCAGTGTTGCACAGTGTGCACTGGTGTTCAGTGTTTCAACACTCTGCATGGAGACTCTGAATGCTTCCCACAAAGATGCATTTATTTAATGGAGGGGTAGTCAACCTTTTAATACCTACCACCCACTTTTGTGTCTTTGTTGATGGTAAAATGTCCTTACCACACACCAGTGCCGCAGTAATTGAATTGAAAATCACCTTTTTTACTCTTACTTGAATCCTGTACCCAACTAACGAATGGATTACTTACACCGATTCGTTAAACGAATAACGGACCACCCGGTCCCTGGCGTGTGCCGCCACTTAACCCCGGACACCTTTCAAACAACCGAACGACCGACCACCCTGCGAGGGGAGTGTGTTACCACTTGATCGTCCAGAGAGTTGCGGTCTGAAGTTAACCACAGGTTAATTGACGGCCTCCGGGCATTCTCGTTCGTGCCTTATCTCCCGATGGTCTAACTACCGAAAGGGTCACGAACGGGGACCGACTACATCCTGGCGTGTGGCCTCAATTAGAATGTTGAGTGTTGCGGTTAACCACAGGTTAAGTACCCCCTTCACGGCGGTCTACGTTCGTCTCCCGAACAGCTGAAACATCCAGCCAGAGAGCGGGGTTTCGTGCACAACTCTGGCCGTTACTCGTTCCACGAGTTTGATGCCGAGGTCCCACTGCCTATTGACTCACTCAAAAACATGGCCGCCATATCAAGCTCGGGACCAAATATGCGAACGGACTTTGCAACGGAGAAACCAAGCATATGGTTCGTGGGTTTGAGGGGTTTTCACTCCTTCAGCAACATTGGATGGGGGGTGCGAGGGAGAGGGGACCTGCAGTGCCAGGAAAACGATTTGTTTTCCTCGCACTGGAGTGTCCCTTTAACCCCTTAAGGACCATGTCATGTGTCCTTAAGGGGTTAAAATCCAAACTGCAAAATGTAAGTTTAAAAAAAGACATACAAAAACAAGTGGTGGAAGGGTAGCAGTGCCTTAGTGAGGTCCCCAGTTTTAAATCAATATGCAAGATAAAAGAAACAAGGGGTCCCCAATGGTATAGTATATTTTTGTAGTTGATAGAAGAATAAAGAAAAGCACTTCCAATTTTCTGGAGATTATAAATATCTCCAATGATATCGCATGGGCGGTATGATCCCCGCCTGTGGATATACACGTAGTCCTGGTCTGGTCAGATCTTAGGCTCGTAGCCAGCAGCAGGTGTGTGATAGTAGGGTCCCAAATGACGTGGGGAATTGCCATTGAAGTAACTAAATGACCTCCATTTGTTTAAATATACGTAGGGATTTAGGATTGAGCGCAGGTAACTTTTTCTTTGGTTTTTACTGTATGTATTGGGGCTGATGTGTACTGTGGTCATGCTGCTGCCCAGGAGTGATGGGAGTGAGCGCAGGACTTGTTTTTTTGGATTTGTATTCACTTTTTGTATCACACAGCTATGTCCATCCTATGTGTTCCCTATTAAGGGTTAATACGTATATAGGTGTGTATATAAAACATACCCCTCTCTGTCTCATTAGAGATATATTTGCTAGAAGCTCGAGGAAGCAAGGTGAAAGGTCAGTGTAGGACCCACCTGAGGGGGTCTGCCTTGATGTTGACAGGCGGCCATTCCATCCAATGGCCATTGGAGTAACTAAATGACCTCCATTTCTTTAAATATACATAGGGATTTAGGAGAGAGCGCAGGTAACTTTCTCTTTGGTTTTAACATACCACCTATGCCATTGAACAAAGCCAGTCTTTGCGAGTGCCTCTTTTAATTATTTGTATTATTCTTTTATCAGAGTACACTATATTTTGTTTTTTTTCTTTATTCTTCGATCAACTACAAAAACGTACTATACCATTGTAGGCCTCTTGTTTCTTTTATCTTGCATATTGATTTGAACCCGTGGATCCCACCAAAGTGCTGCTACCCTTCCACCACTCGTTTTTGTATCCACCACCTGGAGGAAGAGACTATGGTTCGGGTTGTTACAGCTGCCTACCCACCTTTATACAAGCACTAAAAATATTACTTGATATTTGTTTTAAAAAGACAACATTCAATTCACTACAATATGTTTTTATGACCAAAGTACACAGAGTTTAAAAAACTATCCAAAATAATTGAACAGGTTGAAGTTGATGGCTAAAGGAAGGAAGTTAAGAGAAGCCTTAAAAATACTGTTGGTTTTAAATAGTAAATGAGCTCACGATGTGTTGGGGTGTTTATTAGAAAAGGTTGCAAGCAGTGAAAGAGGGCTAGCTAGTGAGTTTGTGATTCGTAATGACATTTTGGTTCAGAACTTGCAAGAGGATGTCAATGTTTTGTTTAAAGGGCAAGGAAAGGTTGCATACACAAAATATATTATTATAAAAAGGCAAAACATGAGATGCATAAAATGAGTGGCATATTGACTAAAGTTTTTAAAATAAATGAGGAGTTTGATTAAGGATTTGCAGGAAGATGTTTTTTCTGAACTCACTAAAAACACCTGCCCTTAAAAGTGAACCCTGATGTCTGTCTGTATCTTTCTCTTATCAATAACATTTTTTGTATGATAATGAATTCAAGGAATACTATGGTGTTAGGAATACAAACGCTTTTACCTAATCCTATAGAACCTATCTAACAAATGAGGTTACCCACCTATGCCCCCTCCCTCTCCCACTCCCTTCCCCTCCTCCTGCGATTTTGGAATTTTAAAGCATATTTTACTTTTTTACTATCAGTGTCTCTGTGTTGTCAAGACTGATGATCTCAGCCAATACAGTGGTTTCCCATAAAAAAAAAGCATCGGGAGGCAACTGCACACCGAAACACCACGCTGCGCTAACCAGATAGACTCTATGAGACCATTTGATAGAATCAGCTGAATTTTCCTCAGATATTTTGAATGAAGCACATTTAAACACTGCAATGTTAAATATCATAAAAGACCATTAAAGGTTTATAGATGGCTCTAGGGCACTGATATATCATTATGTCCACCTAATAAATAATTCAGCATTACATAACTTTTATATACACTAAATTAAATTACTAATTTACTTATAGGTTAGGGTATGTTCGTGTTAGTGCTAAGGTTAGATATCACCCAACAGTTGCAGATTCAGCAAGACAATTTTGTGGTCCCTTTCCAATACCATGTGTTTGCTCTCTGGTGCAACATTAACTCATGGCATTGGGCACATTATTGGTGTTTGGTGATTGGCCAGGTGTTAGAAGAAATGGCCAGCACAATTGTCAGTTATGTTTCCACAACTACACAAAAATTCCCAGCTTGGTACCACCGGCGGATCCAGAGTCTTATCTCGGGAGGGACACTCATAGATTATTTAAAGAAACAATCCAGGCACAATAACCACTGCAGCTCTCTGTAGTTGTTATGGTGCCAGGAGTGCCGTGGCACCCTCCCAGTGTAAATAGTCAAACTGTTTAAAAACAGTTTGACAATTTACCTGGTGTCTGCCAGGATGGGGCTGTACTAGGGGATAGGGCCCCTAGTAATGTGTCTGTGTGTGTGTGTGTATGGGAGGCACGGAGTGTGTGAGGGATGCAGGGTGGGTATGGGAGGCAATGTGTGAGGGGTGCAGAGTGTGTGTGTGTGTGTGTACGGGAGGCAGTGCATGTGGGACAGTGTGTGTATGGGGGTGCAGTGGGAGCACTGTGTGTAGGAAGCAGTGTGTGTTTGTGTGAGTGTTTGTATAGGGAGCACTGTGTGTATGAGGGTGCAGTGTGTGTGAGGTGCAGTGTGTATGGAGGAGAAGTGTGTGTGGGGGTGCAGTGTGTAGGGAGGAGAAGTGTGTGTATGGGGTGCTGTGGGGGAAGTGTGTGTATGGGGGTACAGTGGGGGAAGTGTGTGTATGGAGAAGAAGTGTGTGTATGGGGGCTGTGGGGGAAGTATGTGTATGGGTGTACAGTGGGGGAAGTGTATGTATGGGGAAGAAGTGTGTGTGTGGAGGTGCAGTGTGTATGGAGGAGAAGTGTGTGTATGGGGGGTTGTGGGGTACAGAGGGGGAAGTGTGTGTATGGGGAAGAAGTGTGCATGGGGTGCTGTGAGGGCAGTGTGTGTGGTGGGGCAGTGTGTATATGGGGGGGCCGTTGGGGCAGTGTGTGCGTAGTTGAAGGAGGGGGCAGAGCAAAACAGATGTTTTTTTTTTTTTTTTTATTAAAAATATATTATTTCCAATACCTGGTGGTTCGGTGGAATCCCTGGCGGTTCTAGTGGGGAGTGAACTCTAGCCTGCAGCTCCTGAGGCTAGAGTTCACTCTCGCGAGAACAGAACTGTGACGGAACGCTGGCACTCCGTGCGTCTTGGTTCTCAGCACTCAACATGCGCATCACTTGATGGACCACCTCATCTGAAGGGTTTGGGCCAAACCAGACCAGCCGCGCCTTTACTTCCTTCATGAAATCAGCACCCTCATAGCACTGTGACAGGCGGATTTGCAATTCACTGGCTGCTGTCCAGGGTCTTGCTAGCTCCATGTTGCTGTAGGTAGGGACGCTGCGCAGAGGCTAGCGTTGCCCTCAATTATAAATCCGTAACTCCACACGTTACCGGTGTCTCCGAGCTGCTGGTCCTCGCACTAGGACGCCATCCCGCCGCTGCCACCAAATGTGACGGAACGCTGGCACTCCGACTGAGTACCTCCGCCAATCGATGCTCCTAGTGCTCGCTGAGGACTCCAAGCACTCCAACCGACACCATCAGCACTGCAGACCCCACTTCCAGCGATGCAACTGCGCCGGGGTCTCTGCTGTTTCCACCCACCCTGGACCCAAGGCCAGGATCCAGCTTCCAGTGGGTGAACCTCTCTTTCCCCAGAGAGCAGGAACAGGAACAAATCAATCTATTGCAAGAGCTTCCTCTGGGGAGTAAGTGATTATAGCAATCCCCAGAGTGTAGGTATCCCTTCCCCCAAACATGAGCCAAGGCTTAATGCTGGAACAAGACTGATTTACTGGCACACAGAACTCACAATTTATGCAACACAAAACTCCTCCTCTGGGCCAGGCTAGATAATTGAGTTTCTACAATACACAAAGCTCAATTATCTGCTGGCCAGAAACATTACAATTCTTACAGCATTCATAACTTCTAAAATATACATCACAGGGACCCCAAAACATGCAGTAACCCCATAAAAAGTATATCCTTGGAACCGGGGGATCTGGGTGAACCACATATCCAAAATTCACCCAGATCCGTTCAGTACTTTGGAAAATACAGTTTAATGCAGATTCTGCAGAACATATACAGGCTAAATGAAAAACAATTACTGTATAATGTGTCCCCTGCTGTATAGTCCAAAACCACTGCACGATGTCTCTGTGCACCAAATACTGGCGAGATGGCACCGTGTTGAAAAGTCCAAACAGTGTCTGTGAGTTAAAATGGCCGCCATCCATTGTTCTCACCATGTGCTTCTGATACAGGAAATGGTGGCCACCCAGTAACTCCACAGTATGTCCCCAGATGGTTCTTAAAGGGCCAGCAGCAGCACAACACAAATCCATTATGCCCAAATCATGTCTTTAAAGGGCAATACATCCCAGGGGCCATAGTCACAGGGCAAGAGGCGGGCAAGCAGTCCTCTCCAGGCACAAGTGGCGAAGGGCACTTCGTCACAAGAACGTTGCCATGGTAACCACGTCAATGCTCGGTGCTCGCATGCTGAGCTCCTCCCAGGTCTCCTCTCCCTCCTCTCTCCGTGCCGGCTGCCACCAATGTGCCTGTGGACCGGTGAGTGAGATCTCTGATCTCCCCTCCGGTCCGTGAAGGCACTTAGCAGGGCCGGCGCTTGGATAGCACCGGCCCTGCAGGAGAGAGCATCGGCTCTTGAGGGGGGAGCAATTTCCCCGTTGCCCTGCCCCTGGATGCGCCACTGCTTGGTACGCAAATGAGCACAGACAAGCATCAGGTTTCAAACTTCATCATGGATTCTTACAGGCACTATTAGACGAGAACACAGTCTTAAATTTCGTTTTTTCTAAACTTTTTTAATATGAATTTTAATTCAAAAGGACCAGTGAACACAAACCAGCCATCAGCTATTCACTTTCCAACTTTTGGGTCTTGTTTACATGTTTTGCTGGGAATTCTGGAATAGTTGTGGAAATGTGATTTCCCCGTTGCCCTGCCCCTGGATGCGCCACTGCTTGGTACGCAAATGAGCACAGACAAGCATCAGGTTTCAAACTTCATCATGGATTCTTACAGGCACTATTAGACGAGAACACAGTCTTAAATTTCGTTTTTTCTAAACTTTTTTAATATGAATTTTAATTCAAAAGGACCAGTGAACACAAACCAGCCATCAGCTATTCACTTTCCAACTTTTGGGTCTTGTTTACATGTTTTGCTGGGAATTCTGGAATAGTTGTGGAAATGTGATTTAATGGAACATGAGTACTCAAGGAGGACTTCCCACGGTCCAACCTAAGATATGCAGATGAGACACAACAACTTTTCAATTTTCTTCAAATTGTAGGGAGTTTTATAATGTTTTCTCTTCCTACAAAAACCACAAACAGAACAGCAGTCTTGTATTTCTTCAAAAAGCTAACATCTTTATTCATGCTTTTGTTCTCTTTCATTTGGTTCTGATGAAATGTACATCTGAGTAGAGACAATCATTTTTGCAGAATTCACAAAGATCCCTGACAGTGACATTGCCACTGGGGGTCCAGTGGCCGGAGAGGGGGTAGACAAGTAAAGGTGAACTTGTCCCTCCTGGGGACAGGCATCTTACTTCGGCTAGTCCTCTTCATCTCCTGGCACTTCAGAAAGTACAGCATTAAAGTCTATGAGGATCCCGTGGGATCCTCCCTAGACAGAGTGAATTCCATGCAGCCATCAGTGTTGACAGCCAGGCTGATTGACGCTTCTAGTGTCTAGAAGTCTCAGGCATAGGAAATATACAGAGACTGAGTATTCCCTACTTTGTCTCAGTCTACCTCTTGACTTCACATCATTCAGTAATGTTAGTGGCTGAGCTGGGTGCATACATTTAATAAGAAAGTATTTTTCTGGCGTGATGGGGTGTGGCTACAGGTAGGCTTATTGCGCATCCTTCTGCAAAATATTATTTTTTTAATGCAAAAACTATAAAGATTTACACGTGCAAAAAATATAACATATTAATGAGGCTGAATGCTTTAAAGTTGTATTGGTGCCCGGAGAGTCCCTATAAAAGTTGAAGTAAAACAAAAAGTTGTCTCACAGTCGGTAAAAAATTAGAACACAGTTAACATTTCCCAATATGTCTTCATAATTTCATGACTGTATAATAACATAATGTAATGTATTGACAAAAAATGTCAGCAAGCAAAGATCCCTCTATATTTATAATTTAAAATTTTGTGATCAAGTAAAAAAAATAAATAAATAAAAAGCTACATTTGAAATAAAGTGAACTGTCTTTCTCGAAAATGTGCGTATGAAGTGAGGTTTATTACAGAAGACAGGATATAAACACATCACAATTTCCCAGCAAAGTTAAGGAAACAGAACTCTCCAGAATACAGCCAAAATCAGCATTAAGTAGAAAAAAACATGCCAGATAATTCACAATAAAATGTAGACAACTCCTTTAAGATTAGACTGTTCTAAACAATTTTAGTGTTTGTTTTAAAACGTTCAATGACAGTCGTGGGATTGCACATTACTGCAAATGTGAATAAGCCACCAAACTAATGCAAAAACCCCAAACAGGATACAAATTACACAAAATGTTTCTAGATATCATTAAGAAAAAATACTTAAAGTCAAATATTGTTTTGTAATCACACCACTCACAAAGTGATAATTACACAATTTCAACATCCTATAAAATGTGCCAATTGTCTGTTTTAAACATTCTGCTTCATATTCTTCTTGTATCAACATGTTACATTTCACCATCCATCGCCTATTTCTTAAATCAATATTACACACCACTTACGTAGTGTAGCTATCAATATATTATAAACTACAGTCCTGGAAATATACATATAAGTGTAGGTTATTCTTCTAGTAAATGTAACAATCGAATTTTCCTCATGAGAGGTGCGGAAGGGAGAGAAGGAGCGATGGGTGTTATTGAATAAACATTAAAAAAAAAACTACTAACCTGTATTTGAAGTTTGAAGTGAACATGGAACGTTCATAAGCAAAAGAAATGCAATATATCCTTTGACTCCTAGAAATGTGTTAACATAAAGATTGATTAAGGAAATGTTTCCAGCACATAGACAGAGATCATTCAGATTGTTTTAAGTAATCATTAAGCAAATAATTGATATCTTACCACTCATTATTTTTTAGCAAAGTTGCGTGCAAGAAAGGAAAATTGAGCACCTCTGTTTTCACAGTGCAGTAGCATTCACTGTGTTATCCCTCCCTCAGTCATGAAGAACCGCCCTCTCGTGAGCATTGGTTAAAAAAAAAGAAAGGTAAAAAAATTGGTATCCTGGAGCTATCGAAAATGTTCAAGAACAGCAGGCTGAAACATTCTTCATTTCACTTAAACGAACGCCCACATAGTTTGCAGAGTACTTTTTTTTTTAGGAATAGATGTACCGAGTTCAGCTAGTTTCTTTTCAATAAGGCTTTCTAAACATACATTATTTCTGTTTTACGCATCCCAAGACCCTGCCTAAATTGCAAAACTGCATGAGTAACTGCATATATGTATGTGTGCGTTAGTTTTACTAAAGGATTACCTCTGCCCTACACAATGTCTAATATTAAATGAAAATAAAAAAAAAACAATAATAATTTCAAATATACTTGACAATGTAATCTATAGTTTACAAGTATGTTCTCTTAAGATCGTTTTATCTTGCGTGCAAAAATATTGTTTTTATAAAATGAAAAAATACAAAGGGAACATAATTTACTTTGTTTACAAAGAATGCTCTAAACACTAAAATGTGAATAATGAATATATAGTAAAACATAGGTGGACTGTTGGTAAATAGATGTACATGCATGCTATCTAACTTCCTAGTTAATTAAGCAACTGTCTAGTATCTAGCTATTCCTTTTTTCAATATTTATTTTAGCTATACAAAATACAGGGGCATGTTCCCAAACGAAGGGGATGGATATATATATAAAGAAATGCTACAATGTGTTCAGTGGTGTGCTCTGGAAAAATTTAATATAAGGGGATTTATAACTAAATTGCAAGCAATGTTTTTTTGTGTGTGTGAGAGAGTTAGGATGCTCTCTGCAGCTTCAACTTCTTGTTTACATTGTACCAATATTATAATGATTGAATAACAAAATTAATTAATATGAATTGTAATGTGCCTTGATATGCGATTACTGTGGGCACAAACATATTTCTATGTCAATCTTCTTTTGCTTCTTTTGCTATCAGCTCGATACTGTGGAATACTCATGAACTACTGCACAGCCGAGGTTTATGGAATATGCATTTTAGATGTTACACAGAGTGAACCTATTGTGCAAGCAAATAGAAGCATTTGTAATTAATTTACCAAGTACAAACACACAATATTTAGCCATTGGCTCAGCCCTCCACTACTCTAGCGAGGCAGCATTGGCAATATTATTCATAGACCAAAAACATAGAAAGAAATCTATTTGCGGACCTCTCAGCTTTAACAAATGGCCGTAGAAGAGAATTTATATTGGTCACAAATCCCCTCCGCTACCATGGAGTGCAATATCGTTATGGATACCCCACAAAGCTACTTATTTGGAAGAACAACAAAAAATGCGTAATAGAGGAACCAGATGATGGACTGCACCTCCTTAGAGAATGGGGACTTTTCCGTTTACCCGAACAATCAGCACAAGCTCCGAAACCACAAAGAAGATTATCTGGCGAATGTCAGATGGCGGGTTTGCTTTAATGGAATAAGTAGATTGGTGATACCTTTTCTAGAGACTGTGCTTGTCGGGCTTCTCAGTCTCACCCTGCCACTTATAGATGACACCCGCTGGTGATATCTCTATACCAAGTGTGTATGTATATGTATAACAGTATTTGGGCACAAAGGGGGCACATCACATTTCTTAAGAAGTTAGGGCTACACACTAATAATCGCTCTGCTCAGATAAACAAAAGGTTAAAAAGGGCCCCCTAGCTACGGTTGCTCCCAGGCACGTCCTTCTTATATTGTTATACTTCTGACTGACTACATAAAGAGACCAATTATTTAGTCTATACGCATTACCCACCCATAAAACACACTGGTGGGAAGGGAAAGGGTCTGACATGAAGTCGAACGTATATAAGATCAGCATAGGCTTGGATTATTAAATGTTTTCACAGAATGGCTGTTTAAAGGGTTGGTACACATGGATGCACTAAGTCTCTAATTTCGTACCCCCAGTTGAGTCTGCCACCCGGGCATTAGGTGCAGATGCAGACTCAACTTTGGAAATGCCCTTCCTTAACAGGGTACGTTGTAAATACTTTTGTTCTTTTCTTAAATTTCTGTTGACTACTGTACAAGGGTTTAATGTTATTGAATGTGCTTCACTTGCTCTGTTCCGTATGTACTGTCGAATCTTACTTTCCACTCACACACAGGGGGCGTCCATCCTTCTCACGGGGCGACACTATGACTCTTACAATGTAATTCTCTCCCACATAGGGGCTTGCAAATTAAGCGCAATGGATGCATTCCAACATCCTACTAACTAATGGTGGCATCCTCTGGTTATTTTCTCCATTAACTTAAAGGGCCTCAACAGTCCACATAAAAGAAAAGTAGAAGCCATGGGTGTCCGCAGGGGGTAAGGGCGGGCACTTGCCCCCTTTGGATTTTAAGCTTGTTCTGCTATTTTTCATGTGAGATTGAAAATACAGTGCAATACCGGCACCGGCCAGTAGGTGGTGTTGTGTATGGAGAGAGACAGGGATAGGAAGCTACATCTTATCCCTGCTTCTCTCTCCTGACTGAATCTGCAGGGGAGCAACACATGCAGCCAGCAATGACAGCTCCAGACAGCCTACAGATCAGGTAAGTGAGGCATGAGGGGGAGAGATAGCCTATAAATTGGGGAAGTGAGGCATGGGGGCAGCCTATAGATTAGGGAAGTGAGGACTGGGGGCAGCCTATAGATTAGGGAAGTGAGGCATGGGGGCAGCCTATAGATTAGGGAAGTGAGGCATGGGGGCAGCCTGTAGATTAGGGAAGTGAGGCATGGGGGCAGCCTATAAATCAGGGAAGTGAGGCATGGGGGGAGCCTATAGATCATAGATATGAGGCAGGGGGGAGGGGAGAGACAGCCTACAGATCAGGTACGTGAGGGATGGAGGGTGCAGCATACAGATCAGGTAAGTGAGGGGGGAGACAGCCTATAGATCAGGTAAGTGAGAGATGGGAGGGTGCAGCATACACATCAGGTAAGTGAGAGATGGGGGAGAGACAGCCTATAGATCAGGTAAGTGAGGGATAGGGGGTGGAGACAGCCTAAAGATCAGGTAAGTGAGAGTTGGGGGGGTGCAGCATACAGCCTAAAGATCAGGTAAGTGAGAGATGAGGGGGTGCAGCATACAGATCAGGTAAGTTAGAGATAAGGGGATCCACCTACAGATCAGGTAAGTGAGGGATGGGGGGAAGCAGCCTATAGATTAGGTAAGTGAGGGATGGGGGAGACAGCCTACAGGATGGGTCAGCATGGAGCAGGAAGGTAAAGTAAGAGAAAGAGCAGAAAGGACAAGGAACAGAAATGAGCAGGAAGGGACATCAAGGAGCTGAAAGGGGCAGCAAGGAGCTGGAAGGGACAGCAAGGAGCACAAAAGGTAAAGTAGTAGAAGGAACAGAAATGATCAGGAAGGGGCAGCAAGAAGCATGAAGGGGCAGCAAGGAGCAGGAAGGGTTTGCAAGGAGCACGAAGGGTCAGCAAGGAGAAGGAAGGGTCAGCAAGGAGCAGGAAGGGTCAGCAAGGAGAAGAAATGGTCAGCAAGGAGCAGGAAGAGTCAACAAGGAGCAGGAAGGGTCAGCAAGAAGCAGGGAGGGTCAGCAAGGAGCTGGATGGTAAAGAAGCACAAAGGTAAAGCAGAAGGAGCGGAAAGGATCAGGAAGGGACATCAAGGAGCAGAAAGGGTCCGCAATGAGCTGGAAGGGGCAGAAGGAGCACAAACGTAAAGCAGGAGAAGGAGCAGAAATTAGCAGGAAGGGTCTGCAAGGAGCAGGAAGGGTCTTCAAGGAAAAGGAAGAGTCTGCAAAGAGCACAAAGGGACAGAAGGAGCATATTGGAAAAGGGGAAGAAAGATTTAGAAGGAGCACAAAGGTAAAGTAGGAGAAGGAGCAGAAAAGGGTAGCAAGGGACAGCAAGGAGCACAAGGGTAAAGTAGCAGAAGGAGCAGAAAGGGTCTGCAAGGAGCAGAAAGGGATCAGAAAGAGAAAGGAGCAGAAGGGTGCAAAATAAGCAGAAAATAGCAGAAAGGTAAAGGAGCAGAAGGAGCCAAGGAGGAGAGAAGACAGTGTCAGAAGAAAAAGAAGACTGTGTCAAATGAAGGAGAACAAAAGGAGATTGGAACAGGAAGGACAAGTGAAGTGAACCCTCCACTTTTTTCTGGACACCACATCATAAGGCTTTGGTACCTGGGCCTGGCAGGGAAACTTTGGACCTTCTCATCTACCCAGGTAAAAGAAAATATCAGTGTTAATATGTTCACTTTTATTTACTGAGTGTCAGGAAGCACAGAGTGCCACTGGGTAGGCGTGTCGCTTATTGGCTAGAGCGGTCAGATGGTACTCTAAGCCAATCAGTAGCTCCCCATTCATAAAAAAGTAAAACATTTTTATAAACCAGGAACTAGCCATTGGCAACTGACCACTCTAGCCAATCTGCAGCACCAATGTCTGATGTCAATCTGCACTTCCTGACACTCCGCTTCAGAACTCGAATACCACTGAGCGACCTGGAGATCTGGAGCTGGGGAAAGCCATTTGAGAGTGGTTTAACAGTGGCTTCCTGGCATCATAATTTTTATTTAGATAAAGTTGTTATGGTGACCAGAATGTTCCTTTAATTTGCTTAAAGGAACACTGTAGTGTCAGGAATACAAACGTGTATTCCTGACACCATAGTTGTGAAAACGCTCTTCACCCTGGCTTTATGTGATAATGACTATGCCCCTTCCCTTTCATGACACTGTCAAAAAGGGACCAAGCATAGATGTCATTACAATTATGCCCCCCTCCTCCCCTGGAAAAATTCCTGCGGACCCCTATGGTAGCAGCGCAAGAGATACACAATTCAGGGGCGGCTATCTCGTGTTTGCAAGAAACTCATTTTTGTAAGTGCAATCCCCCGAAACTCATACTTAAAAATGACTCCCAGGAATTTCACGCATATGCGCCAACCAAATCAAAAGGGGTTTCCATTTACATTCATAATGTCTGGGCATTTACTCAGAGCAGTCAGTATGCCGGACGAGACGGACGGCTACTCATACTGGTGGGCGCACTCTATGGGCTAAAAGTAACAATAGTCTCCCTCTATGCCCCCAACAATGACCAGAAATCATTTCTTAGCTCAGCATACAGGAAGATTGAAAAAATTCAAACAGGGACATGTGTTATTCTGCGGGGCTTCAACTGCACCACAGACCTTCAAGTAGACATTCAATGCACATGAAATGATGGCCACTGGCTCTAGGCCAGCATCCAGATCACCTATTACACTAGCACGACCTATATGACACATGGAGATGCCTATCCCCCAGCACAAGGGACTACACATATTACTCCCCAGTTCATATGATTCACTCAAGGATCGACCTATGCCTCACAGATAAAGAAACATTAAAACACATTTCCCACGTCTCTATTGGTCCAATCACATAGTCGGACCATGCACCGCTTATGGTAACCTTACGGGTTCCATATCCGGCCCGTGGCAGTGGCTCCTGGCGAATGAACAAGGCTCTCATCGACCGACCAGACAACTACACTAAAATTAACTCCCAACTCACTGACTACTTCCACAACCACCAATCATGCATAACCCCTATTACTACTCAATGGCTGGCGCACAAACGAATAACCAATTATACACAATTTGAGTTTCTATGCGATCTTAGCATATTAGAAACCAAACACAAAGCCAGAGCGACAAAGATGACTCACAAACAAATAACACAAACCCGTCTTAAACTACATGACATAGAACTTAACACCACAGAAGAGCACATGAGATACTTAAGACATACGCACTATGTTGGTGGTGTCAGGATTCTTGTTGATCCAGCATGCAGAATAGTATCACACCTAGGACTAAGGATAACGTCTAACCGGACCTTAGAATGGCCAGACTTAACGTACCAGAGAATAGTCAAAATACTTGCCATGTATCCACCTCTCCAGCTCCTGGCCCCCCCTACAGCCCCTGTGTCACCTCTTCTCAGGGCCTGCCACCCTCTCCACAGCCCCTGTGCCCTCAGCCCACGTAACCAATGTGACCCCCACTACAGCCCCTGTCCACCCCTCTCAGCCCCTGGGGGGAAGAAAGATACACAAAAGGGCTATCACACTTAGGACTAAGGATAACGTCTAATCGGACCTTAGAATGGCTGGACTTAACATACCTGAGAATAGTCAAAATACTTGCCGAGGTCAGAGATACAGAAAGAGACACAACGATGGAGAAAGCCAAAAGTATACCAGAAATCAGGGAAGTCAAAACGAAGCCAAAGTCAAATATAAAGATAAAAAGGTAACTTGGGTTTAAATAACCCTTCAAAGCCTGCAATTGGCTGTCTCTGACCTCTGACCCCAAAACGTGCGTGCGCTTATATGACGTGACGTCGCATGCACATTGGATTCATCTTTGATGTGGGCGAAGGTAAGTTTCTTATAAAAGCCCAAACCACAGCGGCCGGCGTTCCTAAAAACTGCTGGGGACCGGAATGGAGGGAGACCAGGCAGCTGCCCGCCGGGGCCAAGGTAAGTCTCTGTCTGCGTGGCTGCTTAGTTTGTGTGAAGCCACGCCGGCAGAGGGACCGAGAGCCATGACAGTACCCCCCACTTAAAGACCACCCACTGGGTGGTCAGAACCAGGCTTAGGGAGAAACCTGGCATGGAAGGAACGGATTTTGGGGCCGGCATGTACAGCTAAAGCAGAAACCCAAGAACGATCGGTAGGCCCATAACCCTTCCAATCAACCAAATACTGCAAAGACCCTCAACAAAACCTGGAGTCGATAATAGAGGCGACTTCGTACTCCTCTTGTACAGAAACAACCAAAGGGACAGAAGAGGCTTACAAATAAGAGGCTTAAATAGGGATACATGAAACTCTCCCTGCAGAGAGAGGCAGGGAGAGCCAGGGAATAGGACACAGGATTAATCCTATGAATAATTGAAAGGGACCAATAAACATAGGTGCAAACTTCATGCTAGGAACCTTGAGTTTAATATTTCATGTGGCGAGCCATACCCTGTCACCCACCTTTTATCAGCTTGCAGTTTGAAACGAGCCACAGCTGTTTCTAAAGCTGTGTGGACCTTAGTCCAAGTCTCACGAATACATGTGAGATGGTCATCCAGAGTGAGAATAGCAGTGTCAGAGAACACCACATGATAGTAGGATGACAACCGTTGTTAACAAAAAATGGACTAAGTCCAGATTAGTCATGGGTAGCATTATTTCTGGCGAATTCAGCCTATGGTAACAAATCAGACCAGTTTTCCTGAGTGCCATTAATAAAACATTTCAAATATTGTTCCAACGATTGGTTGGCTCGTTCAGCCGCACCATTGGTTTGAGGATGGTATGAAGATAAAAACGATAATTCTATACCCAACTGTTTAGAAAATGCTTTCCAAAATTGTGACACAAATTGGGAACCCCTGTCTGACACAATATTTAGCAGAATACCATGTAATCTGTCTATTTCGCGTATAAATATATTATATAAAGAGACAGCTGAATACCACATTCCACAGTATGATCTCCACGCCACATACTGACCTCCCGAGCCCTAAAACCCCTCTCCTTATGTTACAACGCACTGTGGGACAACAAGCTCTCCTATATGACACAATGGGAAAAAGATATTGGTAAAGAATTTACCCTGCAACAATGGCATGGGGCCATCACCCTAACCAGGAAAGTTGCCTGGTGCCTCACAAACTGGCGAAGATATACAACGCGGCATCCCCAGCATGCTGGAGATGTGGAAGCTTGCAGGGCACATTGAAACATATATTCTGGTACTGTCAACGGCTTACACCCCTATGGGCAAATATGCAATGACTTAATCACATCTCTCTCACTCCCATTAACGCCTGAAGGATACCAATTACACATGTTGCCCAACATGAACCATAACCCACATACCACATTAATTGTAAAAATGCTAAAACAGCTATAGCCCCCCACTGGAAAAGCAATACAATCCTTTCCATGGAAGAGATCTCAAAGAGGTTGGACAATATAAACCTTTATGAGCGGATGTACCTGAGGGTGAGGGGGAGGGTGCAGCAACATGAGAAACTGTGGCATAGCTGGTTAAATCACTGATAACCAAAAGGACCAATTACATAATTATACGATAGGAGGCAACAGCATTCCCTCGCAGAGAAGAAAAGAGCACAGGTGCACACGTAAAACATGTAAAAACATAGCATTAACCTGACTATTTTCCCTGTTTGCCTGTTCTTCTATCACCTACTAACCCAAGTTATATGTTTAGCATACCCCTACCCTATCATGGTGCCCTCATACATACATGGCATGCAAACAATAACTTCCGATCTAATGTACGTGAATGACAAAGGTATAATGTACGGAATGTTACTACTGCTAAGAATCCACCAAGATGTCCTCATAATATTAATCCGCCTCTCTCACTCTCCCTTCAGATTGGTGGTACCCATATCAGCCCATCCTTACAAGCACGTTGTCTTGGTGTTACTTTTGATTCTGGCCTCACCTTTGAGCCTTACCTCCGGTCTGTTGTCAAATCATGCCAATTCCACCTCAAAAACATTCCCTGCATCCGCCCCTTTCTTACACAAGATGCTTGTTCATGCTCTAGTAATCTCTCGCATTGACTATTGTAACTCTCTCCTAATTGGTCTTCACAATAACGGTATTGCCCCGCTACAGTCTGTAATGAGTGCTGCCGCCAGACTGATTTTCCTCTCTAGTTGGTCCTCTCACACCTCACCCCTCTGTCAGTCCTTACACTGGCTTCCTTTTTGCATATGTGGGCATATATGTGAGACAAACCTTCATACTCTAAGTATATTTTAATTTCCCCTTTAATCACTATGGGCTGTACTTGGAGATTTTAGTTTACTTTATGTTTGTGCTCCACTTATCCCTTACTTTTCCATTAGTCTAGTTTTAGCTGACTAAATCTCCCATAGATTTTAGTCGACTAAATCTACAGTAGATTTTAGTCAACAATTGAGTTTAGTTAAAGCTTCTATTTGTCTTTTTTGCCCCTTCCCAGCCCCTCTTTTTCCCTTTGTGCCCCACAGCCGCTCTGGGTGTACCTCTTCTAAGCCCGTGGTCTGTCTCTTTTGCCCCTACCCCAGACCCTCTGTGGATCACTCACATGCCAGTGTTAATTTTGCCGGCAAATTTCAATTTAGTTTTAGTCATAGTCTTTTGTCAGATGCACAGACTGCGACACACCCACATACACAGTCAGAAACACACACACACACACACACACACATATGTATGCATGTATGTATGTATGTATGTAGATGTAAAAAAACAGATAAAATGTGTATCTTGTAATACCTTTTTTATTGCTCTAACAGAATTTTTAAATGACAAGCTTTCGGGAGAACCTCCATTTCTTAAGTCTAAAGCATTTCTGAGCAAGACAACACATAGAATTCAAAGTTGAGCTGTGATACAGGGGTTAAAGGGACATGAGTGCAGATAAGACACAGGTTTGTTAGAAAAAAGACACCATTCTTGCAGAGGGTCGTAAATATCTTGTGTGAAGATCACAGAGTGAGGGGGGAAAGAGAGAAAAAAAAACAAGCAAACAGTGCAGAAGATGGTGCTAGAAGGGGAGAGTAAAAATAAAAAAATAAATAAAAAAAATATTACTTATATTAAGAATGCAGGAATTCCCATCCAAGAGTTACAGGATATGCATAAAGGCCTATATCCAGAAGACACACGCACACTCTCACACTTACAAACATGTAGATATACACAAGTAGTGTATATGTACAAGTATGCACAAGTACATTCAACAATATACATATAAATACAACCAAATGCCCAAATATATGTACATGCACACCTACACATACATCCACATACAAGCATCAATACATATACCTACACATATACCAATGTGCCTACACATACATAGAACTATATATATATATGTATATGTACACATACAACTATGACCACTGGGGAAGAAAACAGAAGATAAGATACTTCTATTTTACATCCTACCCATGCCTATATACCTGAGCCAGTTTTTTTAACAGGCTCAGTAAAATGTGAGTAGGATGCAACTATAATACATACATAATATATTCAATGTGTGGGTACTATACAGACAGTATTGCCCTATGTGAGTTTTTCTCTTTTTAGAAAGATCTTTGGACACAGCTCCATAATAAGTATATGTACATCTTGTTACTACTCTTTTATAAACTGAGCACGTAAGTGTTGTCACATGTTTGTGTAAGTGCAGAATCCACTCAGTTTTTGGTTTTATTTTATGCATTGTGTGAAATTGTGTGGTTAGTTTCACGGTGGTTTTAGTAGCACTATTTGATTGACCTTTATAGCGCCTTATTAAACCACTATTTCTTCTTTTTTGTAAAATTACGCCCACAGCGGTGTTGCTACAACTCAATTATATACTGCTGAAACAGTACAAACATTCCTTAATTTCCTTCCTACTTATGGCTGCTAAGGCAATAATGGCCAGAGCTTGGTAGAGCACACAACCCCCTTACTCAGGCAACCTGGCTGGCAAAGTAAGAATACTTCTGAGTTATGGAAGAACTGCAAGGGCCTTCTTTGCACCAACCTCAAAAATACCAGAATATTTAGCAACCATGATTGATATATGTGGGAAGCAGGAAGGAGGGTAACAAATAGTAATTAATCCTTTGGCCATAACATTAAAAAGAATTGTTACGGACCACGTTGTCTACCTGACCAAACAACACTTTGGACCAATTTATAGATCTTACCTAGACATGAAATCCTGAAACACCACACAGATGATAACCAAACTTACCCAAGCATAACTATACCTAGGATTTACACTTTAATTTTGTTCAGTTTTAGTTTATGTTTTTATGTTTTTTGTTTTATTTCTTCTACATGACAAATGTAGCAAAGTTATACTCTGTATCACTCAGGAGTCACTCAATACGGGATTGGTAAAAACACAGACAGGTCTCCTCAAAAATGCACGACAAACTTGCAGCAGGCGTCTAGACTTCAGTGAATATAATTACATGTCTCTCTTGTACTGTATAATGCTATGTTTTACTCATGTCAATATACCTATAAATGTATTATACTCCAATGAGCTGTTATTGTTGCACTGTACTTCACAATACCATTGTAATCTGCTGTACCTAGATCTCAAAATAAAAATATAATTAATTTTAAAAAAGAAAAAAAATCTCAAATTTCTCTGCTCTATTTTACATTTTTCCCCTGGTAGTGGTAGCATTGGTTTGGGGACATTTGTGGAAAGGGCAAGCAGTTAGGTGCTTTATTGATAATCAAGCAGCATGCCATATTATAGATAAAGGATATATAGTCAGGAAATTAACTTGGTTAGTAGCTACATCCCAGTTCTATTTGTATCCCATTAAAAACTTTTTGAAAGGAATCCAAAGGCTTAACGTTATAAAAAAACTCCCAAATGACTTTCTATCGACAGTGACAAATTCCAAGCAATCTTGGACATACTGGACACTGCTCTATTCAGACAACAGACCAGTCTTGTCTTACCTAGCTTTTTATAGATTTCTTCCCCCCTCTTGTCCCCCTTTAGAAATAGCTTTCTACCCATCAGGTGCTAAATGGTGTCCAGGAAAAGTACTGGACAAACTCACTAAGTCTTCTACATTAAAAACTCCCCATTCTCCTTTGCTAACCCTGCATGGGAATCCTCTCACAACTCAAAGTTCATGCTATACACTAGAATTCTCCTAGTCAGGTTAGGTCTTAATTCTTTATTTTTCTCAGGTACCTCCTTTTGAATAGGTCCAACTTTGGCTGCATCAAGCCACAATATTCCTTGTCACATCATTACAAAAATGTGCCTACTGTAGATACATACCTCAACCTTCAATAATATTGCTCTGTAAATCGATATGTATAATAAAGTTTGCATTTAAATTTTTGCCCTTTTTATTACAGGCCTAACCACTCATCGGTTTCGGCACATTACAGCTGACTGTGTAATATCCGAATATTGTTATTATAATTACTCACTTTTAATAATCTTTCGGCTTTTGGTTCCACAAATATATACACATTAGTGATGTTGCAAACATAAAATTTAGGGGACTAACACCTGGACTGTGGCATGCCGGAGGGGGATCCATGGCAAAACTCCCATGGAAAATTACATAGTTGATGCAGAGTCTGGTTTTAATCCATAAAAGGCATAAATCACCTAACATTCCTAAATTGTTTGGAATAACGTGCTTTAAAACATCAGGTATGATGTTGTATCGATCAGGTAGTGTAAGGGTTACGCCCGCTTCACAGTGACAGACCAAACTCCCCGTTTAATGCACCGCAAACAACCGCAAACAGAGGCGGCTCTCTAATAAGGTGGTTTAGGCGGCCGCCTAAGGCCCCGCGCTGGCTGGGGCCTCGCGTCCGCCTAAACCACCTTATGTCAGACTGACACCAGGAGGAGGCCCGGCGGCTTGCCCGGTATGCCGCCGGGTGCGAGGCCCCACCTGGCCGCCCGGCCACCATCGCAGACACAGGTCTGCAGCTCCACAGTGAGCAGAGCTGCAGACCATGTGTCTCGCGAGAACTGGCCAATCAGAGCGTTGCCGCGGGTTACCACGGCAATGCTCTGATGGTCTCACAATATTACACGGTCTGCAGCTCTGCGGATCTGCAGACCGGAAGAAGTGGCCACTGGACCACCAGGGAAGAGAAGGTAGACTCCCTCACCACCCTCAGCCTCCCCCCACCAGCCTCCCCACTTCACCAGCTCCCTTACACCCCCTCATTTGCTCAACACCACTCTCAGCCTCCCCACTAGCCTCCCCCACCCCCTTCACCTCACCACCAGCCCCTCACCACCCTCAGTTTCCCATACCCCCCATTTTCACACTTCTCAGCTCTCACTCCTCCTACCAGCCTCTACCCACCCTCAGCCACTTCAGGGCAGGCCCCTGAAATGTAAAGAAAAACTGACTGCTATTATATTACAGTCCAAAAAGTTTTGACTTTTTTAAATGCAAGCTATTGTAACACCAGGAGTGAGTGGTGGCACTGGGCAGGCCCTGAAACGCACACTCGTGAAGGAAACTGACTGCTATTATATTACAGTCCAAAAAGTTTTGTTTTTTTTAAATGCAAGCTATTGGGACACCAGTGAGTGAGTGGTGGCACTGGGCAGGCCCTGAAACGCACACTCGTGAAGGAAACTGACTGCTATTATATTACATTCAAAAATGTTTTGTTTGTTTTTTAAATGCAAGCTATTGGGACACCCAGAGGCGGCTCTAGACTTTATGAGGCCTTCGGCGAAACTCAAACATGAGGCCCCACTAACAAAAAAGTGTCACATATACACATTGATGCACAGTTTACCTGTGTATGTGCCTGAGAGTGTGTCTGACAGAGAGTATCCTTGTGTGTGAATGTATGTCTCTGTGAGCATGTTTGTGTTTTTGTCTGAGACCCTATGTGTATGGGGTAGCTGCTTGAAGTGTGTTGTGTGTATGGGGGGGGTGATGGTGAGAAGGAGAGGCGGGTGATGCTGAGGGTGGTGGGGGTGTAGTGAGGCTGAGGGTGTGCGGGGTAGTGAGGCTGTGGGTGTGGGGGCTGGTGATGCTGAGGGTGGTGGGGGGGAAGCTGAGGGTGGCTGGGGGTGGTGATGCTGAGTGTGGTGTGGGGGTAGTGAGGCTGAGGGGGTGAGGCTGTGGGTGGTAGTGAGACTGAGGGCGCTTGGGGGTGGTGATGCTGAGGGCGGTGGGGCGGTGATGCTGAGGGTGGTGTGGGGGGTAGTGAGGCTGAGGGTGGTGTGAGGGGTAGTGAGGCTGAGGGTGATGTGGGGGGTAGTGAGGCTGAGGGTGTGGGGGGTAGTGAGG
>OW240920.1:103893018-103904211 GCA_933207985.1 Pelobates cultripes | reverse complement strand
GGGTGCCAGGTCCCTCTAGTTTTAACTGCTATGTTTCACTGAGGGTTAATCCCGTCTCTAGTGGCTATCTCACTGACAGCCACTAGAGGCCGCTTCTGCGATTCTCACTGTGAAAATCACATCAGCATTGAGTAATGCTTTCCGATGGGTGGTTTGAATGCGAGCGCGGCTATTGCCGCGCGAATGCGCATTCAGATCTGACGTTGGCAGGGAGAACAGAGGTCACCAGCACCGAGGGACCCGGCGCTGGAGAAAGGTAAGCGGGAGATGGGCCCTGAGGGTGGAGGGGGGACCTAATGACCCTATAGTGCCAGGAAAACAAGTTTTCCTTTAATGTATCCAAGAATAGTCAGAATACTTGCCGAGGTCAGAGATAGAGAATCAGATACAGCCATGAGAGAAAGGCAAAAGTCAAGGACGAAGCCAAAGTCAAATACCAAAAAATCAAGATCAGGAATGCACTCTCGGATTACCATCAGGCAGAAACCACGACAGGGCAATGAGAGAATGTAACACTACATTTAAATAACCCTCCTGTTATTCCGATTGGCTATAATCAGCCTTTGACCCCAAAACATGCGTGCGCGTGACATCATGCTCACGCCGACGTCATCCTTAATGTGGGGCTATAAGGTAGCATAGATCCGCAGCAGCCGGCATACCTAGACATGCTGGGTTTATCAGGTATCCGGGCGCGCGGCTGTAGATGGGCGTAACTATTCCTGTCAGGATGGTAAATACCATTAACCACATTACCATAAGTGGATGAATTCATTACAACTGCACCAGGACACACAAAGGGGTATGACCTATGCAAGTCGTCCAACAAATATGACATCACTAAAGGTAAGTATAGAGTGTATTTCAAAGGACGCCTGTAGGTGACGTGAAGTTGCAATGGAAATGTGGCAATCTTGCAGATAGAGCAGAGCTGTCTGCAGTTCTGTGGAGAGAACTGCAGCTAGAGGTATCCAGGAAACAGTGTTCACCGCAGTGTGAGCAGCGTGGGACTGGCATCTTCGTGGCTGCCGCGCTGCTCCACCAGGTATGACACACAGCCATAATGTTCCTATCACAACTGAAATACTACTACTTTCCATATTATTTTGGCTCCTCTTTCGGTCTTTGTTATTTGTCCACCTTCTCAAGGTTCTTCTTGATCATTTGGTCACTGAATATTGCCCCATCTTCTGCCTCTGTGGTCTTCCATTCCTTGTCTATCAATATGATGTCTGATTGGTTGGCAAGTACTTGTCAATCTGGTTGTGAAGTCCCACAGAATCTTATCCCCGTTATTCTCAACTACCTTTTGTGGTACCGCTTATGTGGACTTGAAGATCAAGCTCATATTCAGTGATGTTGCGGTACACAATCACAGAAACTTTGCTGTACCTTTTAGTGTCTGCTCTCCCTGCTAACACTAAATTATCTCAGAGTTCTTTGTCTGGTGTAGTAAACCCCTACTTCTTTGATCTGATGTTTAGTGTATGTTCCTGTGCTGCTAGTGGTTACTGCCTCAGTGATGTGTTTCAGTCCTGCTTTTTCCAACCACTGTTAGGATTTTCATAATGTGAACCACCTCCACTATCTGGCGATTGTGTTGTAATGGAACCTCCTCCTTTTCTGTGTCCTCTGTCTGTTGTTTCAAGCATTCACTTAACAGTTTATATTTATTACAAACGTGGTGCAACATTTTTTATTGACTTATTTTTCAAAATGTGTTGGGAGACGGATCAAAATATAGAAATTCCCATTTTAAATATTTTTTTAAAATTCACAACTACTATAACTACTGCTATTACTAGACATAAACTAATCATTTATACACAGTGAAAATTATTCTCTGCTGCATATCAACTGTATATGAGTATATCAGTCAAATGGATGGCTATTTTTGATAACACATCTATTATGTGCAGTGCCTGCATATGTTTTTGCCAGCGTTTGTGTGTAATGTTTGTGATGGTTTCAGTGTGTGTGATGTCAGTATGGATGGAGGTCAGCATGGGTGCATTTCTCACAGATACATACACAAATTAATACTCTACACATACATGCTACTTTCTGATGGATTCTGTTTCAGTTTGTAGTACAAATTGTCATACCTGGTTTAGTTTAAAATTGGTTTATACTTATGTATTGATATGTAGCAAAATGGTTAAGGAGTATAACTGTTGAGAAAAGTCCTGAATGGATATATTTTCTTTTAAGAATCCTCTTCTAAGCCTGGGATGTCTGTTCTATTGTAGGTTTAAGTATGTTTGCATTTCAACAATGTAAAAAAGGCGTCAAGCTGCTAATACACAACATTTTTAAAATAAATCTTTACGAAGGGGATAAACTCTCATGTTTTTAAAATGTCTGTACCAGACTTGGAGCAGGTAGAGTAACTTATATTTACCTAGGACTTCCCTATGATGTTCAAGAATGTTCAAGATGTTGAACATTTTTTTTCTTCTAAATAAAAGACCATTCACGTACAAAAGAATGCATTTTAAAAATGACATTCTAAAATTGAATTTTAGCCTCCCTCAGGTTTACTTACTTACTATTTTGATGCAGTAGAATGACTTCCAGTGAAACAAGCTCCCTCTTACTTGCATGGTTGACATTGGATGCTAGGATGGAAGTGACATAAGATCAGTTCCTTACAGTGCTGCCATGGAGGATAGAAGAGGAATCAATCCCTGTATCCCTCCACCCAGCCTACTGGGCCATGGTTGTTCCCTTGGAAAGTGCATCCTGAGTGGCAACACAAGTTTCACAACTCTAAGGCTATCCCTGATCCCATTACCCTAATTTGGGTTATGACCATAAGTTCGGCAACCACAAGCTGAGTGTGCAGAGCATCAGTTCTCTGAAGGCTGTAGTGAAGGTGGGGAGCATCAGCCAGCGTACCCAGGGAAGAAGTCAAACTGTTCTAAAATGGTTTGACTTGTTAAATTGGCAGGCAGGGCCGGACTGGCCCACCGGGATACCGGGAAATTTCCCAGTGGGCCGCGGCATCTGGGGGCTGCGCAGGTATGCTGTGCTGTGAATTGTGGGAACCGCGAGGGAGCATGGTAGGAGTGCTGCTGGACCGGCGAGGCTGCCTCCCGGCCCGGCGGCTCCAGCAATGCGGCCGGCCCCCGACTCCTCTCAGGTAAATGGTGGTGGGACACAAGGGGGGGAATAAACCAGAGAGAGGGTGAATAGATAGATGCAGGGGGAAGAAAGAGACAGTGGGAGAAAAGAGAGAGACAGAGAGGGAGGGAGAGTGCCACAGGTAAAGGGGGAGAAAGAGACAGAGTGGGGAGAGTGAGACACAAGGGCAGAAAGAGGGGGAATAGAGAGATGGTAGAGGGGGAGAGAGAGACACAAGGAAAGGGGGGAGAAAGACACAGAGGGGAAGAGAGAGACACAGAGGGAGAAAGGAGAGAGGCACACAAGGGGAGGAGGAGAAAGAGGCAGAGGGGGGAGAGAGAGACTGGGAAGGAGAGGGGAGACATGGACACAGAGGAGCAGTGAGGGGGAGAAAGAAACATACAGAGCGACTGGGGGAGACAAAAAGGCACACGGAGGGGCTGTATATATCACTGGAGGATCCGGGGGGACAACGGGCAATTTCCTCCCCCCCCCCCGTGGCTCTCCCCTGCTGGCCAATGCAGGGCTGGCGCTGTCCAAGCGCCATGTGCCTTCATGGACCGGAGGGGAGATCGGAGATCTCCCTCCCCATTCCGTAGGCACCATGCAGGCAGCCGGCAGAGGAGGGAGGAAGAGAGGACCCGGGAGCTCAGCCTACAGCTCCTCTGGGTCCTTCTTGCGCAAGTACAGAGCGTTGCCGCGGTTACAGAGACAACGCTCTGGCTCTCGTGAGAGTGAACTCTAGCCCTAGAGCTACAGGCTAGAGTTCACTCTCACCACTGGGACCACCAGGAATTCCTGGTGGTCGCAGTGGTGAGAGTAAACTAGCCCCATACACACACTGCCCCCACACACACCATACACATTCACACACTGCCCCCCCAATACACACACACAGACCGCCATACACACATTGCCCCACATACACACACAGCCACCCATACGCACATTACCCCACACACCCTACACACTGAACCTTTCACACAAACTACCCCTCACACATTGCACCACTGCTCCTATACCCTACTACAGCCCCATATCCCAGCAGACCCCTGGTAAGTTGTCAAACTGTTCTTAAACGGTTTGACTACTTACTCTGGGAGCGGGTTCCGGCACTCCTGGCACCATAACCACTACACAGAGCAGTAGTGGTTATTGTGAATGGATTATTTCTTTAAATAATCTATAAGTGCCCCTCCCGAGATCAGGCTCTGGATCTGCCACTGGTATATATATATATATATATATATATATGACATGTATATTAATGTGTGTATTAGTTATATATATAATTATGCCTTTAATATTTACACATATATTAATGTACATTTATATATGCATAATACACAGAGAAATGTCATTGATATGTACCATATGTAATGAGCAGATATTGGCCCAGTCTTGTTGCAAGGTGCATACGCCAGCACAATAACATATTTAAAGTTAAGAGTGCACCCACAGGACTTCAAAATAATAAGATAACGTAATTTTTTACAATTGTGCCCTACATACATTCACCATTTCAGTCCCATTACCAAGGTTCCTTAATATGTCATGGTAGTTGGACTGAAACATTGGTTATAGGCAAAGGCACGTCTGCTTAAAATAAATTTGCACTCGTCTTTTTTTTTAAGCCTATGTGTGCTTTTTTTCACGTTGGAGTAATAATTTTTAATTTTAAGTTATCTTTTCTGACTCTGTATCTGCACACTATGCTGGCGCAACGCATTATGGGGCTGGTAAATAATTTTTTTCCAGGGCTGCTTTTAATTCCCAGTCCGGCCCTGTTGGCAGGGCACTATGTTCGCTTCCATCACACTTTAATAATAAATATGTTAATTGTAAGGTAAACAGAAAGCTTATTTTACTTCAGTTTGTGAAAAGTCATAGATGAGTTAACTAACTAGTTTAGGCTTCAAAGGGATTGAAGGATGATGACATGGTTGTTATAAAGGATTTCAACATTAATGAGAATGGAAATGCATCGAAAGATGGGATAAAAGAGAAATATGAGAAAAGTAATTTAAGGATATGTTTCTAATTTAAAAACAAATGTTTTTTTCTTACTTCTACTCATGTCTTGTTTGTTCTTATGCTATTTGCTTTTGTAACAACTACAACTAAATTTGTTAGGGCTTCTCAAGCTTTTAAGTGTGATAATTATTTGCTTAACTATTGCATCAAAGGAAAGATGGGATATGGCATAATTATTTTCATGTATCATCAATTCATGTAATATTTCTAATTTCCTTTCATCCATTTCAGGCTGATTTGCCACATATGTCATGCCTATTACTCCACTCATCTCCTGTAAACAGAATTACAGATGGCTCTCTGCCTTCATAAGGAGCTTGAACATTATGCTTTGGAGAAGTTTTCAGTCATTCACATGGGATTGGTTATGTGAAGACATCACAGGTCACCAAAGAGTTCTAAATGTGCTGTTTAAACCCCTGGCCCCTGCTTGCCACTGTTAAAAAGGTGATAAACTCACCTTATTTCCTGCACCATGCTGGTCTTGTTGCAGCTGGCCCAACCCCCAGCCCGCCTCCTTGGCTGAGATTATCAGATTTATATAAGTGGAAGTTTTTAGTTCTACTCCAATGACCATTACATGTAAGCCACCTGCCACATCAAGTTTTTAATTTTTTTTGTTGTATGTATTGGGGCTGATGTGTACTATGGTCATTGCTGCAGCCCAGGAGTAGTGGGAGTTTGAGTGCAGTTCTTATTTTTGTGTGTGTATATATATATATATATATAGATATATATATATATAGTAATAGTACTAGTAAAATATATATACATAGTAATAGTAATAGTAAAATAGTAAGGTGCACTCCTGGATTTGAAAAATTATTTATTGTGCAGAAAATTAGAGTTCAATGGATCGATGTTTCGACCAAAACAAGGTCTTTTTCAAGATCAGAACTGTTCTGAACTTGAAAAAGACCTTGTTTTTGTCGAAACGTATAAATCTAACAATTTTTCAAATCCAGGGGTGCACCTTACTATTTTATATATATATATATATATATATATATATATATATATACATACCCAATACGTTGGGAGCTTTGCACTCCAGCTCTCCTTCCAGTGTCTGCCCGGTGCTCAGCAGCACATAAACATAGAATTCAAATGAAAGGCTAGCACTCAAGGACTTCAATATCAAAAGTAAAAACTTTTAATCCGGTTTGTCAGATAGTCAACGTTTCAGTCCACCATTGTGAACTTTCTTCAGGACATAAAATACATTACATGAAACATTAAACTTAAATAAGAAAGTCTAACTTTCTTAAATAAGAAGGTCTGCACTCAAGGTGCCTAACATCTAATGGTCTACCATAACTACTTATTTATAAAGACAGATCACACCATGATCTATAGGATAAAGTGCCAGTGCTTAAATCTAATAAGGGTGAGTGTTAAGTGCCATTAAAATAATAAAGTGCCAGTGCCACTGTATGTGTGGAAAATACATAGATACAAATAGTGTATAAATATAGTGATACTATGGAGACCACGTAAAGTGCTTCATGCGCAAGGTGTATGAATTATGTACAAGATAAGTACGATAAATGCAACATCAATAGGGGGATATATTGCTATTCTTGGGTTGCAGTGTGACATTATATACAATAACTAACAATTAACAAAAATACAATTTGTATATATCTACTACATATAAGTGCTACTCCCATATTCATTAATCAAATTCCAAATGGCATACTTATATTACTTTCAAACCTATTTATGGAGTAGGGTTCTAGATAGTGTAATCACTAAAACATGGATCCCTTTACTCTACCAGTTATATTTAAATCCATATAGCTTTAATTTAGAGATCTAATTTGTGGTCCATAAAGGTTACACAGGGAGTGCACACTACTGTCATATATACAAATGAAAAAATATTAGATAAATAGAGCTAACTATCCAAAAAATTAAATAAAAGATGTGAATGTTAATTTTTCATTGAGGCCCATGGGTGCTATGGTATTAAGTTCTCGAATCCAAAGAGGCTCTCTTTGCAATAAAACAGAAGAACGGTCTCCTCCTCGTCTAGAAATAGGAACGTGTTCAATTGCAATACACTTGAGTGATGTTAGTGGATGTTTCTGCTCAAGAAAGTGACGTGCCACTGGTTTATCCGTGTTGCCATCTCTAACCACCGTACGAATACTAGTGCGATGTCCCCTTATTCTCTCACACAACTGTGTGTCCGTCTTCCCAATATAGTTTAATCCACACGGACATGAGAGTTTGTAGATAACATGATCAGTTTTGCAAGAAATGCGATGTCTGATAAGATATTTCTTCTGAGTGCGTGGGTGAACAAAGGACTTAGTAGGGATGAGATGCCCACATGTCACGCACCCAAGGCACCGAAAACATCCAGGGTTGAGGAATTTACTTTGATCCCGCAGATAACTCTGTTCCGGGTCAGTGCGGACTAACAAATCTCACAAATTTCTCTCCCTTTTTTAGCATATCATCGGATTTTGGGAAAATATTGTTGGCAGAGTTGTATCTCCCGTAAGGATGTTCCAATTTGCTTTCACAGCTTTTGACAATTTAGTACTAGCCGAGTTAAACTTCATGGGAAAAGTCAGTCTCGGTATCTTTGGTTGGTGCTGTGTACTAGGAGTTTCCTCCATTGATAGTCGTGCTTTCTGTAAAGCTGCATCAAGTATACGCCGATTGTATCCCCTCGTAAGGAACTTGTTATACATGATTCTCACTTGGTTTTCAATATGTTCATCAAGGAAATTATTTTGAAATACTCGTAAGAACTGAGTATACGGTAAGGATTTCTTACTATGTTCCGGATGTGCACTTATAAAATGGAGTGTGTATATATATATATATATATATAAATATATATACATCCCAGGTCCCCGCACTCAATGCTCCCGGTCTTTTAATGCTCCGGTGCTGTCTCCAACCAAATTGGGAATCATCATGGAGGATTTCCTGATGAAAGCAGGAGCTTACCTGGAACAAGCTGAAGTTATACAGATCACAGATGAACATGCCACAGCTATATTGTGGCCTCAGACGGATGCTGACTTACCAGCATCAACGGATGCAAAAGATATTATCCGTTAGTTACAAAAACTTAAACAGAAAGAAATAGATCTTGAACTGCATGCAATCTATTTATCAGACTACTACCGTATGAAGAAAATCCCTAGAGGCTTTAGAATTAAGTATGTTCCCACTATTGGTAGAAATAATCCAGAAGTCTGTCGCAAGTGGATTGGTGTATTAAACAAATGTTCCTTGGATCTCATGCTGGTAGTCGTTGAGGAAGTGGGCAGAGAACTGAAAATCACTAAATATAAGATATCTGACTATAAACTCAAAAACACAGCGCTGATTACCATACCTAATTGTGATGCACTTATTAACAAACTGTCAGAGGATTTGAAACAATATAAGAAAAATTTAATACGTTTCAAAAGTAAAAAAATGGACAAAGTGAATGCAGATTATACTGATCACAGGGTATACAAATGGCTTATGGGAGAAAGTACACAACCCTATACAAGACCTTAAAGACACAGAATAAGAAAACCACTGGCATCCACTGTAGATTATACTTCAGGAGAATCAGCATCTGAAACAGAGCATACTAGCCAACGCCCAGAAAGCACCCATCAAAGAACTGAAACAAGCAAGAGCAACAATGTAGTTTTTTTTAGAGCCAGGCTTGGGCCTTACCAGGGAACCTGTATTGACGAATACACATCAAAGAAATATAAGCGATACAAATCGACATTTACCTGAAACAGACCAGCCAGGCGAGGCCAGAAGGGGAAGGCGTACCGGCATCAGAGAGAGACCTCTTCGCAGGTAATTGATAACCCTATCATTAATTTATCAAGCAAAATATTAACAATACCTGAAACCACATTGTTATCAAAAGGACTGTCATTTATTCCCACCACTGATATTAAGGACTTTGAATGGGTTGATCAATATAGATTCCAACGTAAACTAAGACTGTCTGACTTCTTTAACTCTCGCCCAGAGAATGTTGTAAATGAACAGCAAGAAACTATGAAATTTTATAGTTTATTTGATCCACCGAGTAATAACGCTTCCCTGAAGGTCTTCTTACAGAGACTAAGATCTGAAGCAGACGTTACCTCAATAACACCAAAACAGGTGCCAATATTTCCAAAATTGAAAGGGATGCCCTTAACAACTTGGCTGCAGATACTACCATCACTATTCGTTCAGCGGACAAAGGTGGGGCTATTGTCTTGATGCAATATCAAGACTATAGAAATTATATTGTAAGACAACTTTCAGATGATAAAGTGTACAAATGCTCTGAAATAGATCCAACCGTGGAATTTGGGAAAACTATTTTTGCAACACTACAGAGATGGGTAGAAAACCACTATATAATACAACAAGAATTTGAGTACTTACATGAAACTCACTCCAGGTGTCCGGTGTTGTACACACTTCCAAAAGTGCATAAGGACTCCATTCACCCCCCGGGACGACCTATAGTCTCAGCAATTGGTGGTTTATTGGAGCCAATCGGTAAATGGCTGGACAAGATATTTAAAACTCCAGTGTTGTCTTTGCCTACCGGTGTCAAAGACAGTGTAGCTGTTATTGAACGTCTTAACAATATCACAGTACCGGCAGAGGGGATTTTACTAGCAACGATTGATGTGTCTAGCTTATACACAATAATCCCACACAATAATGTTATACTAGCAATCAAGGGAGTTCTACAGAATTTTACTGAGTGGGTGAATCCCCTCTGGAGTATATACTGGAACTTTTGAAGCTATGCCTCACTTTGAATTATTTTAGATTTGAAACAAAATTCTATATACAACAGACATGAACGTCAATGGGGGCTCCTATGGCCCCCATGTATGCAAACACATACATGTTTGTTTTTGAGCAACAAAGGATCCTTGGGCCTTATGGAGAACATATATTACAATACCTCCACTTTATAGATGACGTCCTTCTTCTATGGACTGGTGGAGAGGAAAAGTTTGTTAACATGATGCACACACTGAATTCACTTCCTACACCTGTGAGATTCACTTACCAGTCGAGTATGACTAATATCAAATTCCTGGATCTTCAAATTTTCATCTCAGGCAATCGCTTGGGCTATGCTTTGTATTCTAAATCAACGGATAGGAACACTATTCCGCATTCAACAAGTTTCCATCCTAGAAAACTAAAAGAGTCACTGCCTATCTCCCAATTCATAAGAGTATTGCGCAATAACTCAGATGACAGCCAGGCGAAGATACAGATTCAGGACATGTTCCAAAAATTCCTACAAAGAGGATATTCAAAAACGTTTTTTTGAATGTGGCATACACAAAGGCAATAGAATCAATTGCAGAAAACAGGGTTCATCAAGACATCGGTGATCGATTCATCTTCGCTCAGGCATTTCATCCAAAGTCCCAAAAACTCAGAGATACCATTCAAAAAAAGTGGCACGTTCTATACAATTACTCATCCCTGCCTCCTGTATTTAAAAAACATCCCATTATGAGTTACAGAAAAGGGAAAAATCTGAGAGACAACCCAGCAGCAGAACAACAGCAGGATGTTTTCGCTGTTTGAACTGTCTGACATGCAATTCTATGATACTGGGTAAAACCTTCTGTCACCCAAAATCTGGAACGGTGTACACAATTAAACACTAGATTACGTGCAGGACCACACATGTTGTGTATAGAATTATATGCCCCTGTCGTCTCACTTATGTGGGCAAGACATCTAATGACCTAAGGGAACGCATGCAGGGTCACAGGTCTACTATACGTTCAGCACTACTGAGCAGCACTGCAAGCAGTCGCCCGGCATTTCCTTGAGATGGGACATAGCCTGTCCTCACTCCACTTTATGGGAATAGATCACATACCCATCTCACCCAGAGGAGGAGATCGTGATAACCTGTTACTCAGACGTGAGGCTTTCTGGATATACATGTTGGAAACATTATCACCATCTGGTTTAAATGAGAAGAACTCATTATATTGTTTTTTACCTAGAAGATAATATATGATTGAG